>CM075810.1:13659387-14259387 GCA_037975025.1 Excoecaria agallocha | reverse complement strand
TCCAAATTTAACAGTTCAAGTTCTTCTTGCGAACTCCTTTTACGCGGCATGAACTGTTAAATTCTGAAAATTCACAACAAAACAAAAAAAACAAATTAAATATCGTAATCCAAAATCTTAAATCAAGATTCATAATATAATGATTTAAATCAAGCAATTTCCCGGCAACGGCGCCAAAAACTTGGTATGCTTTTTCTAAAAGCTTGAATACCGCAAGTATACGGTGTACCGATTATAGTACTTCAGATATCGATCCCACGAAAAAATGTGATTTTAATCACCCACTATTACTACTCAATTTAAATCTTGTTCGCGATGTTCAAAAGTGGAAGTTAATTCTAACTACTTTATTGCATAAATTAATTAAATCCTAGATAAGTATAATCAAAGAAGACAATAAATATTATGAAACTAAATAATCATGCATTTGGTACCATTATTTAAATTATAATTTTTAATCTTATTAGTAAGTCAAGTTGGAATAAATTCCTAATCCACTCTCTCGACATGAATTAGATTGCCTAAAACATGCAATTAAAGCACTAATTCTCAACTCTCGTTAATGAACCAGTTAATTTTAATAACACATTTTAAGATTATCTACCAACCTACAGCAATTATCTCCACATGTAATCTCTCAAACTATGTTTTGATAATAAATTTCCTATTAACTTTCAATAAGACGTTGCTCTCGCTGACTCCCTTATTTATGACCAATGTGATGATTTTCAGAAAAGGAATTGCACATCTAAGGTCGTCTTCCTTAACTTATAATGATGCCAATAAACTTTTAATAGGAAATAATACAATCAAAGATAAATATTATAAATGGAAATAGAAATTTGTTCATAAATAATCAAATGCCAACATAATATTCATTTAAAGAATTACAAGGAAGAAAAATTAACATAAGAACAAGGAGAAGGGGATCTCTCAACCCTTATTCCCTTCACACAAGATGTCTTCTCCCTTGCTTTTGTCTCCTCTTCAAATCATGAAAAATAAAAACTAAGTACTAAAAAATGCTATTGTTCTTAAGATCGCAAAATTAAATTCTAAAAATTATCCATCCCAAAATTCTATTCACTTGGCATATATATGCCTCTCTAAAAGATATGTCCCTTCAAAATAACCTTTCACAAGAGTTGTATTTTTTTGGAGAAAAGTTACATCTCTTCATAAATTCTAACTCCTTATCCGCTCAGTGTCGCGCTCGCGACAAGACACACCATTGCTTGGCTGGCTTCACTATCTGTCTCGACCACTCCTCCTTGTCTTTGTCGCCCTCGCGACATGGCACGTCTCTTTCCTTGCTCTCTTTTCCGCCTTCTGTCGCGACCACTCCTCCTTGTCGCGCTCGCGACACTTTCTTTATAGCTCATCTTTGGCTTTCTTTCTTTCACTTGACTCCTTTAATCTTTAAATCATTCCCTTCTCCTATAAGACAAATAAAACAACCACACACACATAACACCAAAAAGCAACAAAATATAGATAAAACACCAAAATAATAAACACAATACTAGGCAAAACCACACATTAACACACAATATTTATGAGCTTTTCAAGCTCCTATCACACATCAATTCATTTTTTAATCTCTATACGTGCAATTCCCTCAACCCAAAAGATATTTTTGCATTTTTTTACATAATTCTTAATACAACTTTTTATTTTTTGATCTTCTTGTAGACCCTTAGAGTAAGTTTTTGGTTGTGCAAACTAAAGAGAATGATGACTTTAGGTAGTACCAAGTCGGAAACCAAGTGGATTTAATTTTTGTTCCATAATCCCCCACTACTTACTATACATATCATGCAATGTCATATATGTGGATTTTATTTTTTTTATCCATCCTGTGTTTTTTTAAGAATATGTTATATTCTTCGTATTCTTCATATAAGAATATATTTTTTAATACAATAGTTATATGACAAGTTGATCTTTTTATCAGATATCCCTGTCCTTGAGCCTGAGATTTTAATTTTTTCATAATAATACCTTCATTGACCTCAATTTTACTAATGATTAAATTATTTTCGTTGAAATTCATATTGTGACTAGCATTTACTGCTACGGAATAAATCAATTTTAAAATGAGATAACATGCTTGATAAGTCATGAACCCAAGTATCATAAGGATTTCCTTGTAAGAACGTCCACAAATCTGATCAATTATTCTTTGTACTTTGTGAATGGACATATGTATATGTTGTCTTAAAACATATACTTCTGTGTACCGAGTCTCTCTGTCCCTTTTTTCAAAAGGCCCACAAAATTCAACATAACAAATTTTATTAATTCATCTCCTACGCCTGCCCTCCTTAGGTAATTTATTTTCAATCAGCCAATGAATATCAGTTCTCGTGTTTATTTAGATACATTTTCCTACTACAGCTTTTGTGATTAAACTAAATAAAATGTCAGAGAGCAGCTTCAAAATCCATATATTTAAAATCAATTACAAAGCTGAGGAAGACCGAATTGCATAACCAGGTGCTCTGCAGATAAGCTCTAAATATATTCAACTGAACCAAACCACAAGGAACAAAACTCCCTAAACAAAATTACACCAAGAAACATTAAAATCATGAATCCACAGAGTAAACAATACACGTATAAGTTAAGCTTCATCTCATGATTGGTGACTGATAAGGACTGTATATTTTATATCAATTTCAGATCACGAATCAATACAAGAACAAAACCCCAATTATCTCCCATCAACATCACCCATTATCCTTCATATTCCCATATCAATCACAACAACAAATAAATAATAACAATTGAAATGAAAAAAAAAAAGGCATGAAATTTATCAGTTGATAGCATCACACCTGTGCCTAATCTCACCTCTTCTTCCAGTCTTGATCCCATAAACACTAAGCTTCTCCATAGCCCGACCAAAATCCTGAAAGAACTTGTTCTCATCTTTAGCATACATCTCAACAAAAGGCCTAGTCCTTGGATCATCATACAACCCATGATCTGATTTCAATAGCCCCAATCCTTTAGGCAAATTCTGGAAATAAACATTATCAAACTTGTTTGGGGTCATAACATCATTAAAAACTGATAAAGTTGGATCCTTTGGGTAATTCTCACAAGCCTTCTGCAGTCCTTGAGCAAATCTGGGATTGTAGTGAGTGTCATTATACACAAAAGTCTTGAATTCCTTGCAATGTGAGAATCCAATGGTATGGGCCCCACTCAAAGCCACCATTTCTTGAAGGCTAAAACCTTTAGAAGCAAAAATTTGAATAATATCGGACATGGCCATGGTTGGTCTAGGCAAATTCCCTTCTACATAAGCCGCCTTAGAGATACGATAATCTTTCCGGCCAAGGAGGACATTGTAGTAAGGGCCGCCCATCATGGTGACGAGATCGCGGGTGGCGACGGCGAGAATGTCGGCACAGGAGACGGTGTTAGGGCAAGAGAGCTCGAGGGCGGTTTTGATGCGAGTGACGAGATCGAAGGCGTCGCCGGGGAGAGAGAGATTGATGTCTGCGTCGCGCTCGGCGGAGTTGAAGGGGGTGGAGGAGATGAGAACGGAGGCGTCGCAACCGTTGAGGATGCAGTCGTGGAAGAAGAGGCGGAGAGTGCCAGCAGCGGTGGTGGGGCTAGTGATTTGCTTGTTGGTGACCGTGTCTTGGATGATTTGGGCGAATCTGGGACAGGATTTGTCGTAGTAGTTGTAGGAGAGTCTTGATTCTGAGAGGAATGTGAAAGATGAAAGGATAATGAGGAGAAAGAACAAACACGAGGGCCTTGCCATGGCTGTGGCTGTGGTGGCGGCAGCGACGTGTTGCAGCAGAGAGATAGATATAGAGAGGTAGAGAGAGTGGGGAAAGTGGTAAGTAGTGAGGGAGTGAGGTTAGATTTGAACAAAGAAAGAGAGAAGAGAGTGCATGACACGCTCTGCTCGCTTCTTCAGCTCACCTCCAATTACGGTATACATGCTGGAATTGTGGGACCCACTAGCCAAGGGAATTTCATACGTTCATAGCTTCCCTAGCCCATCACCTATCACAATAACCTTCTAAATTTTTGTCTAAACTTCATGCATGACCAAAAATTACAAATTAAAAATCAAATTAACGTATAAATATTTTTTTTGTACATGTGATAAAATATAATAAGCCCTGTAGTTATCATATATATATATATATATATATATATGATAACTACTATATATATATATATATATATATATATATATAGCAAGTTTATAAATTTTATACTTGAAATATATTTATTTCGTCAATATTGATTAATTTATTGTGGTCTTGTTGACATAAATAATTGATATTCAAAGTGATTACCTTTTCTTTTTCTTGCAAACAGGATAACTTATACTTCATGGATTTTTCAAAAAGTTTACAGTATTTAGTCAAAATAATACAAAATTGGGGTTCATTTTTTTTTTAAATACTAAAATAATTTTTATCGTTTATTTAGAAAAAAAAAATTTATATATTGTAAATGACTTTGAAATTAATGGTACTGGTGTTGAAATAGTGCTAAGTACTGTCATATAACAAAATATGTCATTTCAATTTTATGTATTAAAATTTATTTTTTAATTTAATAAAATGTGACACCAGAATAATAGTTTTGCTACGTATTAGTGTCATTCAGTGCCACGTTAATGCCATTTCAGTGCTTTTAATTTATAGTTTATAAAAATTACTTACAAAAAATTACTGTACTAATTTTTGTAAGAGCATTTTTGTACATCTTCTGTAATATTTTATAACAAATTTATTTTAATGCTCAATGTCAACTTTAAATTTTGTTCTTCCACCACATGACAACTTTAAATTTAAATAATTTAATTAATTGAAATTGATCAAATTAATAACCAACTCCAAGTGAAACATAAGTTTTTAACTATGTTTATAAATATTAATGATATAAGGAAATATATTTAAGGGTTTCAAATATTTTAAGTTAAATTCGGGAAGGTAGTTTTTCTTTTTCCGATAAAGTCCAGCTTAATTGTATTAAAAGTTTCTAATTTACAAATTTAAAAAAATAATAATAATAAAAGGATGGATTTTTTTTTTTTTGAAATTTCTTTAATAAAAAGATTGAGATTAAACAAAATTGGCTCAAATTCAAATTTCCATTTAAATTTGGCAAAAAAAAAAAACTCAAATCCAATCCAATTCATAAAAATATCCATTGACCAATTTAAAAATTATTTATTTTATTCCCTAATTCATTGCCAATGAGCATCCTTTTCATTAAGTCTAATTCTTCCTCATTTCTCTCTCTCTCAAAATCATTTGTCATTTCTACACTCGCCGTCTGTAATGTCCTGAAATCATTACTGGCATAAATAGTATTTTTTGATGGTAAATAGTGATACCGAAAATAAATAATACCATATCGGAGCCACCGAATTTTAAAAAAAAATTATATTACCATTAAAAAGTACAATTCATGATAAGTCCGGTAGTATAAATTGAGCTGAAATTGAGATCAAATAATCATTCAAAAATTAAATATAAAAATAAGTCACGAGATCGAAAAGGGATCAAACTAATTTTGGCCTGCTTAAAAATATTTTACGGACTTTCGAAAATTATTCCGATCGCACGAAACATCTTAGAATAATTAATATTAATTTTCAGAAGTGAAAAATAAAATTTTGAGCACTTTTAAATTTTAGAGTTTTCGGACAACAAAAATTACTTTCATGTCCTGAAATCCATCGAAACGAATTTTGATTGACTCGATATTTTAAAAATATCTTAATTATAATATTTAAAAATTTTTGAAATAATTTTGATGAAAAAATAAAATAAGGATGGATGAGTCAATGAAAAATGAACCAACATACATTAAACTCATGTATCAATCCAAATCCATCAAATTCATTTAAACATTGGCCCATTTATGATTCATATTTGAGAAAATTACATGAAACCTTTTTTTATTTTGTTTTCATAAATATCCTACCGTATTTTATAAGATTTTATTCTTGTCTTTTATATTTAATAAATACATTTATACTTATATTTATTTCAAGCATGTCTCTTTTTCATTATATAAAGCAAATTTAGAAATGCTAGCGATGAAGATCCTTAAAGAGTCAAATTTTTCAGTAGACATTAAAAGACACTCGACGGTGGCATAATCTCCAAATTTCAACAATTGATAATCGATTTATTTGGGATTAGGAATCCGGTTCTTCTAGTGCTTCTAGTAGCCATTGTTGATTAGATTGCGGGAGATGAAATGGCAACAAAGAAGAAGATGAAGGAGAAGGTGGTGGGTTTATTAGGTTAATAAGGTATTGTTTTGAAAAGCTTGTTCAAATTGAAAATGCATGGCTGCCATGTCCTCTTTCTTTCTTAATTTTTTTAAACAAATGTTGCTCATATATATATATATATATATATATATATATATATATATATATATATATATATATATATATATATATATATATATATATATATATATATATATATATATATTGTTATGTTGATTTATTAAAATGGAGATGGACTGTTGTTTTTTGCTGTTGAGAGCAGAAATGAAATGTTGGATTGAAAAGTTTGTGCTCAAAAATTCGATTTATAATTTTGCATACCAAATGTCTGTTAACATGTCTAAATGAGAATTTACTTTTAAGTTCATGCTTTAAACTTGATTTTTTTCAATAATTATGTGAATCAACTTTTATTAAAGTTAATTTATTGATTGAATAAGAGTTGTAAAAATGTTTGAAAATCTTGAATTAAAGTTAGTTTATTAAAGTTAGTTTTTTCACTTGGTTTTGCAGAAGCTTGTGATTTAAATACTTGCTGATTGTTATGTGTTCTAATTAATTTTACTACATACACTTGACAAACTTGTGGTGCTTGATGAGAAACAAACATATGATAGTTGTTCGTGGTGATGGCAGGTGATTTGTACTTCGAGTAAATTAGTGATGGTGTTCATTACAGGCTTTTCTTTGCTTTCTCAACTTCATTCTCGAGCTGTAGTTTCTCTTTTCCCTCTCAATTTTTAGTTATTGTTCCATTGGTTGAGACTTTTTAATTTTCAAATAAAAGTTGTTAATACTTCAGCAATAATTATGACTTTTATATTTTAATCTTCTGAAAAGAAAATGTTATGTGTTTTAGGTTCAACAATCTAATCTCAACAATTCTCCTTATTTTCGTCGCTTCCCTTTGCTGTCAGCCACCATAAGGCCATTTTTCCTTTGGCCATGAACAACAATTTCTAAAAGTGCAGTTTCGATTGCCAGAAATTCAAAATCAATAGAAAATCAAAAAGAAATTAGAATCTCCTAGGGATTAATGTAATACTCATCTATTAAGTTTCATCAAAAGAAAATACATTGTATTTTATTTATATACAAAAAAATGTATTTTTTATATATAAAATAAAATATACTGTATTTTTTATGTATAAAAGAAAATATACTATTTTTTGTGTATAAAAAATACACTGTATTTTTTATATATTTTTTATGTATAAAAAAATACAGTATATTTTTTATGTACAAAAAAATAGTATATTAAGTTTCATCAAAAGAAAATATACTTTATTTTTTTATGTAGAAAAGAAAATACACAGTATTTTTTATGTATAAAATAAAATATACTATATTTTCTTTTGTACAAAAACAAAATATAGCGTATGTCCTTTGGTACATATAAAAAGTACATTGTACATAAAAAATACACTGTATTTTTTATATCTAAAAAAATGCACTGTATTTTTTTATGTCTAAAAAATACTATATTTTCTTTTTTACCTAAAAAACTACAGTCTACTTTCTTTTGTGACTAGAAAATACACTGTATTTTCTTTATTCCAAAAATAAAATATAGTGCATGTTCTTTTGTACATATAAAAAATACTCTGTATTTACTTTTGTACCTAACAAAATATCGTATATTTTCTTTTGTAATTAAAAAAATAAACTATATTTTCTTTTGTACATATAAAAAAATACAGTGTATGTTCTTTTGTACATATAAAAAATACACTATATTTTTTTGTAGATAAAAAAATATAGCGTATTGTCTTATATACTTACTAAAAATACAATGTTCTTTTTTACATATAAAAAATACATTTTTTTCTTTTGAAGATAGAAAAATATATGTTCTTTTGTACATACTCAAAATATAGTGTATGTTATTTTGTACATATAGAAAATACATTGTATTTTTTTTTACCTAAGAAAATATAGTGTATTTTCTTCTGTACATTTAATAAATAAAGTGTATTTTTTGTACAAAAATAAGATACAGTGTATGTTGCTTTGTACATATAAAACATACACTATATTTTATTTTGTACCAGAAAAAATACATTGTATTTTATTTTGTAGATAAAAAATTATAATGTATTTTCTTTTGTACATACTCAAAATACAACATATGTCCTTTTGAACATATAAAAAATACAGTGTATTTTCTTTCGTAAATAAAAAATACAGTGTATTTTCTTTCGTAAATAAAAAACATACACTATATTTTTTTGTGCCCAAAAAACATATTGTATATTCTATTATACCTAAAAAATATACTGTATTTTCTTATATAGATAAAAAATACAGTATACTTTCTTTTATATATACTCAAAATATAGTATATACTCTTTTGAACATATAAATAATACACTGTATTTTATTTTGTAGTATACAAAACACATTATATTTTCTTTTGTTACATAAAAAAAATACAAGGGACTTTTTTAAGAATGGTGTGAAAATAAAATTTATTTGGCAAAAATGGGTGATTTTTTTACTATTTGGAAGAATGGTGTGATCCAATCCAAATTTCACAATCAGTTATTGCAAAATCAGAATGGTGGGGCCCACTGGTGAAGAGAAGTGAATAGATTCATGAAATTTCACATAGCGATGGACCCGCATCTCCAATTTCACAACACAGTGCTGCGAAAATGGATATTTTTCTTTTTTTTTTTTTGAAAAAAAATATAATATATATATTATTGGTCTCTGTCTTTTTTTTTTGTTGTTGGAAATCCAATATTTGGTCATATGTTATTTTTACCGGAGGGTGTTTACTTTCTATCCAGTGCTCAGCATTTGACTGAATCTTATTCTCGCATGAAGTAAAGAGATTAATTTGTTAATATGCATAACTGCAACCTTTACCATGGATAACACCAAATGATTAATTCTTTCTACATTTTTTGTTAATATGCATAGCCACAGTCTAAGTTGTCTCATTTTATACATCTCAAACTATTATTGGCTGAGTTCTTAATAAAATTAAACTCCACTTTATTCGAAAAAATTTACTACGAGTCAATCTATTATTGCCTGAGTTTTTCTTCTTTGTATTTTTTGTAAAGCAAGTCGAGACTTCTAGATAGATACAATAGAAGGCTATAGACGTCTCTTGTAAATTCTATGCTATAGACGTCTCTTGGAAATTCTATCTTACCGTTAGAGTGGTTGACCTCATGTAACTCTTATTATATTTACCATGCCAAATAACAAAATATCGACATTGCATTAATTCTATTTTATTTTTATTATTTTTAGAAGATTTTTATAAATTAATCATTTGGCCAAAAAGAAGGATAATTATTTATCTGTTTTTCTCTTTAATTGCAAATTCTTTTTCCTTTTATTCAACATTATCTTTTTTTTAATTAATTTTCATGAGTTGTAAATTGTTTTTCCCAAAAATTGAAAATAATGTAATCAAAAGAAATAGTAGAATGAATAGCATTGGGTAGAAAGTAAACGCCCTTTGTTAAAATAATATATGACCAAACATTGGGTTTCTAGCAGCAAAACAAATTAAGACAAGACCAACAATATATATATTATATAGTTTTTTTCAAAAAAAAAGGAAAAATATCCCATTTTTGCAGCACTGTATTGCGAAATTGGAGATGCGGGCCCCACTGCTATGTGACATTTCATGAATCTATCCACTTCTTTCCACCAGTGGAACCCACCATTCTGATTTCGCAGTGACTGGTTGCGAAATCGGACTGGATCATGCCATTCTCCCAAATAGTAAAAAAATACTCTATTTTTCCAAATAAGTTTTGTTTTCACACCATTTTTAAAAAATTCCAAAATACAGTGTCTATTCTTTTGTACATACAAAAAATACACTATATCTTTTTTTGTAGATAAAAAAATAAAGTGTATTTTCTTTTGCAGCAAAAATATATAGTGCATTTTCTTTTGTACCAAAAAAATACAGTGTATTTTCTTTTATAGCAAAAAAATACACTATATTTTCTTTTATAGATAAAATAATACACTATATTTTATTTTGTAAATATACATAATACAATATATTTTATTTTACAAATAAAAAATACAGTATATTCTTTTGAACATATAAAAAATACACTATATTTTCTTTTTACTATAAAAAAATATAGTGTATTTTCTTTTGTTATAAAAAAATAGTTGTATGTTATTTTGTACATATGAATAATGCACTTTATTTTTTTTTGTACATACTCAAAATACAATGTCAATTCTTTGGAACATATAAAAAAAACTATATTTTCTTTTATTGATAAAAAATACAGTGTATTTTCTTTTGTATCTAAAATAATACAGTATATTTTTTTTGCATATTTAAAAAATACACTGTATCTTATTTTATAAATAAAAAATATACTTTATTTTTTGTACATACTAAAAATACAATCATGTTCTTTTGAACATGTAAAAAATACAATATATTTTATTTTGTAGGTAAAAAATATAGTGTGTTTTATTTTGTACATAAAAAAAACATACACTATATTTTCTTTTGTACCCAAAAAAGTACTGTACTTTTTTTGTACCTAAAATATACACTGTATTTTATTATATAGATGAAAAGTACAATATATTTTCTTTTATACATGCTCAAAATACGGTGAATATTCTTTTGAACATATAAAAAATATACTGTATTTTTTATAGTATAAAAAATACAATGTATTTTTTTGTTAAATAAAAAATACAATATATGTTATTTTGTACATATAAAAAAATACACTTTAACATCTTTTGTAGATAAAGAATAAAATATATTTTCTTTTGTACGAAAAAATACACTTTATTTTTTTATACCTAAAAAATATAATATATATTTTTTGTATATAAAAATATACTGTATTTTTTTTATCCCTAAAAAATACAATGTATGTTCTTTTTAGATAAAAAATACACAATATTTTCTTTTCCACATATAAAAAATACAGTGTAATTTTTATACATAAAAAATACACTATTTTCTATCGAAGAAATAAAAATACAGTATATTTTTTTTTTACATACTCAAAATACAATATATGTTCTTTTGTACAAATAAAAAATACACTATTTTTTTGTACTTGAAAAATACAATATATTTTCTTTCATACATATAATAAATACAATGTATTTTCTTTTGTACCTATAAAAATACACTATATTTTCTTTTATTGTATAAAAAAATATAGTATATTTTCTTCTGTTACATAAAAATACAACGTATATTCTTTACTTCCTATAAAAAATACATTGTATCTTCTTTTGTAGATAAAAATACATTGTATTTTCTTTTATAGATAAAAAATACAGTATATTTTTTTGTACATACTCAAAATACATGTATATTCTTTTAAACATATAAAAAATATACTATATTTTCTTTTATGCTATAAAAAAATAGAGTATATTTTTTGTTATATAAAAAATTACAGTGTATATTTTTTTGTACATATAAAAAATACACTATATTTTCTTTTATACATAGTCAAAATTTAGTGTATATTCTTTTGAATATGTAAGTAATACATTGTATTTTCTTTTGTTGATAAAAAATATAGTGTATTTTCTTTTATATCTAAAATAATACAAATTATTTTTTTTTGTATTTGAAAAAATAAAATTTATTTTTTATTGATAAAAAAATACATTGTATTTTCTTTTATACATACTAAATATACAGTGTATGTTCTTTTGAACATATAAAAAATACACTGTATTTTATTTTATAGATAAAAAAATACAGTGCATTATCTTTTGTACATAGAAAATATACAATGTGTTTTCTTTTATACCTAAAAAAAGACTGTATTTTCTTGTGTACCTAAAAAATATACTATATTTTATTTATGTAGATAAAAAAATACATTATATTTTCTTTTGTACATACTTAAAATACAATGCATATTCTTTTGAACATATACAAAAATATTTTATTTTCTTTTATAGTTTAAAAAATACAGTATATTTGCTTTTATTACATAAAAAATACAGTATATATTATTTGTACGTATAAAAAAATACATTGTACCTTCTTTTGTAGATAAAAAATGCACTGTTTTTTCTTTTGTAAATAAAATAATACACTATATTTTTTTTGTAGATAAAAAATATAATATATATTTTTGTACATACTCAAAATATAATGTATATTCTTTTGAACTTATATAAAGCACATTGATTTTCTTTTGTACTATAAAATAATACAGCGTATTTTATTTTGTTATATAACAAAATACAATTTATATTCTTTTGTATATATAAATAACACACTGTATTTTCTTTTGTACATACTCAAAATATAATGTATATTCTTTTGAACATATAAGAAATACAATGTATTTTTTTTATAAAAAATATACTGTATTTTCTTTTGTACCTAAAATAATATAGTGTATTTTCATTTGTATATGTAAAAAATATACTATATTTTATTTTGTAGATAAATCATATATTGTATTTTCTTTTGTACATACTAAAAGTGCAGTGCATTTTCTTTTTAACATATAAAAAATAATATATATTTTCTTTTATATATAAAAAATACATCGTATTTTTTTGTACATAAAAATATACACTGTTTTTTCTTTTGTACCCAAAAAAATAATATATTTTCTTTTGTGCCTAAAGAAATATACTGTATTCTTTTATGTAAAGAAAAAAAGTATATTTTCTTTTTTACATACTCAAAATATAGTGTAGATTCTTTTGAACATATAAAAAATACACTATTTTTTCTTTAATAGTTTAAAAAAATACGGTGTACTTTCTTTTGTTACATAAAAAATATAGTGTATGTTCATTTGTACATATAAAAAATACACATCTTATTTCGTAGATAAAATAATACAGTGTATTTTCTTTTTTTCCAAAAAAATATATTGTATTTTTGCGCCTAAAAAATAAACTGTATTTTTTTTCTACATAAAAAACATACTTTATTTTTTTTGTACCTAAAAAATACAATGCATGTTTTTTTTTGATAAAAAATACTGTATTTTTTGTACATATAAAAAATATAGTGTATGTTTTTTTGTACATACAAAAAATACACTGTATTTTTTTATAGAAAAAAATATAGCATATTTTCTTATGTACGTACTAAAAATGCAATGTATATTTTTTTATACATATAAAAAATACACTATTTTCTTTTGAAGATAGAAAAATATAGTATATTTTTTTTATACATACTCAAAATACAGTGCATGTTCTTTTGTACATATATAAAATACACTGTATTTTTTGTACCTAAAAGAATATAGTGTATTTTTTTTGTACAAAATTAAGATACAGTGTATATTCTTTTGTACATATAAAATATGCACTATATTTTCTTTTGTACCAAAAAAATATACTGTATTTTCTTTTATAGATAAAAAGTACAATATATTTTTTTGTACATACTCAAATTACAGTGTATATTCTTTTGAACATATAAAAAATACATTGTATTTTTTTTATAAATAAAAAATATAATATATTTTCTTTTATTACATAAAAAATACAGTATATATTTTTTTGTACATATAAAAAATACATTATATTTTGTTTTGTATATACTCAAAATACAATGTATATTCTTTTGAACATATAAAAAATACACTGTATTTTTATTCATAATAAATGCAATGCATTTTCTTTTATACCTAAAATAATGTAGTACATTTTCTTTTGTATGTGTAAAAAATATATTTTTTTATTTTATGGATAAAAAACTACACTATATTTTTTTATACATACTAAAAATACAGTGTCTGTTCTTTTGAACATATAAAAAATTCACTATATTTTCTTTTGTAGATAAGAAAATACAATATATTTTCTTATATACATAAAAATCATACATTGTATTTTCTTTTGTACCTAAATTTATATATTGTATTTTTTTTGTACCTAAAAAATACACGTTATTTTTTTTGTGTATAAAATACAATGTATTTTTATTTGTATATAAAAAACATACACTGTACTTTCTTTTGAACCAAAAAACACACATTGTATTTTCTTTTGTACCAAAAAATACACTATATTTTCTTTTATGGATAAAAAAATATAGTATATTTTTTTGTTCATACTCAAAATACAATGTATGTTCTTTTGAGCATATAAAAATACACTGTATTTTATTTTACAGATAAAAAATAGACTGTATTTTGTTTTGTAAATACTCAAAATACAGTATATGTTCTTTTTTGCATAATCAAAATACAGTGTATATTCTTTTTTATATATAAAAAAAACAATGTAATTTTTTATAGATAAAAAAATACAATGTATTTTATTTTATATATAAAAAATATAAATTGTATTTTCTTTCGTACCAAAAAATATACATTGTATTTTCTTTTATACCAAAAAATATACACTGTATTTTCTTTTGTACCAAAAAATAAGCTGTATTTTCTTTTATGGATAAAAAATACAGTGTATTTTTTTTACATACTCAAATATACTATATTTTCTTTTGTATATAAATAAAATACAGTGTATTTTATTGTATATTTAAAAAATACACTGTATTTTCTTTTGTATATAAAAAAATACATTGTATTTTCTTTTGTAGATAAAAGAATATAATGTATTTTCTTCTATACATACTTAAAATAAAGTATATATTCTTTTATAGATAAAAAATATATTGTATTTTCTTTTGTACATTCTCAAAATACAGGGTATTTTTTTTACATAAAAAACATATAGTTTATTAAGAAATGCTACAATTTTGAGCTATAAAAGTTTAATCAACTATTTTTATTTACTTTTTATTATCATTATTACTTGAATTAATATTGGTATCATGTTGGTATTGGCACTATATTAGGATTATCTGTATATTAATGTAAAATAAATCAGAAAATAATTTTAACTGTAAAATACATAAAATATATATGTAATATATAGTGCAATGGATAAAAATTATGATTTTTTGTCATTTTTTACGGTATATTTCCTTTCCATGAAAGAAGTAAATAAAAATTGTAACTTATACATCAAAACCTACAAAAAAACCATTATATTTTCTTTCATAAGGGAATATGTAACATAATAATTTTGACACAATGAATTACATACTATATACATCTTTACTAAAATGTATTAGAGTTTATTGATTTCTGTCATTATAAAAATACATTGTATTTTCTTTTGAAAAGAAAATACAATGTATTTTACTTTTTTAAAAGAAAACATATTATATTTTAGTAGATTTTCATGTATAAAATATAGAATATTATTTTAAAAAAAGAAAATACAGTGTATTTTTTATCTATAAAACAACAAATATTGTATTTTTTATATGTACAAAAGAATATACACTGTATTTTTTATCTACAAAAGAAAATAGAGTGTATTTTTTTGGGTACAAAAGAAAATACAATGTATATTTTTTATGTAAAAAATACACTATATTTTTAATCTACAAAAAAAATATACTGTATTTTTTATGTACAAAAATATACTATATTTTTTATGTACAAAAAAATACACTGTATTTTTTATATATACAAAAAAATATACTATATTTTTTTATCTACAAAAAAAAATATAGTATATTTTTTTAGGTACAAAAGAAAATATAGTGTATTTTTTTAGGTACATGTGTATTTTTTATGTACAAAAGAAAATACTGTATTTTCTTTTCATGAAATAATTTAGATTTTTATTGACTTCTGTACATGATAAAAATACAATATATTTTCTTCTATACATGAAAACTTGATAAAAAAATACAATGTATTTTATTTTGATAAAATAAAATACCCCATATTTTTTTCCATAAAAGAAAATACACTTCATTTTCTATTAATAAAACAAATAAAATGTGTTTTTCAATTTACAATGCATTGTATTAATTTTTGAACACGATACACCATAATGATGTTTTGATCAAACTAAAAGCAGTGTTTAGAAGCTCTGACTCTTAACAATACTGTTTATTTTTTTTTTGTTTCCAACTTGAACTTATTGAAGTTTCATCCCAAATAATCTCACTATTTTCAGAATAACTAACACACAGTTTATTTTGAGTTTATCAACTATTATGACTTTGAAATCTAACAAATTAAAGAAAAAGGAGTTAATTAAAAATATAGTTAAAAAGATATCGCAGATATAATATTATAGCAAAAATGATACGCGACATATATAATCGAGTAGACATAATATGCGACATTGATCGCAGAATGAAAGAAAGCACGAAATTTCATGATTTATATAAAAAGAAAGAGAGCAGAGAATTTCGATGTATATATTCAATTTAACCAATTCCTATTATTTCGAAATGTAGGTTAATAGTAAGAAAAAACATAATTTGATCGCACAAAGAAGATAAAACTTAAGTTGATTGTAGGGAGATGAAAAATATCATGAAAATGAAATGCTCTAAACTTACGATTTGTGAGAAATAATTGGAAAATATTGATGCAAAGGATAATCTAATTTTGTTTGTTTTGAAAGAAAATCGTCTTTGAAATGTAATTGTTAAAAGAAAAAATTAAAAAAAAAACTGTTGGGATATTTTTGAAAGAGAAATATGGTGAAAATAGTAGTTATGAAACAAAAAATTTAAATTTGGTTTTTATAGAAAGTTAAAAAAGTGTGAGGGTATTAATGATATATATATATATATATATATATATATATATATATATATATATATATATATATATATATATATATATATATATATATATATATATATATTATGTGGTATTTGTATAGAAATTCCTTTATATTTTATTGATTCATTTATGATCTATTTATTTATTATTCAATTTAAATTAATTTAACCGTTTATTTACCGCCTGTAATTGAGATTCTAAAATGTTTGTTCATACATATATGTGAAATTGGACGGTAAACAGAATATCATTTAGGTAGGTAAATGACACAATAATGCCACTAAAGATTCGGTGCAAGTGGATGTCACGGTGACTTGGAAGGAGTGGGCTTGGTGTCTTCATCAGATAGGATGATATAAAACCATTAAAAAATAAGGACATCGGTGGAAAAATAATAATAAAAAATAGCAGAACATAAAAATACGTGTAAGCATCTCATTAAAAGTGGTAGAAAGGCGCAACGGCTTTGGCGCGTATATCGTTGCTCACATGACGGATCATGTTGGGCTTCTCTGATTCGGAAATTTACTGGGCCCCCACTTTTATTAAAATTTTATTTAATTAAAAAATATATTTAGAAATTCCAGTTGTATTTTATTTTAAGACGGCAAGTAAATTTGCTGTTCTTGACTATGTTCCTTTAAAATATAGTCTGGATTTTGATTGGCATTTTATTTTATCATTATTATTAGCATTTTTTTTTGTCTTTCAAGTGTAGCTGTTTGGCAAATGTTGTACCGAACAGGAAGCTCCAAATAAAATAAAGTGAAATCTTTTTTTGCTAACTGGAACTTTGACTAGAAAGTAGAGTAGGTTGAAATGTCGCATTCTATTAGGTATCACTAACGCTGTTGGCCATTCGTACATTTTATCTATTTTAACGTAAAAATACACAATTTAAATGATTTCGATGATAAAATGAGCTGTAAAAAAATTAAAGAATAAAATTTTCTTATTTCAGATAATTTAAGTAAAAAAACATAACATCTCATATAATATACATTCATTGTGTCTGCACCTATACCACCTTCAATTGTAAGTCCTCCTACGGTAGAGTTGAAGGAGCTACCAAGTCACTTGAGGTATGCATTTCTTGGTTCAAATCATACTTTACCTATCATTGTGTCTAATAAACTTACTAGTCATCAAGAATCTTTGCTAGTAAAGGTGGTTAAAAGGAGAATAAAAAGTATAGGTTGGCAAATTTCGGATTTGCAAGAAATTAGTCCTAATGTTGTTATGCATAGGATTAATTTGTTAGATAATTGTCAACCTAGAGCAGATAGGCAAAGGAGACTTAATCCAAATATGAAAGTAGTTAAGAAAGAGGTCATCAAATTGCTAGATGCTGGGATTATCTATCCAATTTCGGATAGTTCTTGGGTGAGCCCAATACATTGTGTACTTAAGAAAAGAGATATGACAGTAGTTAGGAATGAGAATGGGGAATTGATTCCAACAAGAACCACCATGGGTTGGAGGGTTTGTATTGATTATAGGAAGTTAAATTCAGCTACTAGGAAGGATCATTTCCCTTTATCCTTCATTGATCAAATGTTGGAAAGGGTAGCTGGGCATTCTCATTATTGCTTTTTGGATGGGTATTCGGGCTATTTTCAGGTTTTTATATACCCTAGTGATCAGGAGAAGACCACTTTTACATGTCCATATGGCACTTTCGCCTATAAACGTATGCCTTTTGGGTTATGTAATGCACCTGCAACTTTTCAAAGGTGCATGACCTCTATCTTTGGGGATATGATTGAGAACATCATGGAAGTTTTCATGGATGATTTTTCAGTCTATGGAGATTCGTTTGAGTTATGTTTAAATAATTTAGATAGAGTGTTGGCTAGGTGTGAGGAAACTAACCTAGTGCTAAATTGGGAAAAGTGTCACTTCATGGTTGAAGAGGGTATAGTTCTTGGCCATAAGATTTCTAGTAGGGGCATTGAAGTGGATAGAGCAAAGGTTGAATTGATTGAGAAATTACCTCCACCCACTACACTTAAGGGCATTAGATCATTCTTAGGACATGCTGGGTTCTATAGAAGATTCATTAAGGATTTTTCACTCATAGCTAAGCCTTTAACTAATTTGTTGGTTAAGGAAGTGCCTTTTGAATTTTTTGATGATTGCATGCATGCTTTTAATTCTTTAAAGAAGGCCCATACAACTGCACCTATAATCACTTCTCCTACTTGGGAGTTACCTTTTGAAATTATGTGCGATGCAAGTGACTTAGCAGTAGGTTGTGTGTTAGGTCAAAGGATTGGTAAACATTTGCTTGTAATTTACTATGCTAGTCATACTTTGTCACCTCCTTAAGTGAATTATACAACTACTGAAAAAGAAATGTTGGCTATTGTCTATGCATGTGATAAGTTTAGGTCTTATTTGTTAGGATCTAAAGTTATAATTTATACGGATCATGCAGCTTTGAGATATTTGTTTGCTAAGAAAGATGCTAAACCTAGGTTAATTCGTTGGGTCCTTTTATTGCAAGAATTTGATATAGAAATTAAAGATAAGAAAGGCTCTGAGAATTTAGTAGTTGATCACTTATCTAGGTTAGAAAATGCTGAAGGACCACAAGGGGATGGTCATGAAATCAATGAATCTTTTCCGGATGAATCTCTTATGTCAATAACTTATAAGCATGTGCCTTGGTTTGCAGATTTTGCTAACTTTCTCGCTGCAGGAATCAGACCCTATGGATTGACATGGCAACAGAAAAAGAAGTTTTTTAGTGATGTGAAAAACTATCTCTGGGAGGAGCCCTATCTATTTAGGATTAGTGGGGATGGTATCATAAGAAGGTGTGTGAGTGAGGAGGAAATGGTGAATATTTTAGCTCATTGTCATTCATCATTGTACTCGGGGCATAATGGAGGGGCAAAAACCGCCTCTAGGGTGCTAGAGTATGGATTTTATTGGCCTACCCTTTTTAATGATGCAAGGACTTTTGTAGCTAAATGTAATAAATGTCAAAGGGCAGGAAACATAGGGAAGAGAGATGAGATGCCCTTAAATAATATTTTGGAGGTTGAGATTTTTGATGTGTGGGGAATACACTTTATGGGTCCATTTCCTATATCTTTTGGGAAGTCTTATATATTGGTTGGGGTAGACTACGTCTCTAAATGGGTAGAAGCTGAAGCCTTACCCACCAATGATTCCAAGGTGGTGATTTCTTTTATGAAGAAACTCTTTTCACGGTTTGGAGTGCCAAGGGCTATTATAAGTGATGGAGGTACGCATTTCATTAATCGCTCTTTTGCATCTTTGTTGCATAAGTATGGTGTTCACCATAGAGTAGCCACTCCTTACCACCCGCAAACTAGCGGTCAAGTCGAAGTGTCCAATAGAGAACTTAAATGGATTTTAGAAAAAACTGTTTCAAATTCTAGAAAAGATTGGGCACATAAGCTTGATGACGCATTATGGGCATATAGGACTGCTTACAAAGCACCTATTGGAATGACTCCATATAGGTTAGTGTATGGGAAAGCATGTCATCTTCCGGTTGAGTTAGAGCATAGGGCTTATTGGGCAATTAAGACCTTAAATTATGACATGAAGGATGTTGGGTTAAAAAGATGTTTGCAATTAAATGAACTTGATGAATTGCGTCTTTTTGCTTATGACAATGCACGTATCTATAAGGAGAGGTCTAAGAAATGGCATGATGCTCACATTAAGTATAAAAGCTTTAAGAGTGGGGATAAAGTTCTACTTTTCAATTCTCGCTTGAAATTATTCCCTGAAAAATTGAGGTCTAGATGGAGTGGACCTTTCGAAGTAACTCAAGTCTTCGACCATGGATATCTAGAACTAAAGACTAGTAAAGGAGACTTGTTTAAGGTTAATGGGCATCGGTGTAAAATTTATTATGATGGAGCATATGAGAATAAAGAGGTATCTTTTATCTCTTTAAATTTGGCTTAGGGTTATTTATATATTTTACTTTCTAGTGTTTTTATGTGAATATCTTTTTATTTATTTATTATTTTATTTTGAATACTTACACATTTTTATTTTTTGTATTTTATAGGTATTTATGTTTGCTTTATTCTTGTTGTAATTTCCTACTTCAATTAAGTATTTAGTTTTAAATTTCCATTTGATTAAAAAAAAGGGGGGGGCATGTAAATTCATCTTTGTTGCGAGCGCGACATGGGTGAGTGGGACGGATCACAGGACTCTATCGTGAGTGCGCCCTGTTCGCTCTCGTGACTATTTCATCTTGATTTAGGAAATATGCCTCTGTCGCGAGCGTGATACTGTTGCAAGCGCGATTGATGATTTGGAGGATAAGGCATATAGTCTCTGTCGCGAGCGCAACTTGCTTCGCGAGCTCGCTAATTCAAATACCGTGCTTTGTCGCGAGCGCGACATTGTCGAAAGGGCACGATAGGACACGGGATTTGAATTTCTTAGGGTTTTAGCTGCCTTTTCATCTTCCCCTATATATAGTTAAAACCCTACCTCCACTATTCACCTTCCCACATTCAGCTGCTCTTTAGTTTTCAAAGTTTTTCTCTCAAAGTTTTGAGTTTTCTTCTCCTCTGTCTTTCTCCTTTGATTTTGTGGAGAGTTTTTGCTGGATTATGTGTTGTTCTTTTTCTTCTTCACTTGTTACTGTGATTTCAGCTTGGGTTTCTTTATTTTCCATAATGGTACGCACAAAATCCATTGGACGCAAGGATATGCAACCAGTTGCAGAGCCAAGTTCTCCGCCAACACCACCTTTTGAGTATCTTCAAGCCAGGTTTGAGTGTCCCTTCCCTATATACTCTGAAGATGAAGGAAAAAAGTTTCAGTTTTTTAACACCAAGACATATGTGGGCATGTTGCATTTAGACAATGAGTTGATTAAGGATTTAGGTTTAACTGCTCAATTTGATAAGTATATCAAATACATGAAATGGGAGAAATTTTCTGTAATGAATTTGCCTATTAAGAGGGACTGGGCTATAGAATTTTTTATGACCTTGGCATATGTTGACAATAAGAAAACTCAATTTAAATTTAGACACCAGGGTGCTGAGTTTCTATTTGGTTTTGAAGAAATGCATAATTGGTTTGGTTTTCCTTTGAAAGGACAACGTTTTAATGCAAATTTGTTTGATCACCGGCCGATTTGGACAACTCTCACTGGCTTAAATGAATTTAATAACAAAAATGCCTCTAATCGCCTAATTAAGGATAATGGTTTGTTTCTATTTCATAAATATTTATGCCATGCCTTATTTGGACGAGTGGAAAGCACAAAGGTGCAAACCAAAGATTTGTTTGTGCTTCATTTGTTGTTGTCTCGTAAAACACCATGTTCAATAGACTTTATTTTTGATAGGTTGTACCATGCATCAATTGCTAAAACTAAAACCGTAGGCAAGTGTCACATGGTAACCGGAATCATTTTAGGGTGTTTAGGTGATTTAGGCAATTTTGTGTTGGATGAAAATGAACATGTGACTTTAATGGATATTCGTTATCTGCGTAACTCTCATGTTTTAGATAGAGGCGCTTGGCCTCCGCAGTTTTTATCACGTTTTGCACAGAAAATGGGTCCTAGTAGAGCCAAAGGAAAAGGGAAAGCACCTACAACATCTACTGCTGCTGAATCTAGTGATTCCGATGATGTTGGTGAAGAAGAAGTTGGTATGGGGCGAGATGATAGGGATGAGCCAAGTGTAGGTGCTGCACAAGATGAAGTTGTTGGGTTGCAGCGAGTTATGTTTCGTTTGGATGGGATTGAGGCTGCAAATCAAAGCATGGCGGCCCATATGGATTCCCTTGAGGCCACTGTCAAACAAATGCATAAAAGTCAGAAGAGCCTCTGCCGCAAGCTCCTTTCCTTCTTTCGTCATCAGAATATTCATTTCACTCCTTCTCCACCGGGGTCCCCCAGTGGGCCAACTGAGTAATGTTACCTTCTCTTATTTTTACTTTTTCTTATGTTTTCGTGCTGTTTATGTTTGTTTGTGTTGTATGTATTGTTTTATGGAGTCTTCCTTACACAATGAGGACATTGTATCCTTTAAGTGTGGGGAAGCTAGTTGGTAGTGTGCATATAGGATTAGTGTTAAATTTTTATGATTTATGTTAAGTTGTGTGATGGAGTTATTCTTTGTGAGATTATTGCCTATTAATATATGTAATTAGTCTTTGTATAGTTATTTATGAGTTGATTGGATACATTTACTAACTTAGAATTAAGGATCTTTAGTTTTAATAGGATTATGCT
Organism: Excoecaria agallocha; assembly: GCA_037975025.1. Classification (NCBI taxonomy): domain Eukaryota; kingdom Viridiplantae; phylum Streptophyta; class Magnoliopsida; order Malpighiales; family Euphorbiaceae; genus Excoecaria; species Excoecaria agallocha. Next base: position 14,236,244 of record CM075810.1, on the reverse strand, counting down.
TGTATGGATAGGCATGTTTAGGTAAAGTACTTTGGTATACAGTTCTTTTAAGCCAAGTTTCTTTAAGCATGTTCTTTAAATTAGTGAGTTTTGTATGATGTAGAGTTTTATCATAACCATGGTGAGCTTTTGAGCCTAAACACGTTAAATTTTGGTGGAGAGAATTCCTCTTGTATTCATTACTCTAGAACTTGTGTTAGATAATTCTTGAAATCACATTTAGTATATAATATGCATGAGAAATGATAAGGGCATTAGAAGTAACCTATTTTAGCTTGCGTAAATAACTCACCTTTTTAACTTTAGGTAGCCATTTTTGAGCCTATAACCATTTTTTTTCATGAGCTTATTTTTAGCCTTGCGCCAATTTCTAATGAATTTAACTTTTTTTTTTTTAAAATCCTTGTGTGGAAGATGTAGTAATGCTTTGATAAGTAAGATAAAGTATTGATATTTTATAAGCATGAATTATTTATGGATCAATTTTGATCCCTGAAGTTTAAAGCCACTAGTATTTCCTTGTCTATTTCCAAAAAAAAAAAAGTACTACACTAGTTGCTTTAAAAAGAAAGAAAACAAAAGTAAGAGAAGCAACTAGTTGAAGTTGAGCTTAGGTGAATACTAGTGGGAATTGAAGAATCATTGTAAGATAAATATCATGCTTTAGTACAACTTTTGCAATACAAAATCTTACTTGTTTGAGTATTTGCTATGTTTTCCATATGAATGAGCTACTTAACCAAAAATTTTTCTACCCTAATCTTAGCCAAGCTACAACCCTTAAAAGACCCTTTTGATTTTGTGCATTATTTTATGCTAGTGATGGAGATTGTTATTTAATACAAGCTTATGGTATGTGGTGGTACAAGAGGAAATATGAGTTAAACACTATCCATTAAACACTTGAGTGGTGTAAGGCACACATTATGTGAGAATAGCTCTACATTTTGTATTACTTGCTAGGTTAGAGTATATGTTATAAGAAATAGGGTTTTTAAGAGCTTTATATCATTGTACTTTGCATTTTCTTGCTTATCTTATTGGGGGCATATGAATATTAAACCTTATAGATCCAAGATTTTGTTTTGGTATTTGTTGAAATTGACTCAATAATTAATTTGTTAAAGAAACCTTGCATATGTTAATAGGAAAGAATCCTAAGAAGGACAACTCCATATTCCATGTTTTATGTATAAATTAAATGTTTGAGCTTTGATGGTTTCTAGCATTTTGAGTTTTTGCTTGAGGACAAGCAAAAGTTCAAGTGTGGGGAATTGATAGGAGCTTGAAAAGCTCATAAATATTGTGTGTTAATGTGTGATTTTACCTAGTATTGTGTTTATTATTTTGGTGTTTTATCTATATTTTGTTGCTTTTATGTGTTTTGTGTGTGTGGTTGTTGTATTTGTCTTATAGGAGAAGGGAATGATTTAAAGATTAAAGGAGTCAAGTGAAAGAAAGAAAGCCAAAGGTGAGCTATAAAGAAAGTGTCACGAGCGAGACAAAGAGGAGTGGTCGCGACAAAAGGCAGGGAAGAGAGCAAGGAAAGAGGCGTGCCATGTCGCGAGGGCGACAAAGACAAGGAGGAGTGGTCACGACAGATAGATGAGCCAACCATGCAATGGCGTGTCTTATCGCGAGCGCGACAGGTGTCGCGAGTGCGACACTGTGCGGATAAGGAGTTAGAATTTATGAAGAGATGCAACTTTTCTCCAAAAAAATACAACTCTCGTGAAAGGTTATTTTGAAGGGACATGTCTTTTAGAAAGGCATATATATGCCAAGTGAACAGAATTTTGGGATGGATAATTTTTAGAATTTAATTTTGTGATCTTAAGAACAATAGCATTTTTTAGTACTTAGTTTTTATTTTTCATGATTTGAAGAGGAGACAAAAGCAAGGGAGAAGACATCTTGTATGAAGGGAATAAGGGTTAAGAGATCCCCTTCTCTTTGTTCTTATGTTAATTTTTCTTCCTTGTAATTCTTTAAATGAATATTATGTTGGCATTTGATTATGTATGAACAAATTTCTATTTCCATTTATAATATTGATCTTTGATTGTAGTATTTCCTATTAAAAGTTTATTGGCATCATTATAAGTTAAGGAAGACGACCTTAGATGTGCAATTCCTTTTCTGAAAATCATCACATTGGTCATAAATAAGGGAGTTAGCGAGAGCAACATCTTATTGAAAGTTAATAGGAAATTCATTATCAAAACATAGTTTGAGAGATCACATGTGGAGATAATTGCTATAGGTTGGTAGATAATCTTAAAATGTGTTATTAAAATTAACTGGTTCATTAACGAGAGTTGAGAATTAGTGCTCTAATTGCATGTTTTAGGCAATCTAATTCATGTCGAGAGAGTGGATCAGGAATTTATTCCAACTTGGCTTACTAATAAGATTAAAAATTATAATTTAAATAATGGTACCAAATGCATGATTATTTAGTTTCATAATATTTATTGTCTTCTTTGATTATACTTATCTAGGATTTAATTAATTTATGCAATAAAGTAGTTAGAATTAACTTTCACTTTTGAACATCGTGAACAAGATTTAAATTGAGTAGTAATAGTGGGTGATTAAAATCACATTTTCTCGTGGGATCGATATCTGAAGTACTATAACCGGTACACCGTATACTTGCGGTATTTAAGCTTCTAGAAAAAGCATATCAATGTGATTCATGTCAAAATATATATGGGATTTCCAAAATTATTAATATAAAGTAGACCTAAACGAATCGAAGAATTACAGATGAATGTACATAAGGAACTTAATTGTGTGAGCCAAAAACTCAATATTGCTATTACAAGAATTTCAAACCCTTATGGGAACCCTAATTTTCTTGTAGAATTTGTAGTTGGACAATTAAAGAATAGAGTTTCGTTTTGCAAAGCAATGAAAAAAGCTATTGAATTAACTGAACGGGCAGATACAAAAGGAATTCAAGTACAAATAGGGGGCGTCTTGATGGAAAAGAAATAGCACGCATCGAGAGGATTAGAGAAGGTATGGTTTCTCTACAAACCATTCAAGGTAAAATTGATTATTGTTCGTATATAGTTAGAACTATTTATGGGGTATTGGGCATAAAAATTTGGATATTTCTAGACAATAAATAATAAACCATTACTTGACTTGTTTTAATTTGTCATACCCTTCACGGAACAGTCTTTTCTAAAGCAAAAATAGTACTAAACAGTATTTTTTTTTTTGCTATTCATTTAGTAACATTTTAACAATTAATCATACACTAATAAAATTTATGCAAATATTTTCATCGACACTCATCCATCAATAATCATAATAACAAAAATCAAAATACAGTTTAATCTTTTACCTTAATTGTCTACGTATATACATGCCATAACACAACTCAACATAGCTCTATTTCTTCTTTTCCGATCCTGCTCCACTGTGTATCATGCTTCCGCAACACATTATAACCTGCATGCAGTAAACACTACGTGCTGAGCACTAGAAATGCTCAGTGGTAACTACTAATCCTAGAATTTTCCAATCAAAGCATAATTACATAGATTATGCTACCCTTATTCTTATTTTATTAAACATTTGCTTTTACTTCTGTTGACATTAATTTCATTATTTACCCATATTTTTGATAATTATTTTTCTTTGACTTTAAATCTTGCAATTTGCTTTACAATATTTCCTTATGTGAATCAATTTTATATTACCTTTTATTTTTACGTTTCTTCTTTACTCTAGCTCTTACTTTTACTTAATTTTGGTTTTATATTTTTAGTCACATCGATTTAATTTTCTTTTCATTTAATGGTTTATATTGATCTCATGTCTTCAAATGGTACTATATCTATACACTATTTTATTTCTCGAATAATTATTCAGTTATCCAATATGTGCTATAATTACAATTCTCGCTATTTATTCTTTTATTTTACTTTAACTTTTAAACTAGTTAACACATTATTATTTTCAAGTCTTCTAAGCTTTAAATGCAAAGTAATACAATTATTTTGGAATATTTTGCATACAAATCTTTATTTTCTTCTTTTTTACATTTAAATATGTTCAAGTACTTATTTAGAACTTTGTATCTTTTTCTTTTTTCTAATTGAATAATTATGTGTCTTTTTATTGTTTTACTTTTCATTTAACTTTTCTTTCGGAAATTCATTATTTAGGCATAAATGTTTACTTAAGGACAGTGTTTTCACTTTTTTTTATATTTTAAATAGGAATTTAGTACTATTTTCCAAACTTGTTATTTTTCAAAATAATAATTGGTACATAAAATACTAACTAATTTTAATTTATCATTTTTCATTTAAAAATTCATTTTAAATCTTTATTTTTTTCTTTACAAAAACTTAATTTAATCTTCATTTAACATTTTATTCTTATAAAATATTTCTTTTTCATTTTTGCTTATTAATCACAATTTTTGGGAAAAAATTTCAATTTTATCCCAACTTTTCATTTTCTTTCAAACAAATCATTTTCATTATAAACCTTACATCAATGCATTTAGATATTACTGATTTATCCATTACGATACGCCTCTAATACAATAAGACATGATTCTCAAAAAAAATATGCGGGACATGGACCCAAAGGTCCCACTGAGAGAGAAATGATCCCCAAGGGACCATTTCTCGAAAAAAAATTTACTTTCACTTTCACTTAAAATACTGAAGTTATGGAGATCAAAGATCATACTCATAGCAAAGCAAGTTATCGTGACTTACACCGCTATATAGGGTGTCCCTATGGCTAGCCAATTATATCCTAAACAAGAATATCATTACCTGACTATTGCTAAGGGCAAAACAATAAATTATATTCAAAATAATTTTTAAACATTTAAAAATTTTTAGTTTCTTCATTTATTTCTTGATATAATACATTTTTGTCAATCGACATCTTCTTCTTTTTTTATATTGCTTTTAACTATTTAGTAGCTTTTTTTTTTCCTTTCTTTTACTTTCTTTTACTTTATCTTTTTAAAACACTTTTGTGAATTATTCTTCAATAATTCACTCTGACACTTAAAACTTTTCAGTCTTTTATACACTTTATGAATTATAGCATTATAATTCACAATTTCTTTTATTCTTTTTTGTGTAATCCTCTGTGAATTATTTTATAATATTTCACTCTTTTAATACTTTTTATTGACTAATTTATTTTGATAAATTAGTCAAATATTTATTTCATAACTTTTTGAATAATTATGAATTATATTAATATAATTCATTATTTTATTTTTCGAAAATGTATAAATTGACTTTTTCATTTCTTTTTATACGGAAGTAAATTACTTCACATTAATTTATCATCATATATTTGTTTATTGAATTATTTCTCAATAATTCAATATTTTTAATTAAATATAATCAATATTTTATTTCAAACATATTCTAGTAATTCATATAACTTCTACAAAAATTCATATCCATATTATTTTATAATTTCTATCATTTTTACTCCCTTTATGAATTATTTCACTATAATTCAATATTCTCATTCATTGCTTAATTCAATAATTATTATCAAAATATTCAAATAATTTTCATAAATTCTCTAAAAATTTATGAACCATTCATTTTAGGCTTATTATTATTTCATGACATTTTATAACATAATTATCAAAACTTTACTATTTTTTATCAATTATATTATTCCATAAATATTCTAAAAATACTCATATAGTTTCTATAAATTTCATAAAAATTTATGGATACATTATTTCACACTTACTATCATTTTTCACTTATTTAATGAATTATTCTACAATAGTTTATTATTTTTATCATATACATACACATTACATAATCTTAAAAATTTCAAAATAAATTTTAAATATTCTTTAAAAATTTATGGACACTAATTATTATTTCTGTAATTAATTTAGGCTATTATACATTAAATACATGCAAAATTTCACATTTCTTACTTAGTGAACAATTCGGCCACCTATAATAAACCCTTCTAAAAATCTTTTTCTTCCATTTTAACTTTCATTTAGTCTCTTTTATGGTTCAATTTCATTTACCCCTAACTAATTTCATCATTTAAGAACTTTAACAATTTTTACCCTAATTATATAAAAGAAATTATTTCACAATAATGGAAAATCAAAGGATTTTGTAGCCACTTACATTTTTCTCTTGCTTATAGGTGCCTAAACCTCGCTTTCTTTGCTTTTGTCCCTTGAAAATCCTTCCCCTTCTTTCTCACCTGCATGAGCCAGCCATTAAACCTTAGTTTTTTTTGTTCTCAAATAAAAAATTCAAGCTCATAATCATATTTTACACCCAATAATCTATGAAAAAGCATTAAAGAACACAATTAAATCATTAAAATTTTGAAGTTCAATCTTACCCCTTTTTCTTTCTCTACTTGATTTCTCCACTTTCTTTACTCAAATTAGTCAATAGAAGCTATTTTGGTGTTTTAGAGAGATGGAACTACAACTCTTAAGTTGGAATTTATGGAAGATTTTGAGTGAGTATGAAGCAAAAGAGAGAGAAGAGTGAAGAAGAGTTGGTTCGGCCAAGGAGAGGAGAGGAGAGAGCTGCTGCAATTTTATGGAGAATTCTACAGATTTTAGCTCCTTAAATACTTCTCATTGGGCCAAAAATTGGGCTTGATCCATGGACTTAGCCAAATTAATTCTTAAGGCCCAATTTAGGCCCTTTAAAGCGCAATTAAATTTTATCTCTCTTTCAGCCATCAAATCAATTCAAAAATAATTTCATCACTCTTATCACATCAAAAATAGCTAGCACGTAAACTTTTGGCTCAACCAGAGTTCGTTATCGGTCTGATTCGATAACTGTCGGTGTCACCGAAAAATTCAATTCTCATCACTAAAATATTCTACATAAAAATTCATGTGGGCATGAAAAATATGATAATTTTTGGAGTTTGTTCACTATTTTTAATAATTTATGCAAAAATCAAGTCGTTTTCCCTATCAGGAAAATTGACTGGCTACCTTTTTCGTATTTTTGACATTTGGAGGTCCATTTGACCTCAATTTCACTTCAAATTTCAACCCCGAACTCACCATGACCAATTTTTTTCGACGGTCCATTAAAATATTTTTGACTTCAAAAAATACTATTTACCATCGAAAAATACTGTTCATGGCTGACCCGGTGTTGAGACTATTATATAATTTCCATTCTATCCATTGATAGAACAAAATAAAAAATGACAAACTCTTTCATTCTTTTTTGTTTAATTTTAATCAAAACGGAAAGAAGTAATTCTAATTGTATTAATTCTATTTCCATAGGATTGAATACAAAAATTGATTGATATAATTGTTATGCTTAGTGTGTGACTCGTTGATTTTTTAGGATCAGGATTAAAAAAAGGACTGACCCACAACATGAACTAATAATTATAAAAAGACAACTAATAACCAACTCATCGCTTTGCATTATCTGGATCCAAAGAAACAGTCAAGATATGATATATTGGTCATATCATTGTAGCAATTAAAATCCTTTTTGCACAAACAAAAGAAAAATCAATCTGATTATGGGTTGTAAATCAAAATAGAAAATCATGCAGATAAGTGGAAAGGTGAAAGAAAGAGAGAAAAAAATATCAATGCTATTTGATTCCAATATGTAAGGTTTATGAGTCAAAAGCTAATGTATTAAAGTATCAATACTAATTGATCTATAATTAAATAATTCGTTTATAAAATAAAAAAATTAAGAGCCTCAAGTCAATACAGATTAAGAAGATTGACTAAAAAACAAATTTCATTAAAGGCTACATTGTAAAATTAAGACCTAACAATTAATGGAGAAGCGATAGGAACGACCAAACCTGTAAATACATAAGATTTTATTGAAAATAAATTTTAATGATTTATTGGGAGGAAAGCGAAAAGAACCAGAAAACAATCCATTTATTCTGAGAGATCACAGGTCACCTCTACAAATAAAATAAATATTCAATGAATAAATATAAAAGAGAAAATATTTTCTTACGGAACTTTTTATATTATTTTTTATTGCTAAATTTTAGCAATCTGATATCCTAATTATTTTATAAAAATAAAAAATTGTTATAACCATATAACAAAACAACAAAAATAAGATTATCTAAAAATTATCTATAACTAGAATAGAAAAATAGAAAAAACATAGTTATACTTAAAAAAATAAATAATAAATAAACACACACACACACACACACATATATAGACACACAAGCGCGTGCGCGCGCGCACACACACACACACACATATACACGTATACATATATATGTGTGTGTGTGTGTGCACACATATATATATATGTACACACACACACACACACACACACATATGTATATGTATATACATATACATATCCATATGTATATACATATACATATATATATATATATGTGTGTGTACACACACACACACACACACATATATATATAATGGTATGATAATACGTTATGATGACAATGCTGCAGTTGTCAGTGATCAAGAAGGAAATCTCAAGGAACTTAAATTTTTAGTGCAATTGCTTGGGAATTTGAGATAGTTAAATTTTACTAAAATTGTTTCATTAGTGCCTGAAGTATTATAAGAGAAAAAAAATATAAGATGAGACATAACATTTAAGATTAAGCCGAGACCATACATAATGTAGTTATAATATTTGAATAAAAATGAAATAGAATTAAAATAAATTACTAAATTGAAAATGTACATATATATATATATATATATATATATATATATATATATATATATATATATATATATATATATATATATATATATATATACGGTACGATAATACGATATAATGACAATGCTGCAGTTGTCAGTGATCACAAAGAAAATCCCAAGGAACTTAAATTTTTGGTGCAATTGCTCGGGAATTGAGAAAATTAAATTTTACTGAAATAGTTTCATTATTGCTTGAAGTATTATAAGAGAAAAAATATAAGATATAAGATGAGATATAAAATTTAAGATTAAGCCGAGATTGTACATAATATAGTTATAATATTTGAATAAAAATAAAATAGAATTAAAATAAATTACTAAATTGAAAATAAATTAATTAGTAAATTGTGTTTCACACATATACCTTTAATAAATAAAATAAATAATAAAATTTTAATTTAATAAAATAATTAATTCATAAAAAAAGAAAAAAAAGAATATGTTGATTGTATCAAAACTAGTTAGAAAGAAATAATAATTTTAGTTTATCATGGGTAGAGATCCTATTGCTGACATAATAACCTCTATACAAAATGCAGACATGAATAGAAAATGAACTGTTCGAATAGCAGCTACTAACATCATCGAAAACATTATTAAAATACTTTTACAAGAAGGTTTTATTGAAAATGTCAGGAAACATCAGGAAGGCAACAAAAAATTTTTGGTTTTATTGTAATTCTTTCTACTTCTCGGGGTATAATGATTGACCAGGAAGTTTGATTAGAAAGCATCGGTGGAGAAATCTTGTGTTATATCTGGTAATCTTTCTGACATTCGAATTCTAGCCAAAATTTTTATTTATTAATTATTAAAAAAAATAAAAAGGAATAGGTTTCTAATACCATTAATGTTCCATTAGTTAATACTTCAAGAGGATTTGCAATAGAATGAAATAAAAAAAAATGGATTCAGAAAAGTTTAATTATTGAATCAGTTTTTCAGTAAGATGCTCTAAGTTCATTTAGATAATAAAGATCTAGTTTTTTAGGTTACATTTTAGGAAAGATCCAATATAGTTTTGTTTTATACGTGTACTATCATAGTATACTACCAAGAGATAATATCAAAATGGAAGTAAGTACTAATAATTTGATCATAACACATATAATTTATAGACTCTATAACAAATATTTCAATGATTAGATAGTTTTTTGTTTCAAACTTAAAATTCCTTTTGCCTTTCCTAGGGATACAATTCAAGATTCCAAAATTTAAGAAAACTTAGTTTATTAGTTTAAAAGTATGTATATTTAAAAATTAAGGGATGAGAAATATGAAAATAAGAGCTTCTGTTTTCATAAAATTTGTGAAAAATATCGACTAATATGTAGACAAGGATGAATTATAGTAATTTGCTTCAACCTGAGACATAAACAAAGACAAGGATAATCTTTCTAGGTGAGAACGAATCCAATGTAAAAATAAAGGATCCATTTTAACATAAAATGGATATATCCATAGACCTCTGACTTATATTTATGAGATGATAAAATATGGCAAAACCTTTACCACGAATTGGTTCACGCAAAACCGGATTTATTGTTTCACGTAAGAATGTATGTAAAATACCAAAAGGAGTTATTCGTGTTCAAGCAAGTTTCAACAATACTATTATGACCGTTACAGATGTACGGGGGCGAGTAATTTCTTGGTTCTCCATTGGCATTTGTGGTTTCAAAGGCACAAGAAGAGGAATGCCATTTGATGCTCAAACCGAAGCAAGAAATGCAATTAGGACAGTAGTGGATCAAGGCATGCAACGAGTAGAAGTCATGATAAATGATCCTAGTCTTAGACGAGATGTAACATTAAGAGCTATTCGTAGAAGTGTTATACAATTAACTTTCGTTCGTGATGTAACCCTTATGCCACATAATGGCTGCAAACCTCCTAAAAAAGACACATGTAAAAATAAATAGCGAAGAGATTTCAAGAGAAATAAATAATTTAATGAATTTATAATAACACTATTATTATAGTTTGAGAGAAAATAACAATATCTACTTGGACACTGCAATGAAAATGTGTTGAATTAAGAAACAACAATAAGCGTCTTCATTACGGATACTTTATTTTGTCTCCACTCTTGAAAGGCCAAGCTGACACAATAGGCATTGTGATACAAAGAGCTTTCCTTGGAGAAATAGAAGGAACCTGTATCACATGTGCAAAATTTGAGAAAATACCACATAAATTTTCTACACTATAACAGGTATTTAAGAATCAATACATGAAATTTTAATGAATTTGAAAGAAACTGTATTGAGAGACAATTTGTATGGAATTTATGACATGTCTATTTGTGTTAAGGGTCATATTGATTCATGATCTGAAATTGATATAAAATACACAGTCCTTATTAGTCACCAATCATGAGATGAAGCTTAAGTTATAAGTGTATTATTTACTTGGTGGATTCATGATTTTAATGTTTCTTGGTGTAATTTTGTCCTTGTGGTTGGTTCAATTGAATATATTTAGAGCTTATCTGCAGAGCACCTAGTTATACAATTTGGTCTTCCTCACCTTTGTAATTGATTTTAAATATAAGGATTTTAAAGCTGCTCTCTCACATTTTATTTAGTTTAATCTAGAAGTTGTTGTAGGAAAATGTATATAAAGAAACACGAGAATTGATATTTATTGGGTGATTGAAAATAAATTACTAAAGGAGGTATGGGCGTAGGAGATGAATTAATAAAATTTGTTATGTTGAATTTTTGTGGCCATCCCTATGGATTCTTTATTGTATATGCTTTATATCTAGACCTGATAAATTGCGATCATAACCGTGAATTCAATCAGGCGTCAAATTCATCCATGGTTACTGGACTTATGCCTAATTGTCAAAAAATAACTGACTTATTTTTCGTGACTTAAATGTCATTGAACTTATCACATTTTTGCAAAAAGTCATCTTAACAGATTTTCGATAATAATTCTTACTGAAATGCTAACATAGCATCCCACATAATATACCTGGACACAGGTGGCTTGATACGTCAGCAGCACGTGAAAAGAGTTTTAAGTTACGGACTTTGCCAACACCATCCAAATCTAATGTTGATATGAAAAAAATAAAGATAAAAAAAATCAACAATTATAGAGATGTCATTTCTGAAGTTTGGTTCTAGTGCTTTCAACTACCTTCAACTAATACATTAATTCAACAAATTCAACTCTTTAGTTATTTGTACATTATGTGGCACTTCAGTGCTTTAGTCTAACTTGTGACTTAACATTCTTTTTTTTTTTAATTTCGATCCATTGGAAAAACTTCTAGACCTTGTTGCTTTCTACAAATTAAAAGTGTTTTTTTTGAAAAAATGTATTTTAATGGTTTATCGGTGAGTATAAATTTAATTCAACGATTTTCTATATTTTTTGATATATGCCTAACATATGGTATGTCAAAATCATTGGTTCACATTTTTTTCATTGTCTTGTTGCACAACAAGTTTGAAATATGTCTATCTTTAACAAATTTTATAACAACCCTGCTCTCTTTTTTCGGAAGATTTGAAATTTAATTCCAACTTCTTCCAGAAAAGTCATTTCTGATCATATTCTTCCTCTATTAATACACATCTTTTGGGGTATCTGGAATGCTTGCAACAATTTGATTTTTCAAGCTAACCCTCCTAAACCTAAGGTCATTTGGCGTGAATGTTTGCGCTTTTTCAATGATTTCAATGAAATAAATTTTGAGCATACAAAACCATGATTGTCTACCTATATTTCTGTCTGAAAGCCACCCCCTCTTTTATCTTTCAAAATAAATATAGATGCTTCTCTTTCTTTAGCCATAAATTTTGATAGCATTGGCTTTATTGTATGAAATAATTTTGGTCAGCCAATTACCTAAGCGTTTAAAGCCTTCTCTTCTCCTCTCGATCCTTTTTTATTGGAAGAAATGAACTTTAGAGAAATTTTAATTTTGGTAAAATCACATGCGAATATGACTTTTTATATTGAAACAAATTTCTTGAGTTTGATCCAAATTGTTATAAGAAATTCTTTTAGTCGAAACTGCTAAAAGCAAATTTTAACCGATATTTTTTTATCTTTTATATTTTTGTAATGTTATATAGAAATATATCCCACATAATTCAAATATATCTGCTCATTTGTTAGTAAGAAAAGATCTTGATGTTGGATTGGCTTATAATATAGCAGTCCAGTCCAATTATATCTTTTGTAACCTTCATCAACTTTTTAATATATAATTCTCTTATCTTGGAAAAAAAAACTCTTGAGTTCCTCTTGGACTTCTAAGGATTCAATACAACAATCAAATTTATGTGAAATTATTGTATAACAGGGGGAATGAGCCAACATTTTGGTTTGCTGCTTTTGTTTGTAGTTATATAGTGCATGCAAATTTCTCACATTTCCAATTTTAGAATGCCTTGTCCTTTCGACTTTATGGTACCATTAGAATTGAAAAAGTCTTTCATCTTTTCATTGTATGGTACCTTAATTTTTTACCGTCTGATATATTATTGACATGTATGCTAGTAAGGCCGAATTTTACAAATTTTGTTTGCAATAATTGAATTTGAAGAACATAATCATTTATTTTTTAATAAAATAAGATATTTTATAAAAAAATAAATCTTTTTTATATTATAGAAAATAAATTTTAAAAAATAGTGTGTCAGAAATTGACAATGGAATGCCGGTTTTCGACTGTGTAGGATTTGCTGCTGGAGATAACCATTTGTATAAAAACTTTTTGCGCCGGTTTTTGGATGTCAAAAACTGACATTAGCAGTGCTGATTTTTGCCGGACCTATGCCCTTTAACTAAACAATTTTTTTTTTATTTTTTAATAAAGATTTGCAGATTTATAGGTGCTACAATAGGCCCTTGAACACATAATCAAAATTAAAATTGCATCGTTGAATTGTTTTTGAAATGTTTGTGCAGTTTTCTTTTTCAATTTACTCAGAATCCAACTCTCAATAAAAACTGCTACACTTATCATTTTGCAATTTTAATATTTTCCTTATATATGCCCTATAATCACAAATTCTCATCAATTCATCTCTCTTATAAATTATAAAATCTAATCTTATTTTCTTCTCTTATAAATCACAAATCCCATTTAATATTTATAATAATTTTGAAAATTTCATATTTCTTGCCATAAAAAGGTAATACCATTTTTTTTGTTTATTTTGATTTTTATAATAGATTTATGTACTAACTTTTATAACATTATTGTTTCTATTAATGTACAGGTTTTTTGGATAATCCAGATAACCTATAATTTATAAGATTTGTGGACAATTAGCGTAAGCAATTTATTTATATTATTTTAATTTTATTTTGTGATGATCTGATTTAAGAAAATATGAGAGCAAAATTATATAAATTTATTGAATACACATGATTTTTTAAGTGAATTAAAATTAAAATTTAGAAGATCAATAAAGTAATTAGTGTAAGAAGTTTATATATATACAGAGAGAGTTCATATATGTAATGTCATTCAGAAAAATGGTACAGTAAAATAATAAAAAAGTATACGATTTGCACGAGTTAATATTAAGAATTGAAAAAGTCTTCCCTCTTTTCATTGTATGGTACTTTTTTAATTTTTTATCCTCCAGATAGATTACTGATATGTATGCTAGCAAGGCCGAATTTTTTGAATTTTGTCAGCCATATTTGAATTTGAAGAACGTAATCATTTTGGGGCTTTTTTTTTTAATAAAATGCCTTAAAATAAGTTATAATAAACACAGATTTTTAGTGTTACAATAAAAAATTTCAAAAAATAGTATATCAAAAATTAGCAATGAGTTGCCAGTTTTTGACTGTATGAGATTTGTTGCAGGAAATAACTATTTATATAAAAATTAGAAATTGGTATACTAATTGCTGTGAGATCTGATGTAGCTTTAACAAAAATTTTTATTTTAATAAAGCTTTGCAGTTTTCATCCAAAAACCAGCACAAACAGTGCCGATTTCTGTTAGACCCGTCCGTTCTAACTAAACAAAAGTTTTTAATTTTTTAATAAAGCTTTGCAGGTTTATAGGTGCTACAATAGGCCCGTGAACACAGAACAAAATAAAAATTGCATCTTTGATTTTTTTTTAAATGTTTGTGGCTTTGTGCAATTTCTTTTTTTAGTTTACTCCAAATCCAACTCTCTATAAAAACTACTACACTTGTCGTTTTGCATGTTTTATGTTTTCTTTATATCTGTTATTCTCTTCCCTTATAATCACAAATTCTCCTCAGTTCATCTCTCTTATAAATTATAAAATCTAATCTTATTTTCTTCTCTTATAAATCACAAATCCCATTTAATATTTATAATAATTTTGAAATTATTGCGATAATTATGAAGTATTTGAATAATTATCAAACTCATCATTTTTCTAATTCTAGTAGAAATGTTTGTACCAAAATTTACAATTAACTCTAAAAAATATAAAATTACCCAATTAAACTCAAATTCAACCTAATTAATACAAAATTAACTCAATTAAACACCTAAAAACATATTAAAAATACCGTATAAATCACAATTATCAAATACCCATACTTAGACTTTGCTCGCCTTCGAACAAATTAAAACAATCTAACTCCTCAAAATAGTTAAACTCAAATAAAGAGTCATGTATTTCAAAATCAAGCTTAAGAATTAAAAAGAGCACTTAATAAAATTTTAACTAGAATAAATTCAATCAAGACAATATAAGTTAATTTTCTTGTGTGTGTGCAAGACCAAAATATTTTAAGCATTTTATAATCAAAACACCAATGCAAATTCATAGCTAAGCTTAGAATGAATGTACACCTAAGTGTACAAATGGTTTTGCACTTGAAACTCTAGAAACACCATAGGCCTCTCCTTTAGCACCGAAATCCAAAAGTCTTTTCCGCTAAACAACTCAAAAATAAAGTTTAGAATCACTTAGGTCTTTTAAAGGTTGTAATGGGGTTAAGGTATTGGTTATCAAAGAATGAATAAAAGATCAACAATAAGAATAGCCACTCTAAGATAAAATACACTAACAATTCTAACTTTTCATCCCATTAACTTAAACAATAAAGAATTTAGCCAAATTTTCTCAACCCTTCACAATTCAAAGTTCTTTATGAGAGAAAACTAACAATTGAAACTCTCTCTTACATACCCTTGTTGTAAGTCATAACCGTTTTTCCTTGTAACTACCCCACACTTAAGATTTTGTCATACTTGCTAGCTTATTTCAATATTTCTTTCTTTCTTTTTCTTCTTTTTTTCTCTTTTTTTTTCTAATATTTTTTATACTAGCTTTGATGCTGGTAATACGCTAATAACATGGGTAATCACAAAATCACAATTCACTATTCGCTTGACTTCAACAATAGCCCTTAATAAGAAATATCTTACTACACCCATCAAAATTTTCAATTCCTAATAATCCATCCAATCCTAGAGTGACCAATTCTAGAAGGGAAGATAAAAGTTTTTAAGGCTATATGGTAAAATAAATGAGTGTAACAAGAAAAATCAAAATGGCATGCATTAAACATACCTCATTAGGTTCAAAATGGCTAACAAAGGATAAATATGCATAACGGATAGAAAAATAAGTTAAGATATGGCTCATAAAAAATATTGCCTAGATCACTTTCTAAGTTGAAATGAGTTGTTTGTATGCTTTGAAGGGTGATGAGAAAGGTTCTAGTATTCTAAAATTTCTTACTCAACTATTTCAATGCATTGTTTTTCTTTAAGTTCAAAAACTGGTCTTTAGTGATCAAAAAGATAAAAACTAACAAATATAAGCCAAGTTAAATATTAAACTAGGTAAAAATTCATTAAACAACATGCTTGTTCTAATGCTAAATAAGAATTTTAAACATAGCACATTCTAAATTCAAGTTCAATATATTCAATTTTGAGAAAAAACTGGGTGAACTAAGTTAAATGTACAATGTATAATAAATAAATTAACTAAAACTAACATGCAAAAACTAAGAACTAAACATGCAACCAAAAAACAAAATTAAACAACAAAAACAAACCGACTAAAATAAAATAATTCATGAGTAAGATAATGAGCAAGGTAAGAGAACTCCCTTGAATTGGTCTTTAATTTCTAGCTCAGCTGAGCTCTATCCCTCTCTTTAAAATCTTGCTGTCCTCAGCAAAGTGTGAAAAATGTCTGCTCACTACATAACTTTTAAGAAACAAGTTAGTGCCCAAGAAAAAAAATGTAAGCTCACCACACTTAGAATCATAATTAAGCCAAAAATAAAGTATGAGATCAATGGAATTAAGTTAACAAGCAAACATGCCTCTAAAACCAATATAGTACAATAAACAAGACTTAATAAACATGGTAACTAAGTGAACAAATGTAACTAGGACAAACTTGCTTAAGTGCTCAATGGATAATATATGTTACAAGATGCATAATCTCAAGTGTAAAGTGAATTGGTGATTGTTAGGCTTAAATAGAAGGAAGAGAAATATTTTAATTGGTCATGGTAAGCACAAAATAAAATAAGTCAATTCAAATACAAACTCAACCTATATTAAGCCAACAATAAATTTCAATTTCAAACTATAAGAGGAATGTAAATGAACATAACTCAATTCAAAATGAAACTCCAAGCAAACCTATATTTAAGAACAATAAAATCATACCAATTCATGCATATTAATCTCAGCAAGAAAATTGAAGTTTTGAGCATATTTAAAACAAATAAAAATTGCCCTTAAAACTTCAAACTGAAAATTGAAAGCTTAAACGTCGTTTTTAGGGCCCAAAACGAGCTGTTAAAGCCCTATGTAACAAATGTCCATATTGAAATGAGCTTTTCAAAAACATATTATAATAGTCAATCGGACACCCCATTGCATGGGTATGGGAATACCTACACATGGGAGTGCATGGGGCAAGGTGAGGCAGCACACGGTGGCACAAATGCAGGGCAAAAATTTCACGTGGGCATGCATATTTCTTGGGGCAAGACAGTGAAAGAACACACAGGTGCGCATCCTTTGTGCGAGTAGCTTCATGTGGGTGCGTAATATTGATTCCCAGGGAGATTGCCTATGCGTGGGCATGGCATAAGTGGAAAAGGAGAAGCACGTGGGTGCGCTGGTGGGTAACTCTCACACACAAGTGCACTTTTGCAAAGGAAAACAAATGCATGGGTGGGAAAAAGGCAGGGGGCTGTTGAGTTTGGAAAAAAAATTATCTTGTCTTGCTGCTATACTCTTGAAATTACAATTCCCTACATAACAAAATAACAACAGAATTAAGCCACCTAAACTCATCTCCTCAATAATATTACCTTAATAATATTAACTCAAAATTAAACCTTCGCTCAAGCAAATTTAAGCTAAAACTGAGTCAAATTTTATTTTTGATCCATATAAACCAGTTATAGCTCCATATTACTCGTACTTAGTTAATTATGCCTTTTCCTTCTAAATTCTTTTCAATCTTCAATTTAATTATGCCAAGCAATATGCAAATCTCTCAATTAATTAAATTCCATATTAAGTCCACTTTTAACTCAGGGTAAATGCAAATAAAATCAAATTCACATCTATCCAACTTAACTTAGTGACATACCCTTTGATTGTGATTCACTTACCTCAAAAATCTTATTGTCCTAATAATTACCTAAGAAGTACTTACTAATTCAAATGTAATCATGAAGCATAAAAATCATTAAAAGTAACTTTTTTTTTCAAACCCAAAGCTTAAACTCATGAATTAAAAGATACAAACCAATAACAAACAAGCATTAAACTTTAAACTAAAAAAAACAATGGCAAAACAAATTATTAAAAATTACATGCAAAACATAAATCATAAAAAAAATTGATAAAAATTTAAAGAGAAGAGTTAGAGAAGAAGTTATGGTTTATTGAGTCCTAGCTTGACTCATGTTACTCTCAGGAGGTCGAGCTTGTGATCCAAATACAGGTCTTTTCGAGCTTTGCTCTTCATTTTCTCCCATTAGTAGAAGAAACCTATCATAGTTCACCAAAGTTGAAAATTTCATGTCTTCAATAAAGTATGATTTCTCCTTTGGTTCATTGGTAACAAACTCTACTGGCTCTTATAGCCTAAATAAATCCTTCAAACGGACTGAATCTAGTATCTCCACTTGAGAATTTTTCCTTTCTTGCTCCTTTGGTGATAAATTCTCTACAAGAAATCCTATATCCTCTAAATAAACACATGACTTATCTTTAAAAATGAATTGTTCCTCTTGTTCCCTATCCTCTATTAATGAATGATTTTCCTTACCACCATCACCTTGAAATTCCATAGAAGTGTTCAAAATTTCTAGTTTAGATTCCAACTTTTCAATTCCTTCCTCTCTATTCCTTAATAAATTTTCTTAACTCTTAATTATCTCCTCTTGAGTCCTTATCTTCTCTTCTTGAATTCTAAACTTTTCCTCTTGAGCCTTTAATGTAGCCTCCCACTTCTCTTTTTTAGCATAAAATTCCCTTTCCTTTCTTATAAGCAAGTCACAAACTTTTTCAGTTTTGCAGATAACAACCTCTTGTGTGGCCCTCCATTTTTCTTTTTCAGCCTAAAATTGCTCGTCCTTACATATAAGCTGGTTATGAAGACGTTGATTCTCGAAGATACAGGCCTCTTTCGAATATCGCAGTTCTTAATTCTCTCTTCTCAATTCTTCCATCTGTGCTTTTAAAGCCCAAAGAGAATAAGACTCTTCAACAAGGGAAGGTGAATAATAATTTTGTGACTGTGCACGTACAAACTTTATTTCCTTTCTTTCTCTTACTAAATCATTCATTTGCTATTTTAAAAGAAATAATTCATAGTTTTGGACATCATCTTGCATCATCTTGAAGAATGTATCAAATTATTCCTATAAAGAATAATCACCAAATCAAAAATAAAATAAAAATAAAAATCTCTGACTAACTCAATCAAAGATATTAATCAACCAACACCGCTGTTCCTCGACAACGACGCCAAAAACTTGACCAGTTTCTAGCAAGTGTACTAGATCGGCTAATAATATAGGAAAATATAAATTAAAATTCCAAATATCGTACCCAAGGGAACATGGATTGCTAAGGATAATATCTATGTATGAATTAATCTAAGATTGTTTCCCAAATATTTTGATTTAAAGGTAAAAATTAAACTAAATAAACAATTAAACAAAACAAAAACAAAAATTTATCTAACATGAATTAAAAATAAAACAATAACTAAAATTTTCTTGCTAAAGAAACTATCAACCTTAACTTCCATTGTAATAACTTAAATTCAATAGAAACACCAGCGATTATGGAAAAACTAGTAATAAAGCTAGATATCTTTATTCAAGTATATCATTCTTAGTATTAAACTCATAGACAAATCTAATACTTAGCATGAAAATCTAGTTTTAACTTCCTAAATATTCATTAAACTCTTTTTCAAGTAATTCAACTTCAATTTATTCTTAGTTCTTCCTCTCTTAGTATTAATCAATAAAATTAACACATAATTATCTCATATTTCGGATAATAATCATGCATAAATATTAAATAATTAATCTAAGAACATGAAAATCAATAATAGTGTCTAAGCCAATTCTTAGTTATTTATTCAATAAACAAATAATTAATCTCAACACAATCAAAGATAAGAATATGCTTAAAACCAAGAAATAATCAACCGATTTTGAAATTAAAGCTCAAAATAAAGTCTTAACAATGAAAATATAAGTTTTCAAGCATCCATTAGCAAAAGAAGAAAAACTACTTCCTAAACATATTTAAAAATTAAAACAAAGTTTAAAAACTAAAACAAAGTTGAAAAGAAAATTAAAAACAGAAAATTGGAAAAACAACGTAAAACTAAAACTAAAGAATTCTACTAGTTTATTCTACTTGATTCTTCTAATTGATCCTCCCTTCTTTGGTGCTTCAGACTTCTTTTTATAGGAAAAATTAGTGGTAGAATCCTTCTAAAACTCCAGAACTAGAATAGGATCTCCTTGATCGGAAAGTCTGGAAAACCCTTCGCTCTATGGGAATAAATTATGCATGGCCACTTAAAATTCCTCTTTGGTGGATGCACTACTGTGTATCCTTCTTTGTAGGGATACATGGCCACTCGAGTTCCTTGGTTAAAATTCATATGGCCACTCATCTTCAGCAACAAATGTTTCATGTGGCCACTCAATTTCAACAACTAATGGACACACGACCACGCAAGTTTTCTTCACTTTAGACACACTCACACTCATCTTCTTTTAGTTTTCTTCACGTGGCCACTCATCTTTCCTAACAATGAGATACACGCCCACTTAAAGAATAAGGAAGGAAGATGCACGACCACTCATTAGTCTTCTGCGCTTCTTGTATATTTTCTTGCATGAATTTCCCAAATTCACAGTTTTGGCCCAAATCTTCCTGACTTTTTGCAATTAAGTCCTTTTTCTTACAAATTAACCTTGAAAACACCAAAATTTATAATTAACTCTAAAAAAATATAATATTAACCAATTAAACTCAAATTCAACCTAAATAATACAAAATTAACTCAATTAAACACCTAAAAAAATACTAAAAACACCATATAAATCACCATTATCAGGATACATGGCCAATTGAATTTCTTTGAAATGATACACATGGCCAAGCATGATTCTCTCTAGCAAAAGTGGTACACAACCAATTATTCCTTTAAACTATGCATCACAATGCCAAGCAAGGAAGAAGTGTTTAATGCACGGCCAATTAGTCCTCCAAAGCTTGAGATACATGGCCAATTATGAAGAAAACCCAAGATGCATGGCCAAGCAATCACACAAGTAATGAAACACACGACCAAGTAAGAAGAAATAGCAAGATGCACAGCCAAGCAAGACTAAAGCTTCTTTCATGCATGGCCAAACACCTCTACTAGACTCTATGAACATTTTCTTGCATGAATTTCCCAAATTCATAATTTTGGCCCAAATGTTCTTGTCTTTTTACAATTAACTCATTTTTTCTAACAAAATATACCTGAAAAGCACCAAAACTTCTAATTAGCTTCTAAAACACACAAATCAACATTTAAACTAAAAATCAACCTAAATTACACCTAAATTAAATAAATGAAAACACTTAAAACATACTAAAAAAATTATATAATTTTCACTTATCAAATACCCCACACTTAAACCTTGCTTGCCCTCGAGCAAATAAAAACAATCTAACCCCTCAAAATAATCAAACTTGAATAAAGAATCATGCATTTCATAACCAAGCTCAGCATTTTAACAAAAGCACTTAACATAATCTCTAAATAGAATAACTTCAATTTGAGTGTGTGCAAGACCAAATCATTTGATAACCAAAACATCAATACAAATACATAATGAAGTTTAGAATAAATGTATACATATGCATACAATCGGTTTCGCACTTGAAACTCTAGATACACCATAAGCCTCTCCTTTAACACCGAAACCCGAAGGTCATTTCCACTAAACAACTCAAAACAAACTTAAAATTATATAGGTATTTTAAGGGTGTAATAGGGCTAAGGTCATGGTTATGAAAGAATGGATATAAGATAATCAAAATGAATAGCCACTCTAAGATAAAATAGATTAACATTCCCATTAACTCAATCCATGAATAACTTATTCAAACTTAATCGAACTTTCTTAATCAAAAACTCTTTTGAAAGAAAATGTACCTAAGTCAAACCCTTTTATAAGTCACCAATATTTTTCTTCCTTGTACTACCCCACACTTAGATTTTATCGTGGATGCTAGCTGTTTTATTTTTTAATCGATTTTTTTTTGCTAACACTAAAAGATACTTGAACAATATTAAGGTAGATACAAGGTAATTTTTCACTTAACTTCATCAATAACTCCTACCAAACATTTTCTTACTACACCCATCAAAATTTTAACTTTACAAAAATCCATTTAATCCTAAAGTGGCCAATTCCATATGATAAGGTAAAAGCTTTTTAGGTTATATGGTAGAAAATTGAGTCTAACAAGAAAAATCATTAATGGTACGTATTAAGCATACCCTTTTAGGCTCAAATTGGCTTACAAAGGATAAAATTTTCACAAAGGTAGGAAAAAGGTCTTTTAGAAAGCTTAACAAGAAAATCGTTGCCTAGATCCTTTTCTAAGTTGTTTGAGTTGCTTATATGCTTTGAAGGATGATGAGAAAAGTTCTAGTGCTTTAAATTTTCTTACTTCACTACTTCATTGTATCGTTTTTCTCTAAGTTCAAAACTGGTCTTAAGTGCTTTCAAAAGAATGGAAACTAACAAATATTTATTAAATTGAAAATAAGACTATCTAAAGATTTATCAAACAACATATTTGTTTTATTGCCAAGCAATGGTCCTAAACATGCATATTCTAATATTCAAGTTCAACATGTTCATAATTTTGAGAAAAATTGGGCAAACTAAGTTCTTGTGCAAGCTAAATGAAAAAGTTGAACGACATAAGTTTTTAATAAGTTTTAAAAACTTGCTAGCATAAAAGAAACACAAAAATGTCAACTGTAAACAAAACTAAACACAAAACACAAAATATAAACAAACAAAACATAAAACCGATTCATGAATTTACATGGAGAAGGTTAAATGTCAACTCCCTGAACGAAGTTTACGTTCTACCCCCTCCCTAAAATTTTTCTGTCCACAACAAATGAAAAACTATGCCGATGAAGGTGGAAGTAGCAGTGGATTCTGATGCCAATACTGCTACATAAAAGTATCCACTGTGTTATTGATATTCAAAATAGTTTCCTAAAAGGCAATCAAGCAAATCTGCTGTATATCCATCCAATAAATCAACTGATTAAAAGGGCCTTCCCATTTAGGTGTTGTCGACTCATCTATAGGTTGATTGTTAGCTGGTGCAGTAGGCTCTTCATTAGGCTTATCATGTTGCTTATCGATCCGGATGTTATTTTCCTTTAGATACTCCTCCCGAGTAGACCAATGGCTCCATGGTCTAGGAATTAGAATCTTCATTCTCTTAAGCATTTTTTTATCAATGCATGGTAGCTCTCCCATAATCGGATCGGTGGGATGACTAACTATGGTTGCCAAAACTGTAGCAATCCAGCCAATGGAGATGTTATTAACATTATCCGCCATTTTCTGCAATTCTCGAATCTTATTTTCAATGATCAATGCTTTATTGATAAAAATGCCATCTACCTACATCGAAGAATCATGGCTTATGAAACATTGACTGCACTTGCATTCTTCAGATTAT
Organism: Excoecaria agallocha; assembly: GCA_037975025.1. Lineage (NCBI taxonomy): Eukaryota > Viridiplantae > Streptophyta > Magnoliopsida > Malpighiales > Euphorbiaceae > Excoecaria > Excoecaria agallocha. Next base: position 14,212,248 of record CM075810.1, on the reverse strand, counting down.
TGTAGACACTTCTTGTTAAAAATCAATAAATTATCCTCAATGCATGATCCCTTAGAGCATGAACTTTGCATTTACCTCCTCTCCATGGCTCAAGTTGCAAAGGATCTCAGATTTGCTCCCAATGATCTTCAATAGACACATCAATTAATTCCACAGGAGCATCCGACATAAATCCTAGAATTTCTGAAAATTGCTTGAATGTTAATGAATATCCTCTCTTGCCAAACTTGAAACTAACAGTTTCGACATCATCAGTGTCTCCCTTAAAATAACACTCAAATGAGTAGAGAAATTCCCATGCCATATTGGGGTAAACCTTTAATTTCTTATCTGTAAACTCTTTCCACCCAATACGCTGAAGTGATAGGAGTGCCTCATTCCATAAGTTGCCAGCAGGAATATTGAGAAAGGATTGGCTTAAATAAGCTGGCTGGATATATGTGCAAGCACTGAGTAGTCGAATTTATCCACCTTAGCTCAGTCAACATAAGATGGAATACGAATGCCTGAGGAGCTTGCAATGTCAGGATTTTTGGTTCTCTTAGGTGCCACTGCAAAAGAAAACATAAATGTGAGTGTATATGACAAGCCTTGGACTAAAACACACCTTATGTTCAAGAGAGACTTTTAGAGAATAACAATGTAAGCACATACTGATGAGAGTAAAATGAGGAGATTTATAATGTAAAGCACAGGAGTATAAAGCAACATGCATGTAATAAAATTAATCAAGAGGAGTTCACAATGTATAAGTTAATGTATAGCCCAACATGTATAGATAAAGTCATGTAAATAAGCATGCATGATATGGGAGAGGTGATGAATCATGAATTTTAAACAAAAGAATGTCAACCAAAGAGTTATAAATAAGTCAATTAAAGATAAACTTATTGAGATATTTTGTCAAACATGTGATGTGCACATGTTTGAGAGTTAAATTAAAGTTCATAATGAAGTGTATTCTCCACCCAATTAAATATGAAGCATCTATTACATACATATTAGGTTCACAACAAGTCATTTTGGCAAAAGAAACTAGTATGAAGTCTAGATCTCATGTGAAAAATGACATAAAAATGTAAGTTCACAGGCTAAAATCTCAACAAATTATGGCATAAAATGGCATTGAAACAACATTAAAGGGATCAAATTGAGTATGTACTTACTTGAGAGTGAAGAACCCAACAATATTTTAGCACAATTTTTGAGTGAAGTGTGTGAACCATGAATGCCCAAGGAAGAGAGAAAGAGATGATGTAAAAGAGAGGAAAAATAGAGATAGGAGAGAGAAAAATTCGAGGAGAGATAGGATGTGGTGGTCGAAGAAGCAATGTGGTAGAGGATGGTGGTGATTGGTCGTGGAGCTGTTTTTGGGTGAGAGATGAACGGGAGCGTAAGAAAGAAAGAAGTAAGAAAGAAAAGAATAAAAAAAACCGTGGGATTTTTAAAAATGAGGGCAGTGCCTTCACATGCGAAAGTGCAATGGACAACGGGAGAAAACACATGGGTGCGCCAAGGGACTTCTGCCTAACACGCGGGCATGCATTGGCCAAGGAGAAATAAATGCGCGGGTGCACGAAAGTCATGAGGCGAGGCAGAAGTCTTATACGCGGGTGCACATCATCTGGGCAAGAGTCTTCATGCGGGCACTAGGTGGAATGGGGTGGAGCAGTGGCCCATCATGCGGCCACACATGGGTGCAGGTAAATCCACATGCGGGCACACGAGGAGCATGATGGGGTTGCACTGGGCGTGTAGAGAAAGGAGGAAATGGACACGCGAGGGCGCAATGCTGTACTCGAAAAAAATTTCTGATGAAAACTATACTTTATTTCCAACATACTCCTTTAAAAAAAACTCTCTTTGTCCCTTAAAACTGGATTTCTTCCTTTTTTAATTGAAACACATTGGTTTAAAAACCAAATAAACCATTAATTTTTACTTGTCAATTGTTTGTAATTTCAAAAACTTTTTGAACCACTCTTATTTTTAATTCATGAATCGAAATCACAAAAACATATAAAAACATAAATAAAAAATAGACTTGAAAATGATAGAGAGAGAAAGTGAGGAAGTTATGAGTTTAAGAGTACTAAGCTAGACTATCAAACCGTATTTAGTAATCTTGAAGCACCATGGTTGCTTCAGCAACCTCCTGTTGTCCAACTTGATATGGTTTGAGTCGATGTTCGTTTACCTTATATTCTCGACCATCTCTTGAATTTTTTATCGTCACTACTCCAAAATCATTGCTTGTGAAGACTTCATATAGCCAGAGCCACTTAGATTTCAGCTTTCTTGGAAACAAATGAAGATGACTATTATATAAAAGCACTAGCATACCAAGAACAAAATCTTTTACCCTTAAGCGCTTATCATGCCAACGTTTGGTCTTTTCCTTGTATAGTACTGCATTGTCATACGACCATTGTCAAATTTCATCAAGTTTGTTGAGCTGTAATTTTCTCTTTTCTCCTGCATTTTTCAAATCAAAGTTAAGAAATTTTGTAGCCCAATAAGCTTTATACTCAAATTCTACTGGAAGATGACATGCTTTTCCAAAAACTATTCGATAAGGAGACATGCCTATAGGGATCTTAAATGCAATTCTATAGGCCCATAGTATAATGGCCTCAACACCGGATCAGCCGTGAACAGTATTTTTCTATGATGAATAGTGATTTCTGGTTTTGAAAGGACACCCGAAAGTCAAAAATATTTTATTGGACCATTGAAAAGTATTGGTCATAGTGAGTCCGGGATTGAAATTTGAAGTGAAATTGAGGTCAAATTGACCTCTAAAAATCAAAAATACGAAAAAGGTAACGAGTCAATTTCCCTGATAGGAATGAAGACTTAATTTTGCATAAATTTTTAAAAATAGTAAATCAACTCTGAAAATCGCCAGATTTTACATGTCTATATGAATTGTTATGTAGAATATTTTGGTGATGAAAATTGAATTTTTCGGTGATACCGGCAGTTATCGAATCGGACCAATAAGTTTGAATTGGACCGATAACGGACTCTGATTGAGCCAAAAATTTTCATACTATTTATTTTTCATGTGATAAGAGTGATAGAATTATTTTTAGAGTAATTTGAAGTAAGGAAGTTATAGATTTTGGATTGGGCTTTAAATGGACCAAAAAGGCCCATTAAGATTATTTGGCTTAAGCCCACTCATAAGGCCCAATCCAAGGCCCATTAGAGGGGTATAAAAGAGCTGAAAAATATGAGATAACTCCAAAAATTTTTCAGCTCTCCCTCTCTCCCTTAAGTGGCCGAACCATCCTCCTTTCTTTTCCCTTTGATTTATTCAACTTTCTACTTCAAATTTTTTATGTAATCCTAACATGAGAAGTGAAATTCCATCTTTCTAGTTCATATATATGGCCTCTAATCTTTGATTAAAGCAAAGAAAGCAAGGAAAATTAAGGGTGAAAAGTGAAGAGGAAAGAGTTGTCATAGCAAAAAGCAAGAAAAATGAAGCTTAGACGCCCATAAGCAAGAGAAAAATGTAAGTGGCTATAAAATCCTTTGATTTTCCATTTATTTGAATTAATTTTCTTTATGTAATTAAGGAAAAAAAATTGTTAAAATGCTTAATTAATGAAATTATTGTGAGGAAAATGAAATTAAACCATGGAAAATGTAAATTGAATGTTTGAATGAAGTAAAAAAATTGTTAGGGTTGATTAAGAAAGAGGGCTGAATTTTTTCTTAAGGAATTAAATTTATTTTTTGCATGAAATTAATATATATTAGTCCAAATTAACCATAAAAGTTATAATTAAAGTCCATAAATTTTTAAAGAATTTATGAAATTAATTTGAAAATTTTAAAGTTTATTAATTGTGTATGTAAGGAAGGAAATTGATGAATTATTGTGAAATAATTCATAAAATAAGTGAAAAATGATAGTAAATGTGAAATAATGCATCCATAAATTTTTATAGGATTTATTAAAATTATTTGAATATTTTTAGAATATTTGTTAAGTGATGTAGTTAGCAAAAATACTGAAATTTTGTTACTTATATCATAAAACGTTAATAAGCCTAAAATGAATTTTCCATAAATTGTTAGAGAATTTATGGAAATTATTTGAATATTTTGAGAATAATTATTGAAGTATGTAATTAATGATAATAATGAATTATTAGTGAAATAATTCATAAAATGAGTGAAAATGATATAAATTGTAAAATAATGTGCATATGAATTTTTTTAGAATTTATATGAATTTCTAGAATATTTTTGAAAAAAAAAACATTGAATATGGTTGATTAAAAATATTGAATTATTGAGAAATAATTCAATAAATAAGTATAAGATGATAAATTAATATGAAGTAAATTACTTCCGTATAAAAAGAAATGAAAAAGCCAATTAATGAATTTTGAAAAAAATAAAATAATGAATTATATCAATATAATTTACAATTGTTCAAAAAGTTATAAAATAAATGATTGGCTAATTTATCAAAATAAATTAGTCCATAAAAAGTATTAAAGGAATGAATTATTATAAAATAATTTACCAACCGAATAAAAGTGATATATTCGAATAACTAAATTTTCGGACAGAAAAAGTGAGAAAGATTATTTAAAAGTTAATTATTATATTATTAAGAAATAATTCATAAAGTTTTAAAGGAAAAGAAGAAATAGTGTATTATAACCATATAATTAACCAAATGTATAAAAGTATGAAAAGAATAATTGGCTAAAAAGAAAGTAATTGTAAAAGCTAAAAGTCTGAAAAATATTAAATGTTCAAAGTGAATTATTGTAGAATAATTCACAAAAAGTGATAGAAAAGACAAAGTAATTGTCAAGAGAAATAAAAGAAAAGAAAAAGTTATTGTATAGTCAATAGCACTGAAAAGAGTGTTAGTGACAAAAATGTATTGTATTAAGAAAAAGAAAAGAAATTAAAGATTTTTAAATGTTTAAAAAAATCAATTCGAATATAATTGATTGTTTTGCCCTTAGCAATAGTAAGGTAGTTATATTCTTATTCAGGATATAATTGGCTAGCCATAGGGACATTTTATACCGCGGTGCAAGTCATGGCGACTTGCTTTGCTATGGGTAAGATCTCTGATCTCCATAGCTTCAGTATTAAAGTGAAAGTGAAAGTGTTAGTGATGTACTTTTTGAGAGATGGTCCCTTTGGGATCATTTCTCTATCAGTGGGACCTTTGGGCCCATGTCCCGCATATCATTTTTGAGAGTCCTATCATATTGTACTAGGAGCGCATTGAAATGAATAAATTTAACTTGTAAGAGTAAATTGAATGCAAATGTTATAAATAAAAAAGGACTTGACTGAAGAAAAATGAAAAAAAAATTTGGGATAGAACTGAAATTGTTCCCAAAGGTTGTAATTAAAAGCAAAAATAAAAAAAATATTTTATAAGAATAAAATGATAAGTAATGTTTGTACAACAAATAAAAAATAAATAGTACTAATTGTGTATTTAAAGTCAAAAATGTAGTGTGTATTCAAGTGTAAAATTATGACTAAGTAGTGAAATTCTGAAAGTAAATGTTAAATGAAAAGTAAAATGAATAAAAGACAAACGGTTGTTCAGTTAAAATGAAAAAGGTAATAATTCTGAAATAAGTGTATAAAAAGATTCATTTGAAAAAAAAGAGTAGAAAACAAATATCTGTATGCAAAGTGTTCCAAATAATTGCATCACTTTACATTAAAAGTTAAAAGCTTTGGTAATTAAAATGCGATAATTAATTAAAAGCCAAAGTGAAATAAATGAATAAATAGCGAAAACAGTAATTATATTATTTAATGAATAACTGTGTAATTAATCGATGAATGAAACAGTAAATGGACAAAGTACCATAAAAAGATACGAGTACCAATGTAACTCGTTAAATGAAATGACAACTGCATCAAGTGAATCAAAGTATATGACAAAATTTAAGTAAAAAAATATAAAAGTAGAAAACGTAAAAGTACAAAGTCAATATAAAATTGAATTACAAATGAAAATAGAGTAAAGTAAACTGAAAAATATAAGATCAAAACAAAATGATTACCAAAAATATTGGTAAATAATAAAAATATTATTAAAGAAATTAAAAGTAAATTTCTGATAAATAAGAATAAATGTTTGCATAATTTATGTAATTATACTTTATTTGGGAAATTCTAGGATTAGTAGTCACCAATGAGCATTTATAGCGCTTAGCACGTAGTGTTTACTGCGTGCAGGTTCTAAAGTGATGCGGTAATTCGGTACACGAAGAAGCAAAATTTGAAGATGAAGAAAAGTTGAAATTTTATTTTAGTATTTGTGACATGTATATACTTAGATAGTGAGAGTATAGATTTGAATTGTATTAAAGTAAATGTTTGTTAAATGATAAATATGATTATGTTTGGATTATGTCAGTAAATGACTATTATTGGTATGTGATTGATTATCTAAAATGTATATTGCCATCTGATATGATTTGTTGTGCCTCTAAGAGGCTATGTGGATTGTTTGAATTTTTCAGGAGGCTAGTAAGTTCTAGCCGTTGTGCTGCCAAAATTTCATAAATTAAATAGTAATATTAAATTGTATCAAAGTTGTTTGGCAGTGATTGAAGTTTGAAAAAAAATGTTACCGGTTATTCCTAAATTTTGCATCAAAAAATACTGTTCCGATAAGGGTGTTACACATAGAGCCTCATCTAATTTCTGAGAACAATCCTTCCTAGAATTGCTAACTATTTTTTTCTAGAATTGATTTCAGCTCCCTATTAGACACCTATAATTGCCCATTTGCTTAAGGATGATATGGGGTAGTTATCTTATGTTTAACTCTGAATTTCCTAAGCAAAGCTCTAAATTGATAGTCGACAAAATGTTTGCCTTCATCGCTTATTATAGCTCTTGGTGCTCTAAACCTAGTAAAAATATTCCTTCTAATAAATTGAAGCACTATTCAGGCATCACAAGTTCTAGTGGCTATGGCTTCAACCCATTTACTAACGTAGTCCATAGTGACCAAAATATACTCAAAACTAAAGGAACTAGGAAATGGTCCCATAAAATCAACCCCCAAATATCAAAAAGTTCTACTTCAAGCACATTATTCATGGGCATTTCATCACGTTTAGAAATATTACCAACCCGTTGACATTTATCACATATTTCAATAAAAGATTTGACATCCTGAAATAAAGTAGACCAAAAGAAACCTGATTGGAGAACCTTTTGTACCGTTCGATTAGGTCAATGATGGCCTCCAATTTCACCTCCATGGCACTATTGCATGATCGCTTCTTGTTTAGTTTTCGGAACACATCATCTTAGTACTTGATTCGAGCATATTTTGATAAGGTACAGATCATCCCAAAGGTAGTGCTTGGCATTCGCTTGAAGCTTTTTCCTTTGTTGCCAAGTAAACTCCTTAGGAAGATAACCACCTGTAAGAAAATTAGCTATATTAGCGTACCATGGAACTAAATTTTCATAGTATGAAAAGCACAAATATGTTCATCAGGAAATAAATAAGAAATTTCTCTTTTTTCAATGCTAGCATGATCTAATCTAGATAGATGGTCAGCTACAAAATTCTCAGCTCCTTTCTTATCCTTAATCTCAACATCGAATTCTTGAAGTAATAAAACCCATCAGATAAGCCTCGGTTTGGAATCATTCTTCGTAAAAAGGTGCTTCAATGCAGCATGATCCAACCACATCATAACTTTGGATCCTAAGAGATAAAATCTGAATTTTTCAAAAGAAAATACTATCGCCAAGATTTCTTTCTCCGTGGTTGTGTAGTTACTTGAGCTCCGGTGAGTGTATGGCTTGCATAGTAGATGGTATAGAAAATCTTCTCCTTTTGCTGTCCTAAGACCGCTCCGACCGCATAATCACTTGCATCACACATAATTTCAAAGGGTAAGCTCCAATCCGGTAATGCTATAACTGGTGCACTTACTAACTTTTGCTTCAACATATTAAAAGCCTGCAAACACTCAGTATCAAAGTTAAATGCAACATCTTTAAGCATCAAATTAGAAAGTGGCTTGGCTATTTTAGAAAAATTCTTAATAAATCGATGATAAAACCTGACATGACCAAGAAAACTTCTAATACCCTTAACACTAGTTGGTGGGGGTAATTTTTCTATCACATCTACTTTAACCTTATCAACTTCAATGCCTTTTTCAGAGATTTTATGCCCTCGAACAATTCCTTCTCTAACCATGAAATGACATTTTTTCCAATTTAGAACAAGATTTGTCTCTTGACATCTCTTTAAGACCAATGCAAGATTATTTAAACAAGACTCAAAATTATGACCATAAATTGTGAAATCATCCATAAAAACTTCCATAAAATTTTCAATAAAATCATGAAATATGGCCATCATGCATCGTTGAAATGTGGTAGGTGTATTATAAAGATCAAAGGGCATCCTCCTATATGCAAATGTTCCATAGGGACATGTGAATGTGGTCTTTTCTCGATCTTCCGGGGCTATAGGTATTTACATATTCCCCAAATATCTATATAAAAAATAGTGAAATCTATTTTCCGCCAGTCTTTCTAACATTTGGTCAATAAAAGGCAATGGAAAGTGGTCTTTCTTAGTGGCATTATTTAATCATCTATAGTCAATGCATACTCTCCATCCCGTTATTGTGCGTGTAGGAATTAACTCATTATTTTTATTGGTTATTACAGTCATTTCCCCCTTTTTAGGCATACATTGTACAAGGCTTACTCAATTACTATCAGAAATATGATAGATTATACCTGGATCAAGTAGTTTAAATACTTCTTTTTTCACTACTTCTTGCATAGTTGAGTTGAGTCGTTGTTGGGGTTGTACTACCGATTTGAAATTATCTTCCATGGGTATCCGACGTGTACAATAGCTGGGGCTAATACCTTTCAAGTTGGATCTTTCTCAACCAATTGCTCCTTTATGCTTCTTGAGGACTTCAATGAGCATTTCTTCTTCCAAACCTATCAATAAAGATAAAATGATTACTGGTTCAGCATTATCTTTTAGAAATACATATTTTAAATGAGATGAAAGTGTTTTAAGTTCAAAATTTTCTCCCTTAGGAGGGGATGGTTCATCCTCCATCTTTTTGTTTCCATCGTGCTCTTTTCCCAATTCATGTATCAACTCCATTTCCTTTGCTTCTAATTCCTTCGTTTCCTTAGGATGCATTAAACATTCTTAAAGCTAATTATTGAGAATGATCTCTTCTTGCTTTGTGTTGACACACTCTTGAACACCATCCACAAAATAAATGGATTCTTCAAAGTCATATGAGGGATGTTTTAAAACCTTATTCACGTTGAAGACCATTTCTTCCTAATTGAATCTTAAGCTAACTATTTGCTCATAAACATCAATTAGAGCTCTTGCCGTGTTTAAAAATGGTCTTCCCACTATTAAAGGCACCTTTCTATCCTCTTTCATATTCATCACTACAAAATCCACAGGAAATATGAAATTTCCCACTTTTACCAATAAATCTTCAATAATACCTTTCGGTTTCTTCACCGATCCATTCGTCAATTGAAGTATCATTCGAGTTTTCTTTAGGTTACCTAGGTTTAATTTCCTGCAAATTGAATAAGGTATCAAGTTAATACTAGCACCTAAATCACACAAAGCATGTCTAACAAAATTTCTCCCTAATTCATAAGGCAATGTAAAACTATCAAGATCGTCTAATTTTTCAGAAATTTTGTTCGTCAATATAACACTACAATTACCGGATAATTGAACTATTCCTATGCCTTTTAGCTTCTTTTTATTAGTGCAAAGCTCTTTCATGAATATAGCATATTTAGGCATGTGTAATAAAGCTTCAGCCAATGGTAAATTTATATGTAACTTCTTAAACATGTCTAAAAATCTAGTTAATTGTTCATTTGGATTTTATTTTCTAGCTAGAACAAGAAAAGGTAATTGAGATTCATCAAGCACGATAGAAATAAGTTTTTCTTTAGCTTTATCCTTCTCAATCGTAGGAGACACTTTCTCAATATTTTCATAATTAGAAATACTTACCTCCGTTGTTGGTTCCACCCTTGGAGAGGAATTTTTAACAATTTCAGTCTCTAATGCTTTTTTCACTTCTTAAGGTGATTGCCTTAGCTTTTAATTTCAGTCCATATTGGATGGAAACGTTCCTTAAGTTTAGTTGGATAATAAATTAGCAAGTTACCCCGTTTGGTTTTTTAGATTCCTAATGGATGCCTTTTGGTTCCTCATCCAAATATCTTACAATTTCCATCTAGCATCTTGATTGGCTAAGATTGAATTTTGGGAGGCCATAAAATTTACAATCATCTCTTCTATGTTTGATTTCTTCTCTTGTGGAGGTAGAGGTTGAGACTTTGGAAATCCAGGTGGTTGATGGTATGATTTGATGGATATGTATATAGGTAATGCAGTTGCACTTGATTTTGGTATGGGGGATGATTGTTTGAAGGTTGATTGTGGTTAAATGGAGGTCTAGGGTGAGAATTAGAAGTAAAATCTTGATTATCTTCCCTCCATGAAATGTTTGGATGGTTTCTCCATCCCTGGTTGCAGGTGTTACTGTAAGGGTTCAAAGTATTTACTTCTTCTACCATTCCATCACCATTCTTCATTCCCGAAAATCCTTAAATTTCTGCATAAGCATCACTTTCATTAGATAACATGGAAACATTTTTAACTTTAAGCTCATTTATTTCTCTTAAATGCTCTTTTCTCATTAGTTCTATTTGAGCTTTTAATATAGCTATTTCATCTATATTGTGAACTCCCTATTTTCTTTGTGCTACTCTAGAGGTTGCCTATTGAGCATCATTGGTAGCCATTTCATCAAGAAGCAGGAATGCTTATTCAGGAATTTGGTTCATAAAGCTACCATTTGAAGTTGCATCTAATAAGGATCTTGTTGATTGATTAGCACCTGCATAGAAAATATGCATTAATTGGTAAATGGGAAATTCATGATGTGGATAGCTCTTTAAAAGTCTTCTAAATCTTTCCCATACTTCATGAAATGGCTCCTCATAAAATTGTTGGAAGTCATTGATTTGTTTTTCAATGAAGGCTGTTTTTGTAGGTGGAAAAAATTTGCAAAGGAATTTTTCTTACATTTGCTGCCAAGAATTAATGGATTGATTAGGTAGCATTTGTAGTCAATCCCTAGCTTTTCCTATGAGGATAAACGGAAAAAGTTTTAGCCTAATTGCATTAGTTGATACATTTTGAATTTGTAAAGTGTCACTAACTTCTAAGAACATATCTAAGTGTTGTGCATGATCCTCTATGTCCGAGCCCGGAAATTGGTTTCTTTGTACCATCATGATGGTAGCAAGTTTAATCTCAAATGGTTGGTGGTGAGGAATCCTAATGGTTCTATGTTCTTCATTCCACTTAGGAATAGTGTAATCCCTAATGGTCCTAGGTTTAAACCCATTCCCCGGAGCTTGATGGGGTATGTCTTGCTCTTCGATTCTAGGTGGTGGTGAATTATTCATAAGTGGTTCTATTTTTGGGTCATTCATGTTGCTTCATAGTCTTCTAATTCTAAGGAATGTCTGTTCAATTTTAGGGTCTATGGGTAAAATGGGGTTGTTTCTCACTATAAACCAATAACACCTGAAAAATTAAAATAAAAATAAAAAAAATAGATGAAGAAGAGAAGAAAAACACACAAAAATCCACTTCAAAATCAAAATAAATAAACAAATGCCAATGTGTTCCCCGGTAACGACGCCAAAAAAACTTAACCGGTGTCTAGCAAGTGTATTATATTAGCTAGTAATATAGAAAAATATAATTATGACCCTCTAATATCGAACCCAAGAGAAACATGTGTTTGTATGAATGATTTTTAATTTTAAAATAGAATTTGTGTGAAAGATAGAAAAGAAATCCCAAAAGTTGTGATGTTAAAGGTTAAAAACTAAAACTTTAAAACTGAAAATAAAGTAAAACAATTAGAGATTTGAAATAATTGAACGTAAAAAAAAAGCAAGCAATTAATTAAGGTAAAAATCAATATTTAAAAGTAACTTTTAATAAAGGACTATCCACCTTAACCAATATTATTACGACTTAGTCAAAAGAGAAACACGAGTGATTATGAAGAATTCAGATAAATAAAGCCAGAAACTTAACTTAAGATTATCATTCCAAGCATTAAAATTCTCTTACCAAGAATAATCCAACACTTAGCATAAAGATCTGGATTATCTCCTAGATGTCTATTAAATTCTTTTTCAAGTAAATTTAACTTCTACCTATTCTTAGTTACACCTTTCTTAATCTTAACTTACTTCAATTAACACCCATATCTAATGAAGAATATAATCATGCATCAACCTAAGTAATTTAACCTAAGAACATACATATCAGTGATCAAACTAAAAGTCAATTATTAACCAATAATTAAACAAGTTAACAACCCAATTTTAGCTAAATAATGATAAGACTATGCTTTAGAACTAAGAAATAATCAAACTTGCATTAAAATTAAGCACAAGCTTAAGTCATAACAATAAGGAGTTAAGGATTCAAGTATCCTTTAGCAAAAGTTAAAGAAAACTACTCACTATGCATGTTTAAAAACTAAAACAAAGCTTTTAGAAAACAATAAAAACAAAGCAAACAGAAAACTACGTAAAAAAACTAGAAGCTAATGAATTCTTGATAATTAATGATTGTTGGTTGATTCCCTTCTTTGGTGCTTCAAACTTCTTTTTATAGGAAAAACCAGTGGTAGAATCCTTCTAAACTTCCTGAATTAAAGTAAGAAGAGAATTCTTCTTAATCAGGAAATCGAGAAATTCTTCGCAGCATGGGAGATTATTATGCACGGCCAAGCAATTTTCCTCTTTTTTTGATGCACTGCCGTGTATCCTTCCTTATAAGGATACACAGCCAATTGAATTTCTTTGAAATGATACACACATCTAAGCATGATTCTCTCCAGCAAAAGTGCTACATGGCCAATTATTCCTTTAAACTATGCATCACACGGCCAAGAAAGGAAGAAGTGTTTAATACACGGCCAATTAGTCCTCCAAAGCTTGAGATACACGACCAATTATGAAGAAAACCCAAGATGCACAGCCAAGCAATCACATAAGTAATGAAACACACGACCAAGTAAGAAGAAATAGCAAGATGCACGGCCAAGCAAGACCAAAGCTTCATTCATGCACGGCCAAGCACACCTCTACTGGACTCTACGAATATTTTCTTGCATAAATATCCCAAATTTATAGTTTTGGCCCAAATATTCTTGCCTTTTTACAATTAAGTCCTTTTTTTCTAGCAAAATATACCTGAAAGCACCAAAACTTCTAATTAGCTTCTAAAACACACAAATCAACATTTAAACTAAAAATCAACCTAAATTACACCTAAATTAACTAAATAAAAACACTTAAAACATACTAAAAACATTATATAATTTCCACTTATCATCACCCGCTAGAATAGAGACACCTTTATTTAAACCATTTGAATTTTCACCGGGAACTATAATTAAGTTAATCGAAGAAGATTCTACATTAAAAAAGATAGAAGAAAAATTAGCTCAATTAAATATTAAAATAAACAAATCATGATGATAGATGAGAAAGTAATGGATGAAGAGACTAATTCGGAAATAGAAAATTTAGAAGAATAATTTACAAATGATAATCAAGAATTTTCAGTTAAAAAATTACATTTTAATACCTATACACCTAGGCCAAAAACTTGAAATTATTACCCTAGACCTACACCTCCTGATACTTAATATGAAGAAAAAATTATCAATCAGGATACGATGACACTTATATATATGAATGAAATATAGATGGTTTATTAGAATATCAAATATTAAATTTGTTACAAGAAATAATAATGGCTACTAATGCATGTAAGTATAAAGGAAATAATGAAGCAGCTATAGCTCAAATGCTATTAGCAAGTCTTACTGGACAATTAAAAGATTGGTGGCATTATTATATAGATGATAGAGATAAAACACACATATTATCCGCACATAAAAGAATTGTCAAAATGGAAAATAATATTCAAATAGAAACTGAATAGGATAATATAATAATGTAATGCCCTAGGAATCGTCGATCACATGAATAGTACCTACATGGTGACCGGTGTTTAGCAAGTGTACTAGATCGGCTAGTAATATAGGGAAATAAGATTATGACCCAAAATATCGAACCCAAGGGAAACTTGTGCTTGTATGTGCTATTTCAATTTTAAAACCAATTTTGTATGTAAAGAGAGAAGAGAAATCCCAAAGTTGTGATGAATTGAAAACAATAATTTAAACTAAATTAAAATAATTGAAAAAGCTAAAGTAAGAAGAGATTTCTTGAAAGCAAGTAAATCGAATGAGTTAAAAATCAATGATAAAGACAACTTTCACTAAAGAACTATCCACCTTAACAAATATTGCTATGACTTAATTAAAAGAAAACATACAAGTGATTATGAGGAATTCAGTTTAATAAAACCAGATAACTTTATTCAAGATTATCATTCCAAGCATCAAATTTTCTTATTCAGATAAACTTAACACTTAGCATAAAGAACTGAATTAAGTCCCCTAGATGTCTATTAAAGCCTTTCTCAAGAGATTTAACTTTCACCTATTCTTGGTTACTATTTTCTTAATCTTAACTTACTCAAATCAACACACAATTATAGCTTATTCAGATTATAACCATGCATTAATTCAACTAAATTAACATAAGAGCATGCAAATCATTAATCAACTTAAACCAATTAATTAACAAATTCTTAATCAAGTTAATAATCAACTTAAAATTGAGAAAAGACAAGACTTATGTTTAAGAACCAAGAAATAATCAACTTGTATTAAAATTTAAGAACAAACTCAAGTCATAACAATACAAGTTAAGGATTCAAGTATCCTTTAGCAAAAGTTAAAGAAAACTACTCACAAACCATTCTTAAAATTAAAAACAACGTTTGAAGAAAAAACTGTAAAAACAAAGAACTAAGAAAAGAAAGCTTAATTCTAAGGAATAATTCTAAGGATTGATGCCTCCTCTTCTGTGTTTTGGACTGCTATTTATAGGCAAGAATTGTAGTAGACTCCTTGTTAAACTTTGGTCATAAAATAGAAATTAAATTCTGCTAAACAGGAAGCTCGTAAATCCTTCGCGACATGGAAGAGTTAGATCACGTTGCCATGGGTCAATTACTTCTTCCTCCACACGTGGGCAAGTCCCATTTAGTTCTTCTTCCACACGTGGCCACGTGTGGTCCTTCACTAGGAATCCACGTGGTCACGTGGTTGTATAGTTTTCTTTAGTTTCCCATTCACGTGGCCATAGGTCTTCATACTTCATTTCTTCACCTTTCATCACATGGCCACGGTTCCTTTTGCTTTCTTCTTCACGTGGCCACGTGTGAAACTCTTTAGTACTTTCACGTGGTCACGTCTCAAGGCTCTGGACTGGACGCTCGTTTTCTTGCCTAACTTTCTCATATTTGCGCTTTTAGCCCTAAACTTTATCCTTTTTGCACTTTAAACCCTTTTATATCAATTTAAACCTGAAAATCAAATAAAATACAGAATTAACCTCAAAAACATAAATATTACTAAATTAACTCTAAATTAACTTAAATAAAACCAAAACAACTAAATAACTTAACTAAAAATATATTAAAAACTATATATATTTCACACTTATCAAATACCCCACACTTAAACCTTGCTTGCCCTCAAGCAAATAAGAACAATCCCACCTTCAAAACCATCAAACTTGAACAAAGATATGCAATTTTAAAACCAAACTTAGCATTTTAACAAGAGCACTTAACATAAACTCTAAATAGATTAACTTCAACAAAAGAATATAAACTAGTTTCCTTGAGTGTGTGCAAGACCAAATCATTTTAATCAATTTTGAAAATCAAAATATCAACACAACTAAGTAATGAAGTATAGAATATATGAATGCATAAGCATACAATCGATTTCGTGCTTGAAACTCTAGAAACACAATAGGCCTCTCATTTAGCACCAGAACCCGTAGGTCATCTCCGCTAAACAACTCAAAACAAACTTAAAATCACATAGGTCTTTTCAAGGTTGTAATAGGGCTAAGGGTATGTTTATCAAAGAATGGATAAAAGATAATCAACATGAATATAGCCACTCTAAGACCAAATAGATTAAAAAACCCCATAACTTAATATATATATTTTGCTCATCCTTTCCTTGATTCCAAACTTTCTTTATGTTCTTTCACCAAGAAGTCAATATTTTTCCATTTTTCCTTGTACTACCCCACACTTATATTTTTTCTCATATTTGCTAGTTCTCTTTTTCCTTTCTTTTTTCTCAAACTTGAAAACATTCTTTTTTTTTTACTACTAGCCTTTACAAGCTAACCTCAAGGTAATACAAGGTATATTTTCAATTGACTTCATCAATAACTTTGTTACAACTTTCTTACTACACCCAATAAAACTTTACTCTTTTCACTCATTTCTTTAATCCTAAAGTGGCCAATTCCATAAGGTGAGATAAAAGCTTTTTAGGTTATATGGTTAAAACATTAGGTGTAACAAGAAAATATTAATGATACGCATTAAGCATACCCTTATAAGCTCAAAATGGTTAATCAAAGGATAATTTCATCAAGGTAGGACATAATTTTTTTAAGAGAGTTTATCAAGAAAATTATTGCCTAGATCATTTTTTAAGTTGCTTGAGTTGTTCATATGCTTTGAAGGGTGATGAGGAAGGTTCTAGTGCTCTAAATTTTCTTACTTCACTACTTTATTGTATTTATTTTTTCCAAGTTAAAAACTGGTCTAAGTGCTTTTTAGAGTTTGGAAACTAACAAATATTTATCAAGTTGAAGATTAACCCATCCAAAAGTATATTAAACAACATAAATGTTCTCTTGCTAAGCAAAGGTGCAAAACATGCATATTCCATATCCAAGTTCAAAGTGTTCAAGTTTTGAAGTTAACTAGGGCAAACTAAGTTTTCATGTAAATTAAATGAAAAGGTGAACTACATAAGTCTTTAATACATTTTACAAACTAAAACTAAACATAAACACAATAAAAGAAAACAAAACAAAACACAAAACACAAAAATAACAAAATTTGATTCATGAAAAAGAAAAGTAAAGTTGAAAACAAACTCCCTGAAAGGAGGCTACCCCCTCCTCAAAACATTGTTGTCCGCAGCAAACAAAGATCTATTCAGGTGGAGGTGAAAGTGGAAAGAACATGTTAGAACAAAATTAAGATGAAAAAGAATAAGTCGTGAAAGCATTTTTAAGGCTGGAGGATTAAGCGTGGCCACGTGAGATTCATGAGAGGAACCATACGTGGTCACGTGTGCCTTAGTTCATTGGGCATGCGTGGCCACGTGATGGTGCTTATTTAAACTTCACGTGGTCACGTGACATGTAAAAGCAGGAGACAGAATTTCATGCCATGTCCACTTGATATTTTACTTGAAATACACGTGGTCACATGATTTTGATGATCTTGGGAGTGCAGAAACCCGTGGCCATGTGAGGTTCATGGAAAGAACCACACGCGGTCACGTGTCCATGTATTTTCCTGCCTCTCGTGCATCTTTGAAATATATATGCATAATGAAACTTCCTTAAATGCAATTTTGCTATATCAAGCTTTTAAAACACCAATTCTTTTCCAGGAAAAAACATGTCTTCATTTTAAAAACCTTGATTTACTCACTCTTTTCATGAATCAAAACACATAAACACACAAAAATGTAAAAACACAAAAACTTAACTGTAAAAAGAAAAGAGAGAGAGATTAGAAGTTCTGAGTTTTTAAAGTCTCCAGCTAGACTTTCCAAACCATTTTTAAGTATCTTGAAGAATCATGGTTGCTTTAGCAACCTCTTTTTGTTTGATTTGGTCTGGTTTGCCCCATTTTGATTTCATCTCTTGGTTAGTCTTTTCTTTATAAAATGCTTCATTGTCATATAACCATTGTTGAATTGCGTCAAGCTCATTGAAACTTCATTGAGGTTGTATTACCAGCTTGGAATTATCCTCCATGGGTGTATGATAATAGCTGGGACTAACCCTTTTCAAATCGGATATTGCCCAATAAATTTTTCCTTTGTGCTTCTTGAGGATTTCAATGAGCATTTCTTCATCCAACCCTGTCAATGAAGATGGATTAATTACTGGCTTAGCATTATCATTCAAAAATAAATATTGCAAATGAGATGAAACTGCTTTAAGTTCAAAATCTCCCTTAGGAGGGGACGGTTCATCCTCCCTTTCATCATATTCACTGTGCTCTTGTTCTAAATTTTGTATCAACTTTATCTCCTTTGCTTCCAACTCTTCCACTTCCTTGGGATGCATTAAACAACTTTGAAGTTCATCATTAAGAATGATTTCCTCTTGTTTTGCATTAACACATTCTTGAATTTCATCGATAAAACAAATGGATTCTTCAAAATCATACGAGGGGTATTTTAAAATTTTATTGACATTAAAACTCATTTTCTCCTCATTAAATCTTAAAGTAACCGTTTGTCCATGAACATCAATTAAGGCTCTTGCTGTATTCAAGAATGACCTCCCCACAATTAACGGTACCTCTCTATCTTCGTCCATGTCCATCACCACAAAATCAACCGAAAATATGAAATTTCCTACTTTTACCAATATGTCCTCAATTATTCCTTTTGGCCACTTTACCTATCTATCCGCCAATTGAAGCGTCATTTGGCTTTCCTTTAAATCACCTAAATTTAATTTCCTGCAAATTGAATAAGGCATCAAATTAATACTTGCACCCAAATCACATAAAGCATTTCCAACAAAATTTCCACCTAATTCACAAGGTAATGTAAAACTACCTGGATCTTCTAATTTTTAAGGAATTTTATTGGTTAAAATGGCACTACAATTACCGGATAATTGAACCGTTCCTATGCCTTCTAGCTTTTTCTTATTAGAGCACAATTCTTTCATAAATTTAGCATATTTAGGCATGTGTAATAAAGCTTCAGCAAATGGTAAGTTTATATGTAGCTTTTTAAACATGTCCAAAAATCTACTCAATTGTTCATTTTGTTTCTCTTTTCTAGCTAGAACAGGAAAAGTTAATTGAGATTCATCAAGAACAGTAGAAACAAGCTTTTCTTTACCTTTACCCTTCTCAACTGTAGGAGGCACTTTTTTATTATTTTCAAAATTAGAAACACTTACCTCCGTTGTCGGTTCCACCTTTTGAAAAGAATTCTTACCAAGTTCAATCTTCTCTAACTCCTTCCCACTCCTTAATGTGATTGCTTTGACTTCCTCCTTCGGATTTCGGTCTACATTGGATGGAAATGTCCCTTGAGCACGGTTTGATAAAGAATTAGCAAGTTGCCCCATTTGGTTCTCTAGGTTCCTAATGGATGCCTCTTGGTTTCTCATCCAAATATCTTGCAATTTCCATCTAGCATCTTGACTAGCTAAAATTGAGTTTTGGGAAGCCATGAAATTTGCAATCATTTCTTCAATATTAGATTTCTTTTCTTGAGGAGGAGGAGGTTGAGGTTTTTGAAAACCGGGTGGTTGGTGGTATGCTTGTGATGGGTATTGATTTGGGTAATGAGGTGGAGCTTGGTTTTGGTATGGAAGTTGATTGTTGGAAGTTTGATTGTGGTTGAATTGGGGTCTAGGATTGGGGTTAGAAGAAGAACCTTGATTACCTTCCCTCCATGAAAAATTTGGATGGCTTCTCCATCCAGTATTGTAAGTGTTGCTATACGGATTCAAGGCATTCACTTCTTCCACCATAACTTCATTATTCTTCATTCCCAAAGGTCCTGCAATTCCTACATAAGAATCAACTTCATTAGATAACATAGAGACATTTTTAGCTTTAAGCTCATTTATTTCTTTTAAATGCCTTTTTTTCATTAATTCTAATTGAGCTTTTAACATGGCTACTTCATCAATATTATGAACTCCCTGTTTCTTTTGAGTTGCTCTAGAGGTTGCCCATTGAGCATCATTGGTGGCCATCTCATCAAGGAGTAAAAATGCATCCTCGGGAATTTGATTCATGAAACTTCCATTTTAAGCTGCATCTAACAAAGATCTTGTTGATGGATGGGTACCTACATAGAAAATATGCATTAATTGAAAAATAGGAACTTCATGATGTGGACAACTCTTCAAAAGTCTCCTAAATCTTTTCCATGCTTCATGGAATGGCTCCTCATAAAATTGCTGGAAGTCACTAATTTGTTTCCTAATGAGGGTAGTCTTAGTAGGTGGGAAGAACTTGCAAAGAAATTTTTCTTGCATTTGTTGCCAAGAATGGATGGATTGATTTGGTAGCATTTGTAGCCAATCCCTAGCTTTTCCTATTAGGGTGAATGGAAAGAGTTTTAACCTAATTGCATCAGTCGATACATTAGGAATTTGCACAGTGTCACTCACTTCTAAGAACATATCCAAATGTTGTGCAGGATCCTCTATATCCGAACCCGAAAATTGGTTTCTTTGTACCATAGTGATGGTAGCAGGTTTAATCTCAAAGGGTTGGTGGTGAGGAATCCTAATAGTCCTATGTTCTTCATTCCACCTAGGGATAGCATAATCCCTTATGGTTCTAGGTCTATACCCATTCCCGGGAGCTTGGTGGGGATGTGTTGCTCTTCGATCCTAGGTGGTGGATCATTCATAGGTTGTTCAATTTCTGGATCGTTCATATTGCCTCTTCTATTCCTATGGAATGTCCTCTCAATTTCAGGGTCTATGGGAAGGATGGGGTTATCTCTCACCATAAACCACTAATCACCTAAAAAGAAAACAAGAAATTAGATGAAGAAGAGAAGAAAAACACACAAAAATTACTTTAAAATCAAAATAAACAAACAAACGCCAATGTATCCCCGGCAACGGCGCCAAAAACTTGATCGGTGTCTAGCAAGTGTACTAGATCGGCTAGTAATATAGGGAAATAAGATTATGACCCAAAATATCGAACCCAAGGGAAAATTGTGCTTGTATGTGCTATTTCAATTTTAAAACCAATTTTGTATGTAAAGAGAGAAGAGAAATCCCAAAGTTGTGATGAATTGAAAACAATAATTTAAACTAAATTAAAATAATTGAAAAATCTAAAGTAAGAAGAGATTTATTGAAAGCAAGTAAATCGAATGAGTTAAAAATCAATGATAAAGACAACTTTCACTAAAGGACTATCCACCTTAACAAATATTGCTATGACTTAATTAAAAGAAAACATACAAGTGATTATGAGGAATTCAGTTTAATAAAACCAGATAACTTTATTCAAGATTATCATTCCAAGCATCAAATTTTCTTATTCAGATAAACTTAACACTTAGCATAAAGAACTGAATTAAGTCCCCTAGATGTCTATTAAAGCCTTTCTCAAGAGATTTAACTTTCACCTATTCTTGGTTACTATTTTCTTAATCTTAACTTACTCAAATCAACACACAATTATAGCTTATTCAGATTATAACCATGCATTAATTCAACTAAATTAACATAAGAGCATGCAAATCATTAATCAACTTAAACCAATTAATTAACAAATTCTTAATCAAGTTAATAATCAACTTAAAATTGAGAAAAGACAAGACTTATGTTTAAGAACCAAGAAATAATCAACTTGTATTCAAATTTAAGAACAAACTCAAGTCCTAACAATACAAGTCAAGGATTCAAGTATCCTTTAGCAAAAGTTAAAGAAAACTACTCACAAACCATTCTTAAAATTAAAAACAACGTTTGAAGAAAAAACTGTAAAAACAAAGAACTAAGAAAAGAAAGCTTAATTCTAAGGAATAATTCTAAGGATTGATGCCTCTTCTTCTGTGTTTTGGACTGCTATTTATAGGCAAGAATTGTAGTAGACTCCTTGTTAAACTTTGGTCATAAAATAGGAATTAAATTCTGCTAAACAGGAAGCTTGTAAATCCTTCGCGACATGGGAGAGTTAGATCACGTGGCCACGGGTCAATTACTTCTTCTTCCACATGTGGGCACGTCCCATTTAGTTCTTCTTCCACATGTGGCCACGTGTGGTCCTTCACTGGGAATCCACGTGGTCACGTGGTTGCATAGTTTTCTTTAGTTTCCCATTCATGTGGCCATGGGTCTTCATACTTCATTTCTTCATCTTTCATCACATGGCCACGGTTCCTCTTGCTTTCTTCTTCACGTGGCCACGTGTGAAACTCTTCAGTACTTTCACGTGGTCACGTCTCAAGGCTCTGGACTGGACGCTCGTTTTCTTGCCTAACTTTCTCATATTTGCGCTTTTAGCCCTAAACTTTATCCTTTTTGCACTTTAAACCCTTTTATATCAATTTAAACCTGAAAATCAAACAAAACACAGAATTAACCTCAAAAACATAAATATTACTAAATTAACTCTAAATTAACTTAAATAAAATCAAAACAACTAAATAACTTAACTAAAAATATATTAAAAACTATATATATTTCACACTTATCACATGCGCTATTCCCTCCAGTGGCATGCAAATGTTGACTAGGTGTAAAGCACTTCACTCTATACCTGCATACCTACATGGGAAAATACCCGTGGTGAGCAATGGCTCAGTAGGGAGAAAAACACTGCAACTAACTTCTTATCAAAGTTTCAAATACAAAAGTATAATAATAAGCCTTTCTATATTACAAAATACATACACTTAGAAAAAACGTACGTGCATAAAAAATATTGCAATATCATTTATTCAATACACTAATAATGTAACTAATAGACATTGATAGCACACTAAATCATCAAGGCATTTACACTACTAATCACTTATTAACAATTGTCAATTTAATTACTTTCTACTAACTAGCATACCTTGTTATGTAATGACTCATATACATGTACCATAATAATTTCATGCATTACACAACACTTCAATACAATTTCTTAATTTTGCACTTAGTACAACTTCTATATAATTCTTTAATTACACTTCATTATTCAGTGAGAAACGCTAACACTACCATGAATTACTAAAATACTTACATTATCGATCACTTATCAATATTCATTAATCGAATCACTTTGATCACTTGAATTTCTATAAATAGTGGATAACGAGATAAACACTAGATACCAATAAACAATATCAATCACTAGAGATAGAAGTCTCAGAACACTAGATACCAAATGTATCAACACTAGACACCCACAAGTGCCAACACTAGTAGCTGCAATCACTATCCCTTATAGCCATGCCTATCTATCTACTATTATATGAAATTCGGGCACAATAGAATTTAAAAGTTATAAATATGAGTATCCATAAGATAACATATACTTGATCATAACACCATAATTCAGTTATGGATATAACTTATATGAGCAACACATTAAAAATATATGATAAAGCTAAACAAAAGAGAATAGGCATACTTTACCCTACCACAAGCGCGAAAGAAAACAGTTCACGAGCCCTATCGTGAGCGCGATAAAGATAATATACCAAACAAAAGTGCCCTGTCGTGGGCGTGACCTAAGTCATGAGCGCAACAAAGAGAGAAAATGTCATGGATCCTTTCCTCATTTCCACTTTGCACTAAAACCTTTACACAGTAACCACCGTTTCTAAACAAAATAATCTTTTTCAAAGTTATTTCACTATATCACTATCTTTCAAAACACTAGCTTTCAAAAAACTAGAAATCACTCAATTTACACATTCAAATCTTGACATATCAATAAAATAGTATTATTAATTCTCAATGACAAGGTAGCAAGGATTCCTTAAACAACTTTTACTACATCACTTTCTGAATCACACTTTATCATACACATGTGTAACAATCTCCTCAATTGATTCTCACACCAATTTCAAACAACCATAACACATATGACTCAACTTAAATAAAATAAGCAAATAGTAAAAGAGTAAACTCCCAAACCTCACAATTGGCCAACCTAACTCTTTAGAACTATTCTTTTTCCTTTCCTTTGCTCTTGCTACTTCTTCTAGCAACTATAATAAAACATCACTCAATCATCATCCACAAATAGCAAACTTATATTCTAAAGAAAGGATGAAGGAGAAGAAAAAGCTTCTTTTTATTTAAAACCATATTTTTCTCACCAAGTTATATTGAAACCCAACTAAATACTTAAGCACCTTTTGATAAAGATTTGAAGCAAGAAGATGGCTTGAAAAGAGAGAAAAAATGGCTGAAAATTTGGCCAACAAGTGGTCGGCCATCCCATAAGAGAAAGGTAGATATTTCCTCTCTTTCTTGCTTTTTCTCAATCGTTCTAGAACAAGACACATGCTTAATTCTCATTGGGCCACTGGTTTGTCTAGGGAAAATTGCACTTTACTCCTTCTTTTATGAAGTCTTATAATTTGCATGAAACTTATAATATAAACTTTAAATCAAGTCATTATTTCTTCAATAGCAATACACTTTTACCCTTGAATTAGCAAATTTACAAAATTACCCTTCACATTTACATTAATTCTGATTACATTCCAATCATATTTGTAAATATTTACCAGTGTATACTTTTTGGGACATTACAATTCTATCCCTTTAAAGAACTTCGTCCTCGAAATTCTCCCTGTGTCATTTGTCAAATCTCATCACTTGCATTTTTATAACTTTATCTTGATCAAACTCTATTTAATATTATCTCTCTCTGCTTCTTTTATTCCTTGCCTTATCTTTGCTAGCATATCATCACTACACTTAATGTATATCCTATCAGTTTCCTTTCTAGTTAGGGCCTATGCATGTAATTTGGATACTTTTCTTGTCTTATCAAATGATGTTGATGCAACGCCTTGAAAGAATAATAGGATTCAAATGCATGCTTTCTTGTATAATAAATTTTTGCCCCATCCCATTCTATAACATGTATAATTGATTGTCCATACTGTTAAAAAGTTATTGACAGGTACATAGAACACTAAGCCCAATCTGAATCCACTTCTATAAACTTCAAATAGGGGCTTCCATACTCTTCTATCTATTGATAACAAGGACATTTACATTAACCTTTACACTAACACTGAATTTTCACTTTCACCTATCTATGTTTTCATTAGGATTTGATTCTATCTTTACTCTAGACAAGACAACATCTGCTTTTAAGGCCATAACACTATATAGACACACATGTCTAAGCTATTCTTTAACACCTTATCGGCTAGAATTGCCTAACCTTTGCTCTGATACCATAATGTAATGCCCACTCTTCATTCTTTTTTATTCACTTATTATTTCAGTAACTATCTATCATAAATACACGTCTATACATATAAATTTAACAATACTTCAAAAAAATAACTACAAATTTATTAATTACATAAATCCCAAATCTTTTACATTAGCAATATAAAAAAATAATTCTATACTAAAATCAATCTTCACTTGCTATTCCCTCTAGTGGCCTGCAAATGTTGACTAGGTACGAAGCACTTCACTCTATACCTGCATACCTACATGAAAAAATACCCATGCTGAGCAATAGCTCAGTAGGGAGAAAAATACTGCAACTAACTTCTTATCGAAGTTTTAAATACAAAAGTATAATAACAAGCCTTTTTCATGTTACAAAATACATACAATTATAACAATCATACGTTCATAAAAAAACACTACAATATCATTTATTCAATACACTAATAATGTCACTAATAGACATTGATAGCAGATTGAATTATCAAGGCATTTATACTACTAATCACTTATTAACAATTGTCAATTTAATTACTTTCTACTAATTAGTATACCTTGTCACTTAACGACTCATATACATATACCATAGTAATTTCATGCATTAACAACACTTCAATACAATTTCTTAATGATGCACTCAGTACCATTTCAATAAAATTCTTTAATTACACTTCATTATTCAGTGAGAAACACTAACACTACCATGAATTACTAAAACACTTACACTATCAATCGCTTATCAATATTCATTAATCGGATCACTTTCATCACTTGAATTTCCATAAATAGTGGATAACGGGACGAACACTGGATACTGATAAAAAATATCAATCAATAGAGATAGAAGTCTCGGAATACTGGATACCAAAGGTATCAACACTAAACACCCATAAGTGCCAACACTAGCAGATGTAATCACTATCCCTTAGAGGCATGCCTATCTATTCACTATTATATGAAATTCAGATGCAATAAAATTTGAAAGTTATAAACATGAGTATCCATAAGATAACATATACTTGATCATAACACCATAATTCAATTATGGATATAACTTATAAGAGCAGCACGTTAAAAATATATGATAAAGCTAAATAAAAGAGAATAGGCATACTTTACCCTATCGTGAGCATGACAATGAACAGTTCGTGAGCCTTATCGCGAGCGCAATAGAGATAACATAACGAAAAAAATTCTCTATCTCAGGCACAAGCTAAGTCGTTAGTGCAATGGAGAGAGAAAATATCCTGGGTCATTTCCTCAATTCCACATTGCACTAAAACCTTTACATAGTAACCACATTTTTTAAACAAAATAATCTTTTTCAAAGTTATTTCACTATATCGCTAGCTTTCAAAACACTAGAAATCACTCAATTTACACCTTCAAATCTTGATATATCAATAAAATAGTATTATTAATTCTCAATAACAAGGTAGCAAGGATTCCTTAAACAACTTTTACTACATCACTTTTTAAATCACACTTTATCTTACACATGTACAACAATCTCCTCAATTGATTCTAACACCAATTTCTAACAACCATAACACATATGATTCAGCTTAAATCAAATAAGCAAATAGTAAAAGAGTAAACTTCCAAACCTCAAAATTGGCCAACTCAACTCTCTAGAAATTTTCTTTTTCCTTTCCCATGTTCTTGCTACTTCTTCTAGCAACTATCATAAGACATCACTCAATCATCATCCACAAATAACAAACTTGTATTCTAAAGAAAGGATGAAGGATAAGAAAAAGCTTATTTTCATTTAAAACCATATTTTTCTCACCTAGTTATGTTGAAATCCAACTAAATATTCAAACACCTTTTGATAGATATTTGAAGCAAGAAGATGGCTAGAAAATAGAGGAAATATGGCTGAAAATTTGGCCATTAAGTGGTAGTCCATCCCATAAGAGAAGGCCATATTTTTCCCTTTTTTTTTTGCTTCTTCTCCATCTCTCTAGAACAAGACACATGTTCAATTCTCATTGGAACACTCGTTTTTCTAAGGCAAATTACACTTTACTCCTCATTCTTTTATGAATTCTTATAATTGGCATGAAACTTATAATATAAACTTTCAATCAAGTCATTATTTCTTCACTAGCAATACACTTTTACCCTTGAATTAGAAAATTTACAAAATTACCTTCACATTTACATTAATTTTGATTGCATCCCAATCATATTTGTAAATATTTATCAGTGTATACTTTTTGGGACATTACATGGGTAGAAATGAAGAGAAGAGTCATTTGTTCGGATCAATTTTAGGCAGCAGAATTGAGGGCAGGAGAAGTGAAATATAATTTGCCAATTGTTGCTAAGATGGCTCACCAATTTGGTGGGAAATGAAAGGAAATCGGGGAAAATAGACTATTTAGGGTTGTGCAGAATCAAACTCGAATTGAAAATCGAATTGAACATACTTTAGTCTATTGGTTCGATTCATTTGATTTTCAATTTATTTGGTTTTAGACCGAAATAAAATTTCAGATTAATCGATTTGGTTTGATTTTTAAAATTGAAAAATCGAAGTAACAAACCTGATAGATATTTACAAATATATCTATATTATAGTATTAAATTTGCAAAAGAAATAGTTTGGATAAGTGGTATCGAACCGGTTCAAATTCTGTTAGGAACAATTTATTTGCAGTTTTCAATTTTTTTTTCCACTTTAACTTTTTTCATTTTTGACTTATTTTATATTTGAGAAATTATATTATATTTTTATTTTATACGGATTTTTTTATTGGAGAACTTTAAATGTATTTTCAAATATTATTATAAAAATATATTTTTTAATATAATTTTGATTAGTATTTATTATGTTAATATAAATTATAATATATTTTTATTTTACATGAATATTTTTTTATTGGAGGACTTTGGATGTATTTTTAAATATTATTATAACATTATATTTTTAATATAATTTTAATTAGTACTTATTATGTACATTATATGATAAATTTGTGTACATTATTTTAATTTTAGTTATTTTAAAAAAATATAATTTTGATTAGTACTTATTATGTACATGATATGATAAATTTATGTACATTATTTTAATTTTAGTTATTTAAAAAAATATAATTTTGGTTAGTATTTATTATGTATATAATATGATAAATTTATATGGTACGATTTATGGTTCTATTTTTGTCATGAAATTTGATTTTCGATTTGTTCAGTCCAAAATCGAACCGAACCGAACCGACCATTTGCATAGCCCTAAGTGACTACTAATGGAATGAAGTTACCAAAATACCCTCTTATATTATCCATCATTTTCTTTAACTTCCGCACTCAAATATTCTGATTCTGGTTCTTCCTTCAACCTTCATCTCCGCTTATACTGATCCAACATATTTTCTTCTTCTTCATCTTTTCAAACATTGTTTTAATGATTAAATTCCTCCTTTATATATGAAGTATAAGATTAGAATCTAAAAAGATGTTTGTAGTTTTAAAAATCAAATCATTATATTCTAGCATTTGACTTTGACTAATGGAAAGCAAAAATAAATTTTATCATAGTAAGTAAAACATAAAGACGAGATTTCAAGTTCAAGATATTTTTTCACTAAATTGTTTAATTACTATCTGTACTTCATTATATTTTTGCTTTCACTAGTGCTCTGAAGTTCTATTCAGCTAAAAATTGTGTGCAACTAATTATTTTACTTTCCAGTTTTTGAATGGTATTTATTAGTTTGTAATTGTGGGCCGACAACGTGCATATGTAGGCCTAATAAGGGACCATTATAAAGGGATTTTCTTAAAAATACCCATAAAAATAGATGAGTTTTTAGAATTGCCCCCTTCTCCTTTCTCCTTTCAAAATTGCCTTTTTTAAAATTTTCATTTCTAAATCTCTGAAAAATTTAAGGTCCACCACATTGGCGTTGGTTAAGCTCAAATTTCTCCATCTCCATGAACCATCAATAACTTACTACACACTCCCTATAAATATGCCTCATCTAGTCACCATTCAGAACTAGAGAATTGAAAATCAAAGCAGCCATTTCCAAGAAAATAAATCACAAAACTCTAAAAAGATTCAAGAAAAAAGATCCAAAGTAGCCTTTTTGGTGGCCGGAGAACCAACATCTTTGACCTGCTCTCTCTCGATGTCTGGGATCCTTTAATTCCAAGACCTCCCTTTCAGCATCGCCATAGCTCCACTTTCAGAAAAAAAATATGAAGCTAGTGATCACTAGAAAAATGAGCTAAGAGCAATACATCAAATGTCATGAATGTTAACTTACAAGGAGTACAATAGGTAACCTTTAAAATAGTTACCTATGAGCTAAAAGATTTATGAAAAATATGAATAAAAAAGGAAACTCAAATGTCAACTTAGAAAACGAGCAGTAAGTCCATCGCCTAATGTATTTCATATTTTTTTCAGTGGTACAAGGAGAGCAAAAATAAAGCGTTAACTAAGTGAGTATGGGATGGGATGAGGAGCAGATATTGGTGGCTTTTAAGTGAGACCAATCCGTATTAGGTCGTTCATAAAACAAAATCAAGAAAGCAATTGAATTCTACGCGAATACTATAAAGTTAGATCCTTATGTTGTGATTTCAATTACGTATTTAATTGAAAAAAAAAAAGATTATTCGTAGTTATGATGTTTTGAAGGTTTTAGAGTCCAGCAAGCTGATATAGAGTGAAAGTATAACATGGTTACTTTCCATAAATGAGATAAATTTCCTGATGAAAAGCACATGAATTCATTAGAGAGTTAACTTATTGCCAAGAATGCTTGTTTGGTGTTAAATACATTAGTTCATGGGTTACTTCTAATTTGTCTAGGGAATTTTGGGTTAAACTCTTTATTTTGTATGATTTTACCTCTAATTCTATATAAGAATACCCCTTCTTTGTTTACTTAACATTTGGTATGCGTGTTTATTGTGTGTAATGGCTTAATTTTAAGTTTGGTTAAGTGTAGCCTTTATTGTACTCCTTTTTAATAATATAAGAGTTATCTTTCTGTCTCTCTTTTCCAATTTAGATGGAGTTGCTATGGTGCTTAATGGCCTTTATACCACAAATGGTCATTTTGATTCTGAAATTTAGTATACCAACTTCCATATGGTAATTTTGATTTTGGAATTTGATATATCGACTGGTATACTTGGTATATCATTCAATATACTAAATTTCAGATGGTGATTTTCATTCTGAAATTTAGTATATCGGCTGGTATACATGATATACCAGCCGGTATATTAAAGTCCAAACGGTGATTTTGATTTTGAAATTTGATATATTGACCAGCATACCTGATCTGAAATTTAGTATACCGATCGGTATACCATTTGATATACCAACTTTCAGATGGTGATTTCGATTATAAAATTTGAGATACCAGCTGGTATACTTGATATACCATTCGGTATATCAAATTTCATGTTATTTTTAGATATAAAATTTGACATACTGGTTGATATATCTGGTATACCATCCGGTATATCAAATTTCAGATGGAGAATTTGATTTTAGAAATTGGTATTCGGACTTGTATAAAATTGCAAAAAAGGGTCTTTGATATGATGGATTATGTGAACATGTTAAGCAAAGACACTATCGATAACATAAAAGACAAATTTGAAGATGAAGAAGAACAAGACACAAGGATAATGCAATCTATGATCATAAGTAATCCAAGATATCCTAATATAGAGATGGGACAATCATTTAATGATAAAGGCCCTTACAAAGGCCTTAAGCTTTTTTGCATTAAAAAAATTCCAATACAGATGATGATCCAATACATGTTATTAGTCTTATATCCTTTTGGTTTTATATTTACAATTACATTCAATTAATTAACTTCACAAAATAAAGGCTACAACCCCCAAAAAAGAAAGGGCTGGATCTCTATTCCTTCAAATATAATTAATTAATTTTCTCACCTAATTAATAACAACTTAAATGCCAATACGGGACCAAATTATTCTTGAATTATTCATATTTTAAATTAACAATAAACTGATGTGTAAAAAAAATGTTTAAAAATAGTTGCATGTTTTTCAATATACTTAACTAACATAGTCTATAAATAATAATGATTAAACTAATACTAATAAAATAGATCCAATTACGTTGAAATTATGACCTAATTGGGAATAAAATAGAGTAAAATAATAATAAAATAGTTTTTCTAGCATGAACTGTTTTTTTCTTTTGTGAATTGACTGGAAATTATGGGAAGGAGCCGAATGTGCATAATTTATGTTGAGAATGTAAGGACGAGAGGCCTAGAAATTATAAATCATTTAAATCATAAAATGATAAAACTATCGTCCTTTATCTTGGCCTTCATATTGCCTTGTTCCTATAAAAGCAATGCAGTGTGGATGGATTGATCTAAAAACGACTTTATATGATAGAATGCAGCTGAAACGAGGTCCTTCATGTATTGACAAAGATTGCAGTGAATTTAGTGATTTTGTTTCTCGAGTATCTCATGGATCACGATATGTGATAGATATATAATAATTTGTAATATACTTTAGTAATTAATAGTTAGCTTGCAATCATAAACAACCACGCCAGAGTTATGAAATTGATCTTGCTCAGTTCCTTAGCGGCCGAAGTTGTGGTAAAACTCCTTTCCTTCAAATTCGATAGCGGCAGTAATCCAGTCCCAATTATCATCTTCAAGGGGCTTCCGTCGATTTTTCATGCTCTTGTAATCTCCACGCAGGTGTTGCTCTTTGTTATTTGTTGTGTTGGCCATAGTCATGGTTGTCCAAGCTTCCATAAAATCGATTTTGCAGGAGATACAAAATTGAAGCCTACTAATCACCATGAATTACTTCTGCATCTTCATCTACCTAAATAAGATTTAGTAATTAATGGTTATAGAATTTTTGGTATAGATTTCAGTGATGAAGCATTAGGGGTGAATATGCTGGGATCTATTGGTGGCCAAGAAAAAGAAGATGAATATACTAGGAATGAGCAAAAAAAATCGAAAAAAATGGTTAACCGAAAAATCGGTCCAAAATCGAACCAATTTTTAAGGTTAACCAAACCAAAAAAATGGATAAGGTTTTTAAAAATTTGAATTTTTGGTTTTCGGTTCGGTTTCGGTCCATGATTTTAAAAAACCATCAATTTCGGTTAACTGACCGGTTTAATTTATTTTTTAATATATATATATATATATATATATATATATATATATATATATAATATATATATATATATATATATATATATATATATATATATATATAAAAGCCATTTCTCAAACTCTCTCATTGGTCACAAGTCATTGCAGACACCATGACAGAGTGGCAAAGGAGTAGTCAGTGTCCCAAAAATACATATGGTAAGAAGTTGCAGGCTGAGCTGTAGATATTGAAAGACTAACTCTATTTATTCATTCTACTCAAATTGAGTGACTCAAATATACCCTTGGAGAAAATGTATTGGAAAGGCAAAAACTTTTTAAGCCCTACGATTTTACTTCTACTACTAGTGTTCATAGGTTGAATAAAATTACTTATTAATTAGGCTCTGATCGGTAGTATTCAGTTTGGATAAAAAGTGAATTCAATGTATTAAAGTAAGGGTATACATTGTTTGATGCTAAGTAAGGGTATACATTGAGTTAATTAAATGTTGCAATTAAGTGAATACACTGCATTTATTTTTTTTGCAAATTAAACATATTGTATTTACTTTTGTCTAAAGTGACTACAATATATTTACTTTTGCCAAAAAATAAAATGTATTCACTTTTATCAAGCTAATTACACTGTAGTCACTTTTTCAATTATCTTAATTGAACTCAAATTCAATCTTATTTTTATTCAAATTGAATTTGTAAACTTAATTTCAATTGAATTTAATCAACTAATTCAACTTTAAATGAATCCTACAATTTTTAGCTTTATATATAAAATAAAAAAAGCCATTAATTAACAACTTATACTGATATAGGATATCACATTAAAGAGATGTCTATATATTGAGGAAAGAGATGAGGCAATTTACATCTACATTTTTTACATTTATAATTGGGGCAATCTCATTAGTAATGGCTAATAATAGTATTATAAGGCCAATAATTTATATTAACAGCAATTTACGTTGTTATAGTTTGGCATTTATTTTTTTTGTAATAATTATAATTCTTACTCACAGATAAATGATTAAATTCCATCCTTTCTTTAAGTAATATCCCATCCGTTTCATTTATATTATAGCTATAATTTTTGAAAACTTTTATTTATAATTTTTAAATTTTAGAACTTAATATTTATATATTTTATTGTTTTATTTTTACGTATGATTTGAATTAAACTTAAACATGTACGTAGCTAAAATTTAATATGATATACTGTTAAATGAACATTAGTATATTATAGAGTATTCGTGAGCTAATTCCGCACACTGCATATTTGAATTTTTAGAGATTAAGAAAATTACCAGTACATTCGTTTGTAATTTAGCCAAATTTTATAAAAACAAAGAATGAGATGCATATTATAATAAATTTACAAATTTATTTATTTAAAGAACAATTATTGAGTCAATTATCGACCGAAAGTGATAGTTCAAGTTTATTATAAATTTAATAAATTTTTATAAATAATAAAAATATTAAAATTTTTTATTGAATTTATATTCTTTACATAATTGAATACAGTGTATTTAGTTTGAACAAAAATAAACACAATATATTCAGTTGGATAGAAATGAATTCAATTTATTTTTTGGCAAAAGTGGATACACTGCCAAAATTTATATGGGAAGAGTTGCTAATAAGTTTACTAATAAAAGGACAAAATAGAATCAAAGATACCAAAATAAAACAAAAGTAAATAAAATAAAATTTCCCGGGTTTTTAGGCTTTCCATATTTATTTACTTTTTTGCCCTTGATTTGCTTGACATGACATGTAGACATGAGTATACTCGGTATTCATTTTTACAAGTTTATCTTCTTAATCGTGTATCTTTTATTCCTTTACCACCCCAAAAGTCAAACAATGGGCCAATGCATGTTTCTACCAATTATATATGCAACGTGATTACATATATATATATATATATATATATATATATATATATATATATATATATATATATATATATATATATATATATATATATATATATATATATATATATATATATATATATAAATTTATTGACCTTTTTAAATTATTTCTTTTATTTTCCGGTTAAAGATTAAATTTTAAGTTAACCAGATTAATTAAATTAAATTAATTAAATTAAATACAATAAAAGAAAATTAAAAATATTTGAATGAAATTGTATCTCAAACTTGTAAAGGTTTTTTATCACAATATATTCTTATATTCCAAATTATACATTAGTATTTATACAAATCACATGGTTGGCCAAGTTAATTGAATAATTTGTTTTCACTTTGCAATTTGTGTGACGTTATTAGTAATAATTTTATTTGATAAAATGCGTGAAATGATTTTAAAAACAGTTTGCATTAGCTAATTTGTAGATCAATTTAACAAGTAATAATAATATTAACTTTTGATTATTTTTTTTCCTTTTCAATTGTTGGATTTAAATTAGAAACCTTTTTTTTTCAAGATAATTTTTAGATCAATGTGAAAACATACACTCCTCCAATGCCCTTCAATAAGATTAAAGAAAAAATAATTTCAAATTATACTGTTTGTTAAAATAATGCATCAATTATTTACAAATTTATTGACTTTAATCTCTTTTTACATGTAATAAAAATAATGAGAAGGTTTATTAATTAATAAGTATATACAATGTACTACATATCAAAATCAATAAGTGTATAAAGTGTATTACATAGCAAATTAATTATATTACATAAATTTAAATTTAATAAAGTGTATTCACTTTTAAAAATTGAATCTATAGTATTTATTTTAGACAAAAAAATCAACAATTATATATTAAAATTTTAATTCAGCAATGAACAGCTTTATTTCCGTGGGACCCATGTGAAGAGAGGAGTGAGTGTAACTTAATCAACTTTTTCTAAGCCCAACGTGGCTTGAGCTTAAAATGGCTTAGATAACTTTAAATCTTTTACTTTTATAAAGATTAGTTTTGTGTTAAATAAAATTAAAAAATGCACATTTACATTATTATCCCTATTTGAGTCACTTAATTTGAGCTGTTAATTTTTTCCCTTTAATAAATAAATTCATTCCAACTCTATTTACAATACCAAAAAGATAAGTGGCTCCGTCAGATTCCTGACCTGGGTGCTTTGGAATCGTTCCAGTAGTAGCTTCTTGAATTCTCTCCACCCATAGAAACTCTGATGACTGCTTTCATAATAGTACCACGATAATGCTTCCCTTTCCAGGCAAATAATGGTTGACTTGAGTTTATTATCTAGGGAGAGACCATTCGGATCAAAATAGCATTCAGCCCGCAATATCTAACCATCAGGATTTTGTCGTCAAACATAGAAAGTTCTAGCTTTCGCAGCATTCCTTTAGATTTGGGCCAAACAGATACTGAGTTGGAATTTTCCCCTACTTCCACCTTACAATCTTGCTTCCTCTGGGTTTCAACTGCCTTATGATTTGCAGAATCCAATTATGAGATCTCTTGGATTGTTTCTCGTGTGACCTGTGACTTGTATGTTTGATTCATATTAAGTTTGCAAAGAATGGATCTGACTCCCTCTTCTACAAGGGAAGCCGTTCTATTTTGTTTTCAATCATTGACAATCGATCCATCGAGCTGTTAAGTGTTTCCACATCTAAACGTTCCAAATGGCCTAATCGTGCCAACACCTATTGCAGATCTGCTTATAGAGATCCCACTACTCCTAATGCTTCTACTTTAGTTTTCATGCAAGGATCGATGCTCTGATACCAACTATTAGGTCCCTGCAATATTCACCCAAACCACAGCAAAATATACAGACAACAAAGAAGAGAAATATGACTATAATAACCAAAAAATGGTTATCTTGTATTGATAATGTTAGAAAAAGAGAAATATAGTAACAAAGGAGGTATTCGAGAGCCTCTCCCCTCTCCACTATCAAACTCTCAATTTTTGCATACCCTGCTTATGACTTCCACACCCCTATTTGTAGCCGAAAGAATCCAAAACCCAATGCTTAACTAACTCCCTAACAGACTATCAGATTTCCTATTTACCCCCCTGAGGCATCATTTCCCACCCTGCCCTTACGCTCATTATAAGTCTTTGTAATGGGGGCCTAAATTACTCGCGGCCCAAAGATCAACTTTATTCGCAAGGTTGAAAGCAGGGAACTGACCGGTAATGACAGTAAAAAGCTCCCACAAGTCTTCAAAAGGAGGAAGGTTCCCGTTTTCAGGGTAATGACGTGATTCTGTTTGCGTTCTGGTGGGAGGCCTATTGGCAAATGAAATACATCTTTAAACTCTACCAGCAATGGGGTGTTCAGAGTACTTTTATTTTCTGTAAGTGCTCCATCCAAATCAATGTGGTTCAGGTCAAGACTACAACCCTCCAACAATATGCAATTGTTTTCTAATTTGGCAGTCCTCTCTATTACATGCAACGATATTTGGGTTCCACATAGGTCGGGATCCCCTTTCAAAGTCACTCGCTAGATTCCTACCACAAATTCCATCAATATCTCTGCCCAATTCATGTATGATGCCCCTATAGAGAGCAACCATTGGTACCTTAGTATCATATCGGTATTGCCCAATTGGAGGGGAAAGAAATCGACAACTACTTCAACTCTAGGGAATTGGAGGTAGACTTTCTTACACGGCCTCGTGGAACTGATTTGTTTTCCTGTGCCTAGTGTCACTCCGAATTGCTTAGTTGGGGAAATCAGCAAGCTGAGTTCAGAACTCAAATTCGAAGAGATGAAGTTATGCAATACTCCCAAGTCGATTAAGATAACCACCTCCCGATTCTGAATGTTAACTTGTAACTTCAGTGTGTGAGGGGTCGTGAGTGCAACCAAGGGAGACAGGGATAGTTCCAAATTATCTAGATCGCCCATTTCAATGGCCTCCTCTGCCCCAACATTTACTGGTTCATCGTCTCCATTTATATCGGGTTCGTCCACCCACAAAACTTGTAACTCTTTATTTGGGCATCTATGTCCAGGTTCAAATTTCTCATCACATCGAAAGCAAAGGCCTCTTTCTTTTTCTAACTTCATCTCAGCCTCTGTGAGCTGCTAGAATGCAGGAGTAGATGTGATGACAAAGCAAGCCATAGAATACGAAGAAGAAGTAGTAGGCGATATTGCTTCGGGGGATGAACTACTGGACTTAAGAGTAGAACTTAGAATTAAAGTTCTGGTAGCTAAAGGCGTACCTGTGGATGGCCGAAATCTGTTATGAAGTCCACTATGGTTGGGCAAAGCCCTTAATTTGGCAGCCTCATTCTTATCCTCTATCATTTGGGCTGCCTTCATTATTCGGCCCAATCCATTGGCTCCCAAAGCCTCAGTTCAAACTTAATCTCCTCCTGTAGCCCATTTGTAACATCCTTATCAGAACAGTATTTTTCGATGCAAAACTTAGCGGTAAACGGTAAATTTTTTTTCAAACTTTCCATCATGGCCAAACAACTTTGATACAATATAATATTTTATTCAATTTACGAAATTTTGGCAGCACAATGGCTAGTAAGTTAAAGCTAGTTTTTGATTATATAAATATCAATAAGGTTTTTAGGTATGGAAATTAAAAAATAAAATTTCCGGTCTTCGGTACGCAGGTACAGTTTAAGGAGGGATAAGGGTGTTACACCATTAATGAAGGTATTCTCCATCATTGCTTCTGGAAGATTGAGGAAAAGTGTAGATAATAATTCGAACCGCGTCCTGTATTCTCCTACCATTGACATTTACCGAAGAGAGAAAAGTTGCTCCGTCAGATTCCCGACCTAGGTGCTTTGGAATCATTCCAGCAGTATCTTCTTGAATTCACTCCATCCATGGAAACTTTGACAACTTCTTTCATAATAGTAACACGATAACGCTTCCCCTTCCAAGCAAACGATGGCTAACCTGAGTTTATCATCCAGGAAGGGACGGTTCATATCAAAATAATGTTCAGCCCGCAATATCCAACCATCAAAATTTTGTCCATCAAACACAGGAAGTTTTAGCTTTCATAGCATTCCTTTAGATTTAGGCCAAACAAATACTGAGTTGGAATTTTCCTTTACTTCCACCTTACAATCTTGCTCCCTCTGGGTTTCACCATCTCTTGGATTGTTTCTCGTTTGACTTGTGACTTGTTTGTTTGATTCATGTTAAGTTTGCGAAGAATGGATCTGACTCCCTCTTCTATCAAGGGAAGCCATTCTATTTTATTTTCAATCATTGATAATCACGCCATCAAGCTGTTAAGTGTTTTCACATTCAAACGTTCCAGATGGTCTAATCGTGCTAGCACCTGTTGCAGACCTGCTTGTAGAGTTCCCACTGCTCCGTCTAATGCTTCTACCCTGTTCTCCATCTTTTGATACCTAGTTTTCATGCAAGGATCGATGCTCTGATACCAATTGTTAGGTCCCTGCAAGATTCACTCAAACCACAACAAAACACACAGACAACAAAGAAGAGAAATATGACTGTAATAACTAGAAAATGGTTATCTTTTATTGATAATGTTAGAAAAAGAGAAATACAATAATAAGGAAGGTATTCGAAAGCCTATTCTCTCTCCACTATCAAACTCTTAATTTTTGCATACCTTGCTAATGACTTCCACACCCCTATTTGTAGCCAAAATAATCCAAAATCCAATGCTTAACTAACTCCCTAACAGACTACCAAATTTCCTATTTACCCTCCTGAGGCATCATTTCCCACCCTGCCCTTATGCCTATTATAAGTCTTTGTAATAGGGGCCTAACAGAAGCATGTCTCAGGTTTGTTGCATGGATGCCATTGTGAGGTATAGCTTCATTCTTTACGGAAAATGAAAGTGTGTGAGCATGTCTTAAAGATTAGGATGGGAAAGGTTACCAAATGGATTCTTTGATGCATCACTTGATATTAACCATCATATCAGCTCAGTTGGAGGTGATTCAATGAACTGCAGGATAAAGAGTTTGTTTAGAAGATGGCTAGAGGATTATGAAGAAGAAGTGTATAGAACATGCTTACACAGTTATTTTTATTTTAATTGTTTCATTTTTCAATTGTTAAAATCGGAGACCATGGGGAATGTTGATTCTTTGAATGATGGAGTGGTACTTCGGACACAAACTAGAAGTATTCGGAGATGCAAACTGGTCTAGCCAGATGAATGAGTGCCGGACTATATTTGTTGGAGATCCATCATATGCAAGCTAGAGTTAGTACTGACAGGAATAACAGGATGAAGATCCACATTAATAATGTTTTCCAATCATGATGTTCAATTCCGTAGTAACTAATTTTATATAGTTACATGGTCTTAGATACCTGCCTGAATACTTTCCAGGCTTGGAGAAGATATTTCCATTCAAATTTAGCCTGACCAGTTGCCAATAAAAGAATAAAAGGGCAAGTACTCTTGGGCTTGGTGATGTATTTTTCCCTTAAGGCAAGGCCTGATCATCTAGAGTTTGAATAACATGTAAATATATTTGTTTTCATTGTTGGCTGGGGTTAAACAAAATAATGGTTATATGGCTTATATCAATCTACTGGTATGGTTGAAGTTTAAGTGCCCAAAAGTGACATTCTATAATTGACAACCATCCGAGCTATTTTTGTTCAGCTATATCAAAGAGTCAAAGATTATGAAACAACTTGGAGATGTATATTCATTTGAGCCAATAAGTCTTTGAAGCTTTTGGTGGACTACCAATCTAATTTTTTTTTTACTTCAGTAGTGCTGTATGGGCAAGGTTGATATTTTAGAATTAGTTGTTGGTCATTGTTGTGACCTGTTACCCATACCAACCATCTTAAAGGGAGGAACAAAATCTATAACCACCATTTGGTGTTTGAAGCTTTGCTAATTGCCTTCTTTGATTGAGTGATGAGTGGGGGCAGCCAATGCCATCCAGCATCTTGGTAAATGCTTTTGTGCTTTTTGATGGGAATAAGGATACATACTGCTGAAAATTTTGATTTGGTGGATGACAAGATATTTTCCCTATATTCATTTGGCATCGAGATTTAAAGAAGAAGAAGCCTCAAAGTTGATGTTGCTATGCATGCAGAAAAGGAAATCAATAATATGAATGATATTTTGTTATTATGATGTTTCATATTGTAGTTCTATTTCATACTAAAATAGAAGTTCCATTCAACTCTTCCACGTGTCTTGATATATTTCATACTAAAATAGAAGTTCCATTCAACTCTTTTATGTGTCTTGCTATATGTGAATGTCGGATGAAATTTGTTGGAGATTTGGAGAGGAGAGGAGATAAGGGAGATGCAATAGAAGCAAAAACTAAAACAAAAAAAAATCATATTCATATAAATAACATGAAGAAGAAGAAGAAAATGCGAAAAAATGGAGCATTCAGTCATGAAAAAACTAGAATTTTTGTATGCAAAAACAAGCTGTAGAAACATTACCTTTTGTTCTTGTTGACATATATATTTTGTTCCTAATTTGTAGGGATTTGTTTGTTACCATTCTTGTATTTATCCTAGTTAGAATTAAATTCTTTTGTATAAATCTATATGTAAATTGATTTGTTAAAATTAATTGAGAGTAATAGAAAACTTATGGTATCAGAGCTATATTATCCATTTTGAAGGTTGAGTTTTCTCCCTTCCATATTAGATCAGCTCTTTAAAATAGAGTTACAGTAGACATTTTTCAGCAAGTGTGAAGAGGACACATTTTGTTCCTCCGTTTATGACACCACCCTCACCGAAGGAGAGCCCAGGCCAATTTTAGCCTGTCCATAAATTTTCGGTGCCGTTAGACCTTGCACGTGAGTACATGAGCCTCCAGATCACTTCAACACCTCCCTCCACAAGCGCCAGTGCGTGTAGCTTCCTCCATCCACCGTTGTTGCTAGATCTTGCCCAAACATGTTCGCTGGCCTCCTTCGACTTCGACCAGCCTCTCAGTGGTCACTTTTGAAGTTTTTGGTTTTCTAGATTTCTCCTTTCCAGATTTTGTCTATTTCTTTTCACCATCCTAGCATTTTTGCTACTCTGATTGACAATAAGATGGTTAATTTATATAAGAGAGAAAATTCCATTACCTTTTCACCCGATCATAATACTTGGATTATAGATTATGGTGCAAATAGTCATATGACATGTCTTTGGAGAAAATTTATTTTTTATTCTCCAACTAAAAATGGAGATAATATCCAAATAGCAGATAAGTCTCTTACTCCGATATCTGAAATGGATTCTATAGACTACTTCCACTATTAACATGTCCTTTGTTCTTAATGTACCTCAATTTTCTGCTAATCTTCTATCTATCAGTTTTATAACTAATTTTGTTAACTGTAAAGTGAAAAATTTTCCTACACATTGTATTTTACAAGACCTTAACAGGAGAGAGAATTGGCAGCAGTAGGTTGCAAGATGGTTTATATATCTTGGACAATGGTAGTAGCCTAGATTTTGGTAAGAGGCAAGGTTTTTTAGTTGTGAGTAATGATATGAATAAAAAGATCATTCAATTTCATAGATGGTTAAGACATCCATCCTTTTGTTTGTCTTAAAGAAATTATATCCTATCCTGTTTGAAAATGCTAAGTTTGATTTTTCGATTTGCGATGTCTGTGAACTTGCTAAACACACTTTGAATTTTTATCCCTTAAGTAATAATAGAAGTTCTGTTCTATTTACTATAATTTATTTTGATATTTGGAGACCTACTAAAAATGTTTCATTATCGGGTAGTCAGTGGTTTGTTATATTCATTGATTGTTATACTAAAATGATTTAGGTGTATCTAATAAAAGCAAAGAACGATGTATTTTCTTACTTTCAATTTTTTCATAGGATGGTTTGTACTCAATTTAATGCTAAGGTAAAAATTTTGAGAATAGATAATGGTACAAAGTACATAGATACTAGGTTTAGTATTTATTTGGAGTACAATGGAATCCACCAAACTAGTTGTTTTTACACTAGTGCACAAAATGGGATAGCTAAAAAAATAGATATTTGTTCGAAGTAGTTAAATCTCTTATATGTACTATGAATCTTCCAAAGCCTTACCGAGGGGATGCAATTCTAGCAACTGCTTATCAATAGAATGACTCTCAAAGCTCTTAACTTTAAGAGTCCTTTAAAAGTACTGCAAGGAAAAAATACTTATATTGTTCCTCTTAAAGTGTTTGGATATGTTTTTTTCATACTAGGAATGTTGGTAATATAGACCTGAAGACTCTTAGATGTGTTTATTGGGTATTCTCCAATACAGAAGGGTTACAAGTGTTACCATCCTCTGTAGAGAGAGTATTTTGTTAGTATGGATGTGACTTTTAGAAAAAATAAACCCTACTTTAGTGTTATCCAATCACCATTTCAAGGGGAGAGTACTGAGAAAGGAGGTGATCCCTATTATAAGTCGTGATAGCCATATCCTAGGGGAGAATTTTGCGAGGGAATAAATTTTGGAGGAGACTATGAAAGTTTAAGAGGAGACTACTATGCAGGGAGAGACTGTTAGATGTTTGTATAGACTAGATTTGATGAGATATTCGAGGAAAAATAGGACAGAAGAAGTCATTATGCAGCTTACTCTATGTCAAGAATCTTCTTCTTCTGGTCGATCAGGTAAGTTATCTTTGAATTTTAATTCTATTAATAATGTGGATATGCCTATTAAGGGTTAGATCCTGCACTAAACAACCTCTATCGAATTTTCTCCTATAATGTCTTATCTCCTTCCTATATAGCATTTACTTTGTCTATTTCTATGTCTCTATTGCATAGGATTGGAGGGAAGCTTTTTAAAATCCTAAGTGGAAGCTAGCTATGATTGAAGAAATGAAGGTTTTATCCGAGAATGAGATTTGGGAACTAGTTATTTCTCTACCAAACAAGAAATGAGTTTGTTGCAAGTGGGTTTTTACTGTGAAACATAAAGCTAATGATTCGATTGAGAGGTTCAAAGCTAGATTGGTGGCTAAAGGATTCACTCAAACTTATGAAGTGGATTATCAGAAGACATTTGCCCTTGTTGCTAAAATAAACAGAGTCAAAATTTTTTTGTCCTGTATAGCTATTCTTGATTGGGATTTACAACAGTTTGATGTGAAGAATGCATTTCTTCATGGAAATTTAGAAGAAGTATATATGAAGATTCCTCCTGGATTTGATGATGAACGTAGTCAAGGGAAGGTATGTAGACTGAAAAAAGCCTTATACAAATGGAAGCAATCTCCTAAAGCTTGGTTTAATAGATTCAGCAAAATCATGATCTCTTTTGGCTATCAATATAGTAATGTTGATCGTACTCTTTTCATAAAACATAACAAAGGTAAATTCACTTTTCTCATAGTTTATATTGATGGCATTATAATGACAGAAGATGGCAAAGAGGAGATGACCTGATTGAAAAAGCTGTTCAGAAATTTTAGGTCAAGGATCTAGGAAAATTACAGTGTTTCTTGGAAATTAAGGTTGCCAGATCAAAAAAGTAATCTTTATTCTCAGAGAAAATACATTGTGGATCTCTTAAAAGAAACTAGTATAATAGATTGCAAACCAGCAGAATCGTTCATTGAGAGCAATCACAAGTTACAAGCAGAAGTTGGAGAGGCAGTTGATAAAGTAAGATATCAAAGGTTGGTTAGAAGATTCATTTATCTCTAACACATTAGGTTATATATAGCCTATTCAGTCAGCTTGGTGAGTCAGTTCATCCTTGATCCATGAGACACTCACATGCAAGTTGTCTTCTGTATTTTGCGGTATTTTAAGTTTGTCCTAGAGAAAGATATTCTTTTCTCCAAACTTGATCACCTTCAAATAGAATCCTTTGTAGATACGGATTGGGCCGGATCTCTAGATGACAGAAGATCTACATCTAGCTATTGTACACTTATAGGAGGAAACTTAGTTACTTGGAGAAGCAAGAAGCAAAGTTTAGTTGTTAGATCGAGTGTTGAAGCATAATATTGGGCTATGACTCAAGGTATTTGTGAACTTCTTTAGCTAAAAAAGTTACTAGAAGAATTGAGATTATATGAGAAGAGGTGACTATCTGCATATTGTGACAACAAATCTCCTATCAGTATAGCTCATAATCCTGTTCAGTAAGAACGAACAAAACACATTAAAATTGATTGGCACTTCATCAAAGAAAAGCTTACAAATGGTGCCTTGAGTTTGTTTATGTGTCATCTGGAAATCAACTAGCTGATATTTTTGCAAAAGAACTCAACAATCGGACTTTTCATACCTTAGTGTGCAAGTTGAACATGTGATATTTTTGTACCAAATTGAAAGGGAGTGTTGACATATATTTTGTTCCTAATTTGTAGGGGTTTGTTTGGTACCTTTTTTGTATCTGTAGTAATTCAATTCAGAGTA
Organism: Excoecaria agallocha; assembly: GCA_037975025.1. Taxonomy (NCBI): domain Eukaryota; kingdom Viridiplantae; phylum Streptophyta; class Magnoliopsida; order Malpighiales; family Euphorbiaceae; genus Excoecaria; species Excoecaria agallocha. The sequence continues at coordinate 14,167,499 of CM075810.1, read as the reverse complement.
ACATATTTCCCTATCTTTGCATTAACAACTAATGGGTATCTATACAAGAATTAGGTCAATAAAGCCAACTAATACAACTCCTAAATTTAGCATTTTCAACATAATTTTTGTATTCTAACATCAACATAACAGCTGTATTCTAACATTTTCCTTCAAGCTGGAGCATAGATATTAATCATGCCTACCTTGTTACAAATATAATTAACCCGACTTCCAGGTAATGATTTGGTGAACACATTAGCTAATTGGCTTCCCATTTTGACATGTAGAGTTGAGATAGATCCATCTTCTAGCTTTTCTCGAGTAAAATGACAATCGACTTTTATATGTTTGGTTCTCTCATGAAACACATGATTATTTGTAATATAAATATATGTTTGATTGTCATACCATAAGTTCATTGGTTTACACTGAACAAATCCAATTTCAACAAGTAAATGACACAGCCATATAAGTTCACAGGCAGTCTGTGCCACAGCCCTATATTCAGATTCTATATTTGATCGTGATACAATATTTTGTTTCTTACTCATCCAAGAAACAATATTACCACCAACAAAAACACAATACCTAGTGGTAGAGCGTCTATCTGAAAGATCTGCATAGTCTACATCTGTGAAACCTTCTATAGCATGATGACTGATTTTCATATGAAATGCCACGTCCTAGTATGCCTTTTAGATATCTCAAAATGTGAACAAAATCCCAGTGTGAGGTTATAGGAGATGACATGAACTAATGACATTTACTGGAAAGACAATGTCAGGGCGGGTGATAGTAAGATAGTTCAATTTTTCCACGATTTTACTATACTTTTCAGGATTCTCAAACAAGTCTCCATCTTCAGCTGTCAGCTTTACATTTGGCATCATAAGTGCATCACATGCTTTTGCCTCAATAAAACCAACATTATCTAATAAATCCCTAGGAAATATTTCAGTGTTCCCAAATCCTTTGTTTGAAAATGAGTCCCAAGGAATGCTTTCAATCTCGAGATCCCTGCTTCGTCACTTTCAGTAATTACTATATCATCCAAATGCACAACCAGCAAAATGCATCCAAAATTATATGATGCAAAGAACAAAAAGTGATCATATGCACTTATTTGTGGGCCAAATTCAACCACAACTGCACTAAACCTCCCAAATCAGGCACGGAGAGATTGCTTCAACCTATACGAAGACTTTCTTAATTTGCACATTTTCCCTGACTCTTGAGCAACAAATCCAGGTGGTTGCTCAATGTAAACCTCTTCACTTAAATCCCCATGTAAGAATGCATTTTTCACATCAAGCTAATGACGTGTCCAACTATAAGTAACAGCTAAGGAGATAAACAATTGAATAGAAGCAAGTTTTGTAACTAGAGAAAATGTTTCCAAGTAATCCACTCCATATGTTTGAGCATATCCTTTAGCAACCAATCATGCAACATAAACATCATGATTTATTTTAACAGTGAACATCCATTTTCAGCCAATAGCCTTTTTATAGGAAGGCAAAGGCACAATATCCCAAGTATGATTTTGCTCTAAGACCATCATCTTTTCTTACATTGCAGCTTGCCAATCATCATGAGCTAATGCTTTAGCAAGGAATGTTGGAACAACAATAAAATCTAAGGAAGCTATAAAAGACTTGGATGCAAGAGATAAAGCATGGTAAGATACAAAGAAAGAAACAGGATAAGTACATGTTCATTTACCTTTGCAAAGAGTAATTGAAAGGTTAAGGCTAGCATTTGGTGGCGATGAAGGATCTGGAGATGAAGCAGAGGTGTGGTGCCTGTGTCCTGGTTGATAAGAGATGCCTTACTAGAATGGTGCACACGGCAAGAATACACTTGGTGAAGAGAGGAGGGAGATACTACCTATTCACTGACAGAATAAACAAGAAAATCGTCATTTGAATTGCTAAGGTGCGAAAGAGAGGATACAGGGAAACCAAAGAAAGATGTATTTTCAAAAAATGTAACATCAGCATATACTAAGTAACGACCCAAAGAAGGAGAGTAATAACGATAACCTTTTTGTTCACAAAAGAAACCATAAAAGACACACTTAAGGGATTTAGGATCTAATTTTGAAACTTGAGATCGCATGTCGTGAACAAAGCAAGTACACCTAAAAATTCAAGATACAAGAGGAAATAATATAGATGAGGAAAAAAGAAGAGAATATGGAATCCGACAGTCAAGAACAAACGATGGCATTCTGTTGATTAGAAAACGAGCAGTGGAAACATCTACCTAGAAATCTTTAGGAACTCATAAATGGAACATTAGTGCTCGGGCAACTTCCAATAAGTGACGGTTCTTCTATTCAGCTACACCATTTTGCTGAGGGGTGACAATACATGAGGACTAATGTATAATACCATGTTGAGAGAGATAAGATTTAAAAGAATGTGAAACATATTATTTAGCATTATCACTTCTCAAAATACAGATAGATTTGTTGAATTGAGTTTTAATTTCAGCATGGAAAGCATAAAAGATAGTAGACAAGTTGGATCGAGATTTCAAAGGATAAAACCAAGTAACTCGAGAATAATCATCAATAATTATCACAAAATAACGAAAATCAGATTTGGATAAAATAGGACATGGTCCCCATATATCAGTATGAACCAAGTAAAAAGAAGACTCAACACGTTTATTTAATCTAGGAGAATAAGATACTCTGGTGTTTAGTCAATTGACAAGTTTCACACTCTAAAATAGATTTTCGTTTAAGACTAAAACACTACTTTTGTAAAACTGGAAGAGGAGGATGACCAAAATGACAATGGAGTTACAAAAGAGGAGATGAGCTTGTGTAGGCAATCGATTGAGGCACCGGTTCAGAAATTGATTCAAGAGCATACAAGCTATTCAGCAAGTATCCTTTATCAAGAATCTGCTTTGTCTCAAGATTCTATAAAAGACAATAATTGGGAAAAAAAACAACACAACGATTAAGATTTTAGGTGATTTGGCTGATAGATAACAAGTTAAAGGGAAATGATAAACATAAAATAGATCACAATGGAAGAGATTTTGTTGGGTTTGCTGCTCCATGCCCAATTACAGAAGTAGTAGATCCATTGGCTAAAGTAACACAAGGTAGATTGGTAGTAGACTTGAAAGAAGAGATAATACCTGTGTTGCCAGTCATATAATCTGTTAGATAGTATGCCCTAGAGCCCATGTAATAGGGATGTTTTTCATATTCATATGTATGAAATTTATATTCTTAATAAAAGGCATCATTCATTTATTAATGCTGTGTTTGAATACATGAGTTTGTAAATCTTAAATTAATAAATGAAGTCCTAGATATTATAAACACAGTGCAAAGGCAATCATAAAAGTGTTCATGATGTGAGATGTCTATCGCATGCAAATGTGTTAATATCTAAATATCCCTAGTCATAGAATTAACAAGATAGGACATTGTTAATTCGGACAGACTAGCACATGTTATGCTTCTTGAATGGTTCAAGCAATGGTTCTCATAATTGTGATTATGGATGATAATCAATGCTAACATGTGGATGCTTGTTAGAGGAACAAGTTCATTGAAGACCTGCAAAGAGAATCCTCATATGGATATTAAATCTATGTTAGTGAGGAATCTCTTCATAGCGGTTGTGCAAGTATCCTTAGACTTGAGATCACCAAAGTTATCTTAAGTAGCAAGTGGTATACTTTGACTCCATAACTGATTACTTCCAACTGGGAGTGAACATAGTTAGGAGATTGGGTATATCATGACCTACTTGAAGATAGTTGAGTGATTGATAAAGGATTCACCATCCAGATTTAACAAGGGAAGTTATCTCGCATGATTCTATAATTACCTTGTTCAGTGAATCTCTGGCCAGAGTAATATGCCGAGATGGATGAAGATCCATGAAGGGCATTTTAGGAACAATGGTTAAATTAATAGAACATACATAATTAGATTTATATGAGTTGACAGAAATCCATACTCAGAATCTAATTGAGATAAGAGTGGTGAAAGGAGTAATTGCACGGTAACTGTTTCTATGGAAGGGTACAGTCAAACCACATGACTTTCCTGACATTTGGGTAGTCATGATGCCTAGCTAGAGGCTAATCATGACTTGTATAATGATGTATCAAAATATCAATAGAGATTGATAAATTGATTTAAAGGAGTTTAAATCATGTGAGTTTTGAATAGAACTCACGATTACATATTATACTGCCAATATGGACAGGAACCCAATAGGTCACACACATATAGAGAAAAGGGTAAAATGGTAAAATGACAAGGATAATAATATTTGATATTATTATAAAGTTAGAGAGGAGAATATGATAATAATTAATTAAAGAGTTTAATTAATTATGATCAAATAAAATTGTCCGCGGAACTTTTGAGAAATGTTCTGTAAATTGGACCTAAATGAAATAATGTATTTCATGATTAATTATTATTATCTTATAAGTGTTATAAGACTACTATAAGTGTTATAGGACTGATATAATAATTAATAGGACCATTGGAGAAATTATAGAGGGCCAAAGAATGAAGAAGTTGGAGGAATCCCTCCAGAAGAGGCTACACGCCAACTCCATACAGAAGGGCTTAGAGGGCTTTTTCTTGGACCAAATTAATTTATATATGTTACATAAGTGTTATGGAACTCACATATTTAATTTGGTTGGATTTGGAATCCATTTGGGTATTTAAATCCAATTAGATGCACAAAGGGCCTAGTTTGTGGATTTTGTGCATGGTCTTTTATGAAAAGATTTAATTTGGATTTAATTAAGCCCAAATGATTATAATTAATTCCAGAAGCCCAATTAATAATTCTCCAGCAATTTTAAAGAGCCCAATCTCATTAAGGAGTTGGAATTTTAACCTAACTATAAAAGGCCAACTAATGAGAATTAGGGTTAAGTGATTAAAACAAAAGGAAAGTCTTTTTCTCTTAATTCTCTCTCCACTTTTGCGCCACTTCCCAAGCTAGCTCTTGGGAATTTCGGCCAGCCTAGTTGAACACCAATTTGTTGGTTCAATTTACCCCTCTCTAGTGTGGATTACTCATTGGAGGTGTTCGATTTTGGACACTGTGGTTTGCGACAACCCGGTGCGAAGTAAAATCAACTGTTCAACAAAAATCAAAGGTGATTTTTCTTATTCTCATATAGTTATATTGTGTATTCATGGCAAGATCAGATCATATGGTTAAAAATTTTAAATTCCGCTCATGTATATGATGCATGTAACCATAAAAATCCAACATGGTATCAGAGCCACGGTTTTGCCATGGATATACAATTCTATATTTTTCTGCGGAATAAGTTTTGTTTTGTTTTGAGTTATTTATTTCATGAACTTTAAAATATTAGATTTGATTGTTCATGAATGAGAAATATTGATTTCTGGTTGTATGTGTGATCAAATAAATTTGGTGGAAACAAAAACGAATTTTTTGAAGCATTTTGATTTGGGTTTGGCGTGAAACCCATTAGGGTTTGGCGTGAAACCCTAGGTAATGTAGGGGCTGTTCTAATTTAATTTCTTATGGATCCATTTAAAAATCATTTAGATGATATTTTATGTGTTTAATATGTGATATTAAGCCGTAGGATCGAACGGAATTAAAATCGAACAAGCTTTGCATGAAAACTAGTTTTGTCGAAAAGTTCGATAAATTGGTGTTCTTCGTATGTTCTTGATGTGTTCTTGGTTAGAACGACTTTTGATCTTCTAAATCTGATATATATGATATATTAAAGTGTTTTTAATTAATTGGATTAATTAAAATGGGCCTTAAATTAATTTGATTAATTTTAATTCATTAAAACCACTTAATGGCTTAATTATGTTTACGGACTTGGTTTAAATTAGTGAATGACTTGGTGGGCCCAAGGAGCTGATTTAAATTAACTATTATAAACATTAATTAAGTTTATTAATGGGTTTTAAGGGCTGGAATGGGCTTGGCTCATTCCAAAAGGCCCAAATGGTCCAAATGACACAAAACTAGTTTGTGTGTGAACACACTTAGGGTTTTTCTTCTGTGGGTTTCGGCCTACACTTGTTTTAAGCCCAAAATTGATTCTTTTAATTATTTAATATGATTAATTAATTAAATAATCAATTTATAATTAATTAATAATCAATTTGATTGATTATTAAGACAAGAACACATTCATGCAAAAAGGTTTCCTAAAATGAAAGTTTCCAAAATGGAAAAAGTTTCCTAATTTGATCACATCATTAAAATAACTCAAAATATTGTTTCAAAAGTTGAAACAAAGTTAGTAATCCATTTCTTTATGCATTAGAGAGGCATATAAGGGTGAATGATTGGCATGATGGTTAGTTATGGACAAAGCCCAATGTGATTGAGCATAATGCATGTTTTGGCCCAATGAGGACTTTCATGTCCCGGCCACTTGTTTTTGGTTTGTATTTCATTTCAAATTGTAATATTTAATTAGATTACTTAGATTAGAATTAGAAATAGAAATGGAGACAAATATCAAGGAGCAAGATGGGCCGGATGGAGATCCAACAAGCTTGAAGATAATGTAATTATTTTCTTGTTTGAATCATGCATACTACCTAGGTATGACCTTTTGATTTCCCTCATGGCTCGGGGAAATCAATGTAGTGAAGTCCATAACTATACCATATTTGTATGCTTATATTTATGTGATAGATATAGGATGCATACCAATGTATGCCAACCATGTATGATGAGACTTAATTAACTAAAACCCTCAAACAAATACTAAGGTATATAAGCCTTCCATTAATTTGAGGAGAACCAGAGTTCTTTATAGTGTGGGTTGTTGACCACAGTCAAGCTCACATTATATCGAATATGTTCAAATCTAATTAAATGGGTCATCTTAGCTAGCCTATTAGTTTGTTGACCACAGTCAAGGCTAATGGTTCTAGAGGCAAGATTAGGGAATGCATATATGATATGCATGCATCAAAAGTTGATAACCTAATGATCCAATAGTTGTGTAGAGACACAATTGGTATAGAGATACCTACCTTTCAAGGGTATGGAATTTGGCTTGTTGACCACAGTCAAGGTCAAATTACATATCAAGGATTGGATATTGGCCCACTAAGAAAACCATCGGGTTTTCTCGGATTAAATAGTGAGGGCTATTAATTCGTAATAAAATAGTGGGAGTAAATGTATTAATTAAAGACCTTATTAATGCATACATATATATGAACATACTCTCATATCTTTTCTTTTTCACATCTAGGTCATCATCATGAGCACATCAAACATTAATATACGATCAATCTTGGATAACAAGCTGATTGGCAATAACTATTCTGACTGGATCAGGGAAGTGAGAATTGTTCTCAGGGCTGAAAAGATCCATTATGTCTTGGATAAAGATCCACCACCACTTCCATCAGATGATGCCATTGATGAGATCAAAGGCATTTATCGAAAATACATGGAGGATAGTGAAGCAGCAGCATGTTTGATGCTGGGTGCTATGTCCTCGGAGCTTCAGAAGCAACATGAAATGATGGATGCTAGAACCATCGTTTTGCATCTAGAGGAGCTTTATTCTTCTCAGGCTAGAACTGAGCAATATGAGATTGCTCGAGCTCTATTTAGTTGCAAAATGGTGGAAGGCACTTCAGCTGCTGCTCATGCATTGAAGATGTATGGGTATATTGAGCATTTGAGTAGCCTTGGCTATGTTATGGATAATGATCTATACATAGATTTAATCTTGTACTCGTTGGCTCCAAGTTATGCACCTTTTGTGCTTAACTTCAACATGAACAAGATCCAAGTATCCATTCCTGAGTTAATCAACATGCTCAAGACAGCTGATGGATCATTTAAGAAAGATCCAAAAAGTGTCATGGTTGTCACTTCTGCTAAAGGCAAGAAGCAGAAGAAGAAGAAGATAACCAAGGCGCAGCCAAAGAATGGTGGGATCTCCAAGAAGAAGGTTGCCAAGAAAGACAATCCCAAAGGAACTTGCTTCCATTGTGGAAAAGATGGTCATTGGAAGCGTAACTGCAAGGCCTATCTAGATTCTCTTAAGGAGAAGAAGCAAGCTGTTGCATCTACTTCAGGTATTCATATGATTGAAATTAATACTTATTCTATTGCTTCAAAACAATCTTGGGTATTAGATACCGGATGTGGATCTCATTTATGTAATGATCTACAGGGGCTTAGAAGCTTTAGAAGAGTTGGAAAGGCAGAGATATGTTTGCAGTCAGCTACTGGACAGAACATCTCTACAACAGTTGTGGGGACTTACTATTTGCCTCTTCCTAGTGGATTAGTACTGGAATTAAATAATTTTTATTATGTTCCAGCCTTATCCAAAAGTATTATTTCTTTCAGTCGTTTGATGAACGATTATGATATTTCTTGAAGGACAGATGTTGTTACATTTTAAGAACAATATGTTTTATGCAAAAGCTATCATTGAGAATGGTATTTTTGTTCTTGATTTAATTAAAGAAGTACATAATGTGAATACCAAGAGAATGAAACATGATAATCTGAATACCTCATACTTATGGCACTGTCGTTTAGGCCATATAAATGAAAAACGCATGACCAAGTTACACAAGTTAGGTGATTTGGGATCATTTGATTATGAATCATTTGATACATGTGAATCTTGTTTATTGGGAAAAATGACAAAAGCTCCCTTTATTGGTAAAGGAGAACGAGCTAAAATGATTTTGGACTTAATACATTCAGATGTATGTGGTCCAATGACTACACATGCCAGAGGAGGTTACTCCTACTTTATTACTTTCATAGATGATTATTCCAGGTTTGGATACATCTATCTAATGAAATATAAGTCTGAAGCATTTGAAAAGTTCAAAGAGTTCAGAAATGAAGTAGAGAAACAACTTGGCAAAAGTATTAAAACACTTAGATCAGATCGAGGTGGAGAATACTTAAGTCAAGAGTTTCAGGATTATCTTAGAGATAATGGGATTTTATCTCAATGGACTCCTCCATATAGACCACAACACAATGGTGTATCTGAAAGGAGAAATCGAACACTATTAGATATGGTTCGATCAATGATGAGCCGAGCGGACTTGCCTAAGTCCTTTTGGGGATATGCACTAGAAACTGCTGTTTATGTGTTAAATAGAGTTCCTAGTAAATCGGTTGATGTTACTCCATATGAGATGTGGAATAACAAGAAACCCACGCTTTCTCATATGAAAGTATGGGGTTGTCCTGCTTATGTGAAGAGGACAATGTCAGACAAACTGGATGTTAAGTCTGACAAATGTTTATTTGTGGGATATCCAAAAGAAACGTTTGGATATTATTTCTATCATCCCTTAGAACAAAAGGTGTTTGTTTCAAGGCATGCTGTCTTCTTAGAAAGAGAATTTCTCCTACGAGAGGACAGTGGGAGTAAAATTGAGCTTGGTGAAGTTCAAGACCCACAAATAGAAGATGATCAATCGATTGAACCTGAAACTGAATTTCATAATGATGAAATCACAGTTGAACCTGATTATACACAAAATCCTAGAAGATCTACTAGGATGCGTTCTATCCCTGTGAGATATGGATTTCACATTGATTCGGATAGAGGCATAACTGTAGTAGAGGACAATGAGCCTACAAGCTATCAAGAAGTTTTGAACAGTTTAGAACGTGATTTATGGCTTAAGGCTATGCAGTCCGAAATGGACTCCATGTATGAGAATAAAGTATGGACTTTAACTCAACCACCTGAAGGGATAAAACCCATAGGGTGCAAATGGGTCTTCAAAAAGAAGACTGACATGGAAGGTAATATAGTTACCTATAAAGCTCGCTTAGTAGCAAAAGGTTATCGTCAAAAAGAAGGTATTGACTATGACGAAACTTTTTCTCCTGTAGCGATGCTTAAGTCTATAAGAATACTTTTAGCCATTGCAGCTCATTATGATTATGAGATTTGGCAGATGGATGTGAAGACAGCTTTCCTTAATGGAAATCTTACCGAGGATGTGTATATGACACAACCAGAAGGATTCACATCAGGAAATGGCGAAAAGGTATGCAAGCTTCAAAGATCCATTTATGGATTGAAGCAAGCCTCTAGGAGTTGGAACATACGATTCAATGAGACAATCAAAGAGTTTGGTTTCTCACAGAATGAAGATGAACCTTGTGTGTATAAAAGGGTCAGTGGGATTGCAATTGTCTTCCTAGTTCTATATGTAGATGACATATTGATCATGGAAATGACATTTCTCTTCTCCAATCCGTTAAAATATGGTTATCCAAGCAATTCTCCATGAAAGACCTTGGAGAAGCATCCTATATTCTGGGAATAAGGATCTATAGAGATAGATCCAATAGGTTGCTAGGTCTTTCTCAAAGTACATATATAGATAAAGTATTGAAGAGGTTCAATATGGATCTCTCTAAGAAAGGGTTTATACCCATGGTGCATGGGAAACACCTTTCTAAGTCTATGTGTCCACAGACACTAGAGGATAGAGAGAGCATGAATAGAATACCATATGCATCTGCAATTGGTTCTATCATGTATGCTATGTTATGTACACGTCCAGATGTAGCATTTGCTTTGAGTGTCACAAGCAGATTCCAATCCAATTTTGGAGAGGAACACTGGGCAGCTGTCAAGAATATCCTTAAGTACTTGAGAAGGACTAAGGATATGTTCTTGGTATTTGGAGAGGGCAGTTTGGAAGTAAATGGGTATACGGATGCCAGCTTCCAATCTGACAAAGATGATTGTAAATCACAATCTGGTTATGTGTTCATAATGGGAGGAGGAGCAGTTAGTTGGAAAAGTTCCAAATAAGAAACAACTGCTGATTCCACGACAGAAGCTGAGTACATTGCTGCTTCAGAAGCAGCCAAAGAAGCAGTCTGGATCAAAAAGTTCATAACCGAACTAGGAGTGGTGCCTAGCATTGTTGATCCGATTCCTTTATATTGTGACAACAATGGAGCCATTGCGCAAGCAAAGGAACCACGGTCTCATCAGCGATCCAAGCATGTTCTCAGACGCTACCATCTCATAAGGGAAATAGTAGCTAGAAATGATGTGAAAATAGAAAGGGTTCCCACAGATGACAATGTGGCGGATCCCCTCACTAAAGCACTTTCCCAGATAAAGCATGATCACCATATAAATAGCATGGGTCTGAGACATATGAGTGATTGGCTCTAGTGCAAGTGGGAGATTGTTAGAGAGTATGCCCTAGAGCCCATGTAATAGGGATGTTTTTCATATGTATGAAATTTATATTCTTAATAAAAGGCATCATTCATTTATTAATGCTGTGTTTGAATACATGAGTTTGTAAATCTTAAATTAATAAATGAAGTCCTAGATATTATAAACACAGTGTAAAGGCAATCATGAAAGTGTTCATGATGTGAGATGTCTATCGCATGCAAATGTGTTAATATCTAAATATCCCTAGTCATAGAATTAACAAGATAGGACATTGTTAATTCGGACAGACTAGCACATGTTATGCTTCTTGAATGGTTCAAGCAATGGTTCTCATAATTGTGATTATGGATGATAATCAATGCTAACATGTGGATGCTTGTTAGAGGAACAAGTTCATTGGAGACCTGCAAAGAGAATCCTTATATGGATATTAAATCTATGTCAGTGAGGAATCTCTTCATAGCGGTTGTGCAAGTATCCTTAGACTTGAGATCACCAAAGTTATCTTAAGTAGCAAGTGGTATACTTTGACTCCATAACTGATTACTTCCAACTGGGAGTGAACATAGTTAGGAGATTGGGTATATCATGACCTACTTGAAGATAGTTGAGTGATTGATAAAGGATTCACCATCCCAGATTTAACAAGGGAAGTTATCTCGCATGATTCTATAATTACCTTGTTCAGTGAATCTCTGGCCAGAGTAATATGCCGAGATGGATGAAGATCCATGAAGAGCATTTTAGGAACAATGGTTAAATTAATAGAACATACATAATTAGATTTATATGAGTTGACAGAAATCCATACTCAGAATCTAATTGAGATAAGAGTGGTGAAAGGAGTAATTGCACGGTAACTGTTTCTATGGAAGGGTACAGTCAAACCACATGACTTTCCTGACATTTGGGTAGTCATGATGCCTAGCTAGAGGCCAATCATGACTTGTATAATGATGTATCAAAATATCAATAGAGATTGATAAATTGATTTAAAGGAGTTTAAATCATGTGAGTTTTGAATAGAACTCACGATTACATATTATACTGCCAATATGGACAGGAACCCAATAGGTCACACACATATAGAGAAAAGGGTAAAATGGTAAAATGACAAGGATAATAATATTTGATATTATTATAAAGGTAGAGAGGAGAATATTATAATAATTAATTAAAGAGTTTAATTAATTATGATCAAATAAAATTGTCCGCGGAATTTTTGAGAAATGTTCTGTAAATTGGACCTAAATGAAATAATGTATTTCATGATTAATTATTATTATCTTATAAGTATTATAAGACTACTATAAGTGTTATAGGACTGATATAATAATTAATAGGACCATTGGAGAAATTATAGAGGGCCAAAGGAATGAAGAAGTTGGAGGAAGCCCTCCAGAAGAGGGCTACACGCCAACTCCATACAGAAGGGCTTAGAGGGCTTTTTCTTGGACCAAATTAATTTATATATGTTACATAAGTGTTATGGAACTCACATATTTAATTTGGTTGGATTTGGAATCCATTTGGGTATTTAAATCCAATTAGATGCACAAAGGGCCTAGTTTGTGGATTTTGTGCATGGTCTTTTATGAAAAGATTTAATTTGGATTTAATTAAGCCCAGTAGCACCTGAGTCAATAATCCAACTATGAGATTAGGTGGAAAGACATGCAGTAGGGTTACCTGTATTAGCCAAAGCTGATGTCTTAGAAGATAACTGCTGTAAATCATTAGTGGCAGTTAAACGAGCATAATCATCAGATATAATGGTGACAGACAGTGAGGACGATTGTGGAAGTGGTAGGATTTCATCTTGAGTAGCTACATTTGCAAACCTTTTATTATTCAGCTTACTAGAGTTCTTGAGGGGTTTTTCATGTAATTTCCAGCAATACTTCTTGATATGCCCCTCAATTCCACAATAATGACACGTACAAGAGTTGCTATTATTTTTATCATCAGAACCACTACCATTTTCACTTGTACCTCCACGACTACTATTCGATGCAGTAATAATTAATGCCACTGTATCATTGAACACCATATCAGAAGGCAGATTGCCATCTTTACAAATTCAAAGTAGATGAGCATAAACTTAGTAAAAGAAGGAAGTGACTCACTAGTTAGCAATTGTGTGTGTGCCACATCATATTCAGAGCCTAACCCTACTAAGAAACACTTTACCACAATTTACTTCTTTAGTTCTTGCATTTGTTTAATGTCAGTAATAATAAAAACCATACCTTGCTTTTCTTCGGAAGCTTGTTTCTCTTTAGTATAATACTAGAACAAGGAGAGATCTTTTTGTTTCGCTTGATAAATTTTTAGCTATAGATCATGAACACGAGATATATCTTGTTTGTAAGAATACAAAAATTTCAGATATTTTCATAGTTCTTTTACACTATCACAATGATTCACATCATCAACAGGGTCTAAAATATTTTGAATTTAATTAAACAACTTATAATCTTCAATTAACCATTTCTTCCGATTAACAACATCATCCTTAGGTGGTGGTTTACTAGTTAAATGGTCATCCAAATCTACACTACTTGCAAATCTACAAATAGGTTTTTTTCATTGTGGATAATTATTACTTCCAATCAATTTTCAATCAGTGATTTCAGACAAACCGAATATAATTTTAGTAACCGTTTTCTTATCACTAGTCTCAGCAATTTAAAGTAGTCTAAATATCTAGAGAATAAAGACAACAGACAAAGGAAATTCAAGAAGACACTAGAATCCCAACACAAATGAATACCCAACCTCCCTCAACAAATCACCCGAGCAAAGAATAAAATGTGGACAAAAAAATAGGACCTGTTGAAGCAGATTTCTAGCAGAGATCCAGGAGAGATCAGTACCATCAACAGAGAAAATTGGATACCGAAATCTAACTAAAAATGACCAGGTGACGCTAGAAATGAAGTTGGAGGTCCAACAGATAAGCCACGCTCAGGCAGAGTATCGAAATTCAACCGGGAAGTCCACCACCCTAAGCAAAAGGTAGATGACTACCAGAGTACAGAGATCTGACCAAAAATGGTGAGTAGACGTCGGAGAAGAAAACCATCAGCAAGGAACAGTTACATGCGTACCTTCATTGAGGAAAGTAACGGGAGTTGTTGTAAGTGCGTGTGGTTCACTCGCAGGCTAGATGGTCACCCGAAAATGTGAGCAGGTTGAAATGGAGATGATCCTTCCTGTGGTGGTGGTGAGACAAACCGGTCATCGAAAAATGTGACCCTTGATGGGATATTACATGGAAAATATATGAAGATCATGCAGCGAAAAAATAAAAAATATAGATTATTCATGCCACACAATATACGACATAGAATTGAAACATGCAATTTTAGGGTTTTAAAACTTACAAGTTTGGATGCTCTTCAAAACTTGAATTTTGCAATGGTAAACATATAAGATGAACTTATATACATCAGATCTGGAACACGAATGCCAAGGAGCTGCCTTTACGCCACTCCTCTCTATTCTCACACACACACTTGCAAAGATGGCTTAAAACTGAGAGTGCTAGCTATATGTTTGAATATTTGGCAATGGAAATGGATTGAAGCCACAAGATTTGATCTTGATCTTCTTTTAGGTTGCTTTTTCTGCCCAAGAACACAAGAGAACAAGAAAGAATTCTTTTCCCTTGTGTATTTCGACCAAGAGAGAGAGAGAGCAACCATGGCTAGAGTTAATTTCTTCCTTTTAATTCATAAATATATATCACTTGTTTAGGTCAAGTGTGAATGCCAAAATTTACTATCTTTAGGTAGTAAATTCAACCTCCATCATTTCGTAATTAAGTGACATATATTAATTCAAATTTCTTTAAATTTTAAATTCAAATTAATTTAAAATAAACATAAGACATTTAATCAAAACAAATCACTTATTTAGGATATACATGTGCCGAAATTCACTATGATTTTATCTTTGAATTTCGGCCACTCTCTCTTATTTAAGTGTTTTATTTTGATTCAAATGTTATTAGGATTTAATACTCAATTAACTTAATTAATTCAAGATAATTAATTAATTGAAATTAAATCTACATAGGCTGAAATTTTCTCTCTCATGGACCATGGTCCATTAGCAATTTTAATACCCATTACGTACATTAATTTGACTTTAAATAAAAGTCCAAATTAATGTCCAATATTCTATTTAAATATTTTAAGCCCAGTGCTTTGTGTGCGATCTTATAGGTCCATTTAATATTGGCAATGAATTAATGGATTAATTCAAAGGCTATATATATTTTCTAGCAAGATATTATAGCATTCCAAATTAAATGAGAATGCAAATGACATTAGTGACCTAATGCAATTTTGCATAGTCCCTTACCCTTAAAAATCAAAATTAATATAAGGCATGGAACTAGTCATCCTTATATATACTAATTCCTTTTCTTGATATTCCAGTGGCACTGAACTCTCAGATAAATAATGATTATTATTTCATCTCGGTATGGCCATACACTTCTCAGTTTACTGATCAAGTGGCCGATGATATTTTCTCTCTTATTGAAAGGGGTAATCCCTTTACTTCTCTCATGCTCTCTAACATGAATTAGTGTATACCCAAGTATACCCATACTTGTCACCCTGTTACGAGTACGTTAGGTCTATGTCAAAGTACATAGTAATTCATAAAGAGTTTCATAAAAATTTTAGGTCTAAGAACTCCGATGCAAAACTTGCACATGAGAAACACTTATGGCTAGTACCATGCAGTGTTCTCATGAATGGATCGAATTCGAATATCATGTTCTAAACATGTATCTATGATCTCTGATTGACACTCTTGTCCTTATGATCAGTAAGACATAAATCATATTTTCAGAGAGAGCATACTAGTCTTAATTCATTTGTTATTCCCATAACAATGACTGATTAGGAATATTTAGAATGAATTCTCTATTGTTCCAAGGTCTTACAACCATGTGCCTCACACATGATAACTTAAACTGAAACAACATTCTTGGATAGTTCTATCAATTGATATGCACAGGAATATAATAGATAAAACAAATGCCTCATTTATTAATTTAAGTGTTTTATAATAATTAATGCATTGGGGCTAGGGCTTACACTAACAATCTCCCACTAGCACTAGTCCCAATTGGGCATAGCCCTCAAATCGAACGGTCTCAAATGAGCTTCGTGCAGATTTGGACGCAATTGTTTCGTCAATGGATCTGCTACATTGTTTTCACTTACTATCTTGCTAATCTTGACGTCCCTACGATCAATGATTTCTCTGATCAGGTGATACCTTCTGAATATGTATTTGGATTTCTGGTGTGACAGGGGCAACTTTACCTGTGCGATGGCCCTGTTATTGTAACAGAAAATTTTTAATGGATCTAGGATGCTTGGGACCACTCCTAATCCAAAAATGAAATTTCTAATCCAAACAACCTCTTTTGCAGCCTCACTTGCTGCAATATACTCAGATTCTATAGTTGAGTTGGCAACGGTCTCTTGCTTTGAGCTTCTCCAGCTGACAGCACCACCATTAAAAATAAAAACAAATCTAGATTGCGATCTTAAGTCCTGAGTCCTGGTTTGAAAAGCAGCATTAGCATAACCTTGTATGATGAGTTCTTCTTGACCACCATACACCAATAAGTGATGCTTAGTCCTTCGCAGGTACTTTAGAATCCCATTTATAGCAAACTAATGCTTTTCGCCAGGGTCTTGCTGAAATCTATTGGTTATACTCAGTGCATGAGCAACATCCAACCTAATACATTACATAACATACATGATAGATCCAATAGCAGATGCATATGGGATTCTACTCATGTTGTCCCTCTCCTCTTTAGTTTTAGGACATTGTTCTTTAGTTAAAGGAACTTCCAAAGCCAAAGGTATGTACCCTTTCTTCGAGTCGCCCATACTAAAATGTTTTACTACTTTTTCTATGTACTTTTCTTGACTTAGTCCCAAAAGCCAGTTCGATCTATCTCTATAGATCCGAACACCAAGTATTGTCTTGGCTTCACCTAAATCTTTCATTGAGAAACACTTCCCCAACCATTGCTTAACCTTTTGCAATATTGAAATGTCATTCCCAATGAGAAGGATGTCGTCCACATATAGGACCAGAAATACTATTATGCTCCCAATAACCTTCTTGTACACACAAGGCTTATCTTCATTCTTGACAAAGTCAAAATTCTTGACCGCTTCATCAAAACGAAGATTCTAACTTCATGATGCTTGCTTTAATCCATAAATGGATTTTTGAAGCTTGCAAACCTTCTTAGGATGCTTGGAATTGACAAAACCCTCAGGCTATGTCATATACACATCCTTAAGTAAATTTTTGTTGAGGAAAGTAGTTTTGACATCCATTTGCCATATCTCATAATCATGATATGTAGCTATGGCAAGCAAGATCCTAATGGACTTGAGCATGACTACAGGCGAAAAAGTTTCATCATAGTCTACACCATGAGTTTGTCGAAAACCTTTTGCTACTAGTCTACCTTTATAGGTCTTGTCAGCTTTGAGTTTAAATAGTCACTTGCATTCAATTACCTTAGCACCTTTCGGTGGATCAACCAAGGTCCAAACCTAGTTATCATACATTGATTGCATCTCAGATTTCATTGCTTTAAGCCAATTTTTCAAGTCAGGGCTCTCAATAGCTTCTTTGTAGGTAGTTGGATCCTCATGATCCACTAACTCAATAGTGTCACTGTCGGTGATTAGAAATTCATATCTCTCAATCTCTCGACATATCCTACCAGAACTTCTAGGTTCTTGTGCAATGGGTTCTTGTTCCACAACTAGTTGTGAACTTGATCTCATTTCCAACTCATCCTCTGTAGGAGTTTATGCCACTTGAATTTTTTCAAGTTTTACTTTACTCCCATTGTCTTTCTTGAGAAGGAATTCCTTTTCCAAGAAACTAGCCTTACGAGCAATAAATACTTTGTTCTCGGCTTGTGAGTAAAAGTAGTATTCCTTTGTTTCTTTAAGATAACCTACAAATAAGCAGACAGTGGATTTGAACTCTAGTTTGTCAGATGTTAATTTCTTAACATGTGCTTCATAGCCCCAAATCCTGAGAAATGACATATTAGGTTCTTTCCCAGTTCATACCTCGTATGGTATTTTTTCAACTGCTTTAGTTGGAGTACGATTAAGTAAAAATACAGCAGTTTCTAATGCATAACCTCAAAAGGAGATAGGAAGATTAGCTTGGCTCATCATCGATCGAACCATGTCTAACAGAGTTCAATTTCTCCTTTCAGACACACCATTCCATTGTAGGGTTCCAGGAGGAGTGAGTTGTGAAATAATTCCACACTCCTTCAGATGACTGTTAAACTCTTGGCTTAAGTATTCGCCACCTCAATCTGATCGAATGGCTTTTATACTTTTGCCAAGTTGGTTTTCTATTTCGTTCTTAAACTTCTTGAATTTTTCAAAAGTTTCAGATTTGTGTTTCATTAGATAGACGTAGCCATATCTACTGAAGTCATTTGTAAACGTCTCGAAGTAGCTAAAACCACCTCTTAGCTTGTGTACTTAATGGTCCACATACATCAGTATGTATTAGTTCCAATAACTCACTAGTCTTCTCACCTTTCTTGTTAAAAGGACTCTTTGTCATCTTTCCATGCAAACATGGCCCACATGTGTCATAAGATTCTAAGTCGAATGACCCAAGCACTCTAGATTTATGGAGTCTTGAAATTCGTTTTTCATTTGCGTGCCCTATACGACAATTCCAAAAGTAAGTAGGGTTCAATTCATTTGATTTAACCCTCTTTGTATTAATGTTGTATATGGACTCTTTGTTTTGTAGATCAAGGATATAAAGGCCATTTTATAACATGGCATTGCCATATGAAATGTCTTGACGACGAATATGAATATTGCCATTATTAATAACAAAATCAAATCCATCCATATCCAAACAAGAAACTGAAATAATGTTTCTGCTCATAGTAGGCACATAATAACAATTTTTTAATTCTAAACAAAGTTTGGAAGGTAAAGTGAGTTGATATTCGCTTATCCCTATGGCAGCAACTCATGTTTCATTCCCCACACAGAGGTCCACTTTATTCTTTCCAAGCAACCGCCTATTTCTTAATCCCTACACATTTGAACAAATGTGTGAACCACAACCGGTATCCAATACCCAAGTCGTAGAAATAGAAAGGTTAATTTCAACAACAAAAATACCATAACTG
Organism: Excoecaria agallocha; assembly: GCA_037975025.1. NCBI lineage: Eukaryota > Viridiplantae > Streptophyta > Magnoliopsida > Malpighiales > Euphorbiaceae > Excoecaria > Excoecaria agallocha. The sequence continues at coordinate 14,148,061 of CM075810.1, read as the reverse complement.
GACGCCTTGGCTCCATTCTTCTTTTGTTCTTCCTTGAAGAGAGCACAATTCTTCCTTCAATGCCCTAATTTGTTGCAATGGAAGCATGTGCTCTCACTCTCCTTGAGCTTTTGCACCTTGGGCTTGGGTTGGGCCTGAGGTGCACTCCCATTTGACTTGATTCGAGCCAGGTCATACTTGGGTTTTGCCTTTTCCTTTCCCTTTCCCTTAGCGGGTCCCTTCTTAATGCCCCCTTGAACCATAAGTACGAGATTGGTCTTTTGAATCTTCTCTTCAGCATTCTTAAGCATCCTATGAAGCTCAGTGACTGTCTTGTTCATTGCATGCATGTTATAATCCATAACAAATGGATCATAATCATCAATCAATGAATCTAAGATCAAGTCAGTGGTCAATTCCTTCGGGACTTGTACCTTAAGCTTCTCAAGAGTATCAAGATACCCTTTCATCTTGAGTATATGGGTACTAACAAGAGTACCCGCAATCATCTTACAAGAAATTAAGGCCTTTGTTGTCATGAATCTCTCGTGACGAGCTTGCTCTTAGAACATCTCCTTGAGGTGCACCATGATCTCATAAGCCTCTAGGTCCATGAATTACTTTTGCAAGTCGGGCACTATAGTGGCCAGCATCAGACAGGTCACATCATTGGAGTTGCTCTTCTTGGTCTCAAAAGTTTCCTTTTGAATTGCAAAGGCATTCCTAGCAGGTTCTTCGGGCAAGGGTGCGTCCAAAACATACAACTTCTTCATTTGCTTAAGAACAATTTCAAGTTTCGAGACCAGTCTATGAAATTGGTGCCATTCAGTTTGTCCTTTTTCAAGACCGATCGCAATGAAAAGTTGTTGTTTGAAGAAGCCATTTTCAATCTGCAATAAAAACTTAACAAGATTAAATGAGGTCTTATTTATAGTCCCACAAATCGAATTAATATCCCTTTAAATAGTTTGCGTTAGTGATTTAATGTGGGTCAAGATCTACTTTTCATAATAACTTATTAGTCAAGCTGAGCTTGTACGCCTAACAAGTTAAGTTACTTAGGTAGAAAAACTCCAATCATGTCTCGTACATGACTCTTAGATCAAATGGGCTAACATCTTAAGATGTTATTGCACAAACCCATTTATTAGTTGCCTAGGTCCGGGCATCCCTTTCCATGTTAAGTCCAACCTACATTCACAACCCATGCCTCACAAAGATAATCGGGTGCATCTAGGACTCCTAGTCTACGTGATCGATGATCGATGCCTTGACATGTTTCGAATTAGGAAAGCAACTTTGTGACTTATTATTTTAGGGATTTATTTTATTACAACTTATATGGCATACGCTTTGTCATCCATTCATAGCATGCATATATATATAATTACATAAAGTAAAGCGTGACAAACATGGGCCCAAAAACCTACAACTAAGATTATATACTATTACATAAGAATCTTCGAGTTGGGCTTCTCCACTCCGGTGGGCTTCGTCTTGATTTACAAAGTCTTCAAATAAATTCTATGCTAAGAAATAAATGAAACTTTTACAATAATACATAATAGCATGCAGGCCATATTTAATTACAAAAATTCAGGGCCTATGAATACACCATGTATATCCATTCATCACACAAAACAAGCAAATAAACATACATAACATTCATAGATAAAACAAAGTCCAATTTTAATTAATTTAGCCAAGCCCATTAATGAAAATTGTATACTTGAACTTTTAAGAGAAGACCCTATGATGGGCCTGGGCCGAAGCCCAAGGGACTAAATCCTCTTATTGAATAAGTTCTCTTAAAAACCTAAAACACAAACTAGTTAGATTTGTACCATAAATCAACTCTAGTATAATTTTCAATTTTACCATTTTTAATTTTATGTCATACAGCCCATAAACATTAAAAATACATATAATATGTTCCAACATAAATTAAAACATAAAATCATGAAGAACATATATCATACATGGCATTCATACAAAAACAAACAAACAACAATGAAACTAGTTGTTTAATGCTCATATAATGCCACAAAAAAATGCACAAACACTTAAAACGATTTTATGAGCCATTTATAATTTAAATAAGGTCATAAACATTGAGTTAAAATTTTGTTCAGATCTGATCTAAATGTGTTTTTTTCCATTTTAATCAAAATAAAACAAACAATATTGATTAAACATGCAACAAATACAAGCTAGTCATAGTTTTTATTGATTTTAAAATTAATCAATTAAATTGTCATGGACCAGAATTAAAATCAATTTTAAAATATGTCCAGACCTGTTATTAATCTTTAAAAATCACTTACAAACATGCCAAACATGTTTATACATTTAATTTTGAAAAATAGTTGTTAAACAAACACATATCATGCAAACTAGCACCTAGTTTTAAGATTAACATGTACCATCAGGTATCTATAATTAAATCCGACCATGAACAGCTCTAAGAATATCTGAGGACAGTATATAAACATTTCATAATAATTATAATACCTAATAAAACATTTAAAATCATTTTACACTAAAACAATACAAAAAACTCAAAACAGAAAATTTCAGCATTGCATGTTTTTAAACGAATGATTTTTAATCAAGATATCATGCATCCAAAGCACTAAAATAAGTATCTTTAGGCTCTGATACCACTGATGGGATATCACATGGCAAATATATGAAGATCATGCAGCGAAAAAATAAAAAATATAAATCATTCATGCCACACAATATACGACATAGAATCGAAACATGAAATTTTAGGATTTTAAAACTTACAAATTTGGATGCTCTTCAAAACTTGAATTTTGCAATGGAAAATATATAAAATGAACTTATATACTTCATATCTGGAACACCAATGCCAAGGAGGTGCCTTTACGCCACTCCTCTCTATTCTCACACACACACTTGTAAAGATGGCTTAAAACCAAGAGTGCTAACTTTATATTTGAATATTTGGCAATGGGAATGGATTGAAGCCACAAGATCTGATCTTATTCTTCTTTTAGGTTGCTTTTACTGCCTAAGAACACAAGAGAATAAGAAAGAATTCTTTTTCCTTGTGTATTTCGGCCAAGAGAGAGAGAGAGCAAAAACGGCTAGGTTAATTTCTTTCTTTTAATTTATAAATATATATCACTTGTTTAGATTAAGTGTGAATGCCAAAATTTACTATCTTTAGGTAGTAAATTCAGCCTCCATCACTTCCTAATTAAGTGACATATATTAATTCAAATTTCTTTAAATTTTAAATTCAAATTAATTTAAAATAAACATAATGTTAGTGTAAGTCCTAGCCCCAATAGATTGTAATAAAATATTTGAGTTAATAAATGAGGCATTTGTTTTATCTTTTTTATTCCTGTGCATATCAATTGATAGAACTATCCAAGAATGTTATTTCAGTTTAAGTTATCATGTGTGAGGCACATGGTTGTAAGACCTTAAAACAAAAGAGACATCATTCTAAATATCCCTAGTCAGTCATTGTTATAGGAATAACAATGAATTAAGACTAGTATGCTCTCTCTAATAAGTTGAGTTCTGTCTTACAGATCATAAGGACAAGAGTGTCAATCAGAGATCATAGATACATGTTTAGAACATGGTATCTAGATTCGATCCATTTATGAGAACACTACATGGTATAAGTCATAAGTGTTTCTCATATGCAAGTTTTGCATTGGAGTTCTTAGACCTAAAATCTCTATGAAACTCTTTATGTATTACTGTATACTTTGACATACACCTAACGTGCTCGTAACAGAGTGACAAGTATGGGTATGCTTGGGTATACATTGATTCATATTAGAGAGCATGGGAGAAGTGAATGGATTACCCCTCTCAATAATAGAGAAAATATCATCGACCACTTGATCAGTGAACTGAGAAGTGTATGGCCATACCGAGATGAAATAATGAGTAATCATTATTTATCTGAGAGTTCAGTGTCACTAGAATATCAAGAAAGGAATTAATTTATATAAGGGTGACTAGTTCCATGCCTTATATTAATTCTGATATTTTTGGGTAAAAATTGCATTAGGTCACAAAATATCATATGCATTTTCATTTAATTTGGAATGCTATAATATCTTACTAGATAATATTTATAGCCTTTGAATTAATTTATTAATTCATTGCCAACATTAAATGGACCTATAGGATCACACATAAAGCATTGGGCTTAAAATATTTAAATTAAGTATTGAGCATTAATTTGGACTTTTAATTAAAGTCAAATTAATGTGTGTAATGGATTATTAGATTGCTATTGGACCTTGGCCCATGAAAGAGAGAAATTCAGCCCACAAGGTTTAATTTCAATTAATTAAATGTCTTGTATTAATTTAATTAATTGAGTTTTAAAGCCTAAAAGAATTATGATCAAATAAATCACTTAAATAGGAATACTATTGTCCGAAATTCCTAGAGAGAAATCAAGGAATTTCGGCATATCCTTTATATTAATTAAGTAGTTTATTTGATTAATATGTCTTGTATATTTCTATTTAATTAAGTGGTTAATCTGATTAATATGTCTTTTGTTTTTATCTTGGATAAATTAAAAGAGTTTTATCAATAAATATTACTTATTTTAATTAAGTGATAAATGCAAATATTAATTATCTTTAGCTAATATTAATTATCCTAAGGTAGTATATTTGAGATTTATCACTTAATAAATAAGATAATATATATATTGGATGAGAGAGAAAAGCAAAAAAAAAATCTAATTTTGTGTGTGGCATGAATAGTAACTCGTGAATAGTAACTCTCTCTCACAATTTTATTTTTGCCAATTTTTCACAAAGAGAAAGGATTGTTCATTATTCTCTTGTGATCTTGGGTAGTAATAGCAACCTTAGAGAAGTGCAAAATTAAATTTTGTAGCTTCAATCAATTGTCATTACACGATACTTAAACAGAGAGCTAGCAATCTCGATTTTAAGTCGTCTTTGCAATTGTGTGTGTGAACATAGAGAAGAGTGGCGTAAAGGCTGTTCTTTTGGCATTGGCAAAGAAGATCAAAGGTTGATAAATCACTCTTGATTGCTGGTCATCACCAAAACCAAATATTGAAGTGCATTTAAAGTTGTAAGTTTTACAACCCTAAAATTGCATGTTTCGTTTCTTGCTTTGGAATTGTATGGTATGTATGATAAAATTTTTTGTTTTTTCGCTGTGTTATCATCACCATCATACCATGTCATATTCCATCACATAAGACATTTAATCAAAACAAATCACTTATTTAGGATATACATGTGCTGAAATTCACTATGATTTTATCTTTGAATTTCGGCCACTCTCTCTCCTATTTAATTGTTTTATTTTGATTAAAATGTTATTAGGATTTAATACTCGATTAACTTAATTAATCCAAGATAATTAATTAATTGAAATTAAATCTACATAGGCCGAAATTCCCTCTCTAATGGACCAAGGTCCATTTAGCAATTTTAATACCCATTACGTACATTAATTTGACTTTAAACAAAAGTTCAAATTAATGCCTAATATTCTATTTAAATATTTTAAGTCCAATGCTTTGTTTGCGATCCTATAGGTCCATTTAATATTGGCAATGAATTAATTCAAAGGCTATATATATTCTGTAAAAAGATATTATAGCATTCCAAATTAAATGAAAATGCAAATGGCATTTAGTGACCTAATGCAATTTTGCATAGTTCCTTATCCTTAAATATCATAATTAATATAAGACATGGAACTAGTCATCCTTATCTATACTAATTCCTTTTCTTGATATTTCAGTGACACTGAACTTTCAGAAAAATAATGATTACTCATTATTTCATCTCGATATGGCCATACACTTCTCAGTTTACTGATCAAGTGGCCGATGATATTTTCTCTCTTATTGAAAGGGGTAATCCCTTTACTTCTCTCATGCTCTCTAACATGAATTAGTGTATACCCAAGTATACCCATACTTGTCACCCTGTTACGAGTACGTTAGGTGTATGTCAAAATACACAGTAATTCATAAAGAGTTTCATAGAGATTTTAGGTCTAAGAACTCCGATGCAAAACTTGCACATGAGAAACACTTATGACTAGACCATGCAGTGTTCTCATAAACGGATTGAATCCAGATACCATATTCTAAACATGTATCTATGATCTCTGATTGACACTCTTATCCTTATGATCTGTAAGACAGAACTCATCTTTTCAGAGAGAGCATACTAGTCTTAATTCATTTGTTATTCCCATAACAATGACTGACTAGAGATATTTAGAATGAAGTCTCTATTATTCCAAGGTCTTACAACCATGTGTCTCACACATGATAACTTAAACTGAAATAATATTCTTGGATAGTTCTATCAATTGATATGCACAGGAATACAATAGATAAAACAAATGTCTTATTTATTAATTTAAGTATTTTATAACAATGCATTGGGGCTAGGGCTTACACTAACAACCCTAAGAAGCAGAATGAGATTTCAACGCTGAGAGCCCAGAAATAGAAAACCCAAAAGAGGAAGGAATCCGATACTGACAAGAGGGAACAACAACTCTCAGACAAGAGGTCCAGAAATTCGACTAGGCTTTGATACCATGTAGTAATTCAATTCAGAGTAATATATTTCCCTATCTTTGCATTAACAACTAACAAGTATTTATACAAGAAGTAGATCAGTAAAGTCAACTAATACAGCTCCTAAATCTACCATTTTCAACATAATATATGTATTCTAACATCAACATAACAACCGTATTCTAACAGTATCTATTCTAGTTGGATTTAAATGTTTCTGTATAAATGTCTATGTAAATTAATTTGTCAAAATTAATTGAGAGTAATAGAAAATTTTTCGAAAATCTCCGGTTCTTCCTTTTCATTTTTTACAAAATATTTCATGTGTTTTTATCTCTACAAATCTCTACTTTCATATAGATTTTTATATCTATTTATAGAGCTTTTGGTTTCCAAAGGAAGCTTTGTATCATTTAGAAGAAATACAATAAACAATAAATTCTAGTGAGCTTTGACAAAATTCTGCCTTCTAGCAAAATTGAATCATCTTTAATTATATGCAACACTCCCCCTTGATGAGATTTTGCTATATTTGAAACTTCCTATCAAGCAGATTTAGTTCACCTATCTCTTTCAATTTTAACTTTTCAATTTTGTAGAAGACATGGCTGCATATGAATGGTGGCGATGAAGGACATCACATGCTAGTTTAGGACTTCATTTTTGCAGCAAGGTTCTTCAAATTGAACTAGTTTCTTTGATCAACAATACCTCTTGATCTTCAATATCCCCTTCAACCTTTCAAAAGCAGTTTCAAGGACATGCTGAGGTCCTTTTCATTGTAGTTTTAGGACTTGCAGGTCTTTTAAATTTATTTATTTATTTTTTCTTTGAGCAGTTTTTTTACTTGCCCAGGTCCAATTCTTGCAATTTAATGACTTGCAGGTCATGGGCACTGGCAGTTTAAGGACTGCAGGTCCTCGGCTTTTAAGTGCAGTTTAAGGACTTACTGGTACTTCAAGCTTTTCTGTTCCTTACTTTTTTACATAATATTTTCATTTTGAGCAGTTCTATGACTTGTCCTGATCCATTAATCAAGATTTTGAGACGAGCAGTTTTGTGACTTGCTCAAAGTCCATTAAAACATTCATTGAAGGAGGATTTCGGAAAGAGCTTTGAAAAGGATCAAGACATCTCAAAAATATTTCTTGCAGCCATCAAAGTAAGATGGTGGACAAATTCGAAATCATTTTTTGATTTTTGAAAAAAGGTTCCTTCAAAAACAGGGGAGCAGATTTAAATTTGCTACTTAAAAAGATTAAATTTTTGTTGCATCATACTTGTGATAGAAAAGGTTCTTTTCAACAAAAATAATTTGATTCTGGGTATAAAAACCACATAGCCCATCAAAAATTATAATATGCTCTGATACCATTTGTTGGAAATATGGAGAGGTGATGAGATTGGGGAGATGCAATGGAAGCAAAAACCAAAACAAACAAAATCATAATCATATAAATAACATGAAGAAGAAGAAGAAGAAGAAGAAGAAGAAAATGCAAGAAAACAGAGCATTCGGCCATGAAAAAACAGAATTTTTGTATGCAGAAACAGTACCTTTCTTCTTCTTCCTTTTCATCTTTTACAAAATGTTTTATGTGTTTTTATCTTTGCAAATTTCTACTTTCATACAGATTTTTATAGCTATTTATAAAGCTCTATGGCTTCCAAAGGAAGCTTTGCATCAATTACAAGAAATACAAGCTCTAACAAATTATTTGATGGGCAGATCTTAAGAGCAAAATTGGATCAGCTTTAATTATTTCCAACAAACTTTTCCAAGGAAAACATAATCTTCTCTCTCTCTCTCTCTCTCTCTCTCTCTCTCTCTCTCTCTATATATATATATATATGTTTGAAATTTGCCATGGTGAATGGATTAGTTAATTTTTAAGACAAATATTTGCTTATAACAGAAAAATTTGCCATTTCTTATCTAACCTTCATGAATTTTATAACTCTGCACTTGTTATGTCTCCAGTCCATGAATTTTACTTTTGTAAGATTTATCTGCCCTTTGTGCTGAAGATGTAAGATTGTCTTGGCAGGAAGGAGTGCCACTGCATGCTCTTCCTTACTCCAGATAAGGATCAGGTAAATTATAAATTCCTTTTATTTTGGTTATCTAAAATTAATTAGGAAAATCCATAATTATCAAATGCAAGTTAAGCAATATGCATCATATAATGTTTTTACAATACTTATATGGAAGGTGATTGGTCTTTGTTGTGCAGAAAATATCCTTGGGAGAGATTAAGCAAACCACAGCAAATATGTAACATCTCTTGTATTTTATTTGTTTTGTTAGATGAGCTACCCCCTCCCCCCTCTTTGCCTTCATGTTTCACTTCCATATATTCCTATGTTGCTGTACTGGGTTGATTTTTGAATTGCTAAAATCCCTTAAAGAAATATGAAAATTTGGTTTAAGTTCTTGCTACTCTACTGGCAAATGAATATTTTATTGTTGCTATTATGTCATCAGCAGAAACATTGGAAGGCCTATTTTGGGTATGAAGAAAGCAATAGTTCGGAAGACCTTAACTCCTTGTATTTATAGGCTCGTAGCTGATAGTAATTATTGCTTAATTATCTCTAAAATTTTAAGGAAAAATGGTTTCGAGGCTATTAAATATTGAATATATGTACTTCCAATACTCGCGTTAGGTTCAAAAGGAGCAGATGGAATTAAAATTTACAATATATAATTTAAAAGGATTGTCGGATTCATTAACATATTAAAAAAATTGAAAAAATATACTATTGAAATATTAAAAATTTGAAGAAATATATTATTATTTTAGACATTAAAAAAATAATAAGAGTTTGTTGTGATTGAGCGGTTAGTAAGATGATTGAATGCTTATTTGACTTGATAAAAAGGTATGAGCCGCTGGTTTCCCTTCTGAATCGATGTACGAGTAGCCTCTTTCCTTTGGTTGACTAAAGCTCACGGCTAATGGAAGGGGTCTTGTGGTTTCTGTCCAAATCTGCTTATTGAAGAGTCGGCGGTAAATGTCTTGCTACCCATCAAAATCTTTCTTTCGTCGCGGTGGAGAAAATTCATGCATCGTTGGGCTTACTCCTGTGTAGCCAACAGCAACAACGTTCGGTGTCGAGTAGCCTTTAGGACGTAGACCTACAAGAAGCCTATCCCTTAAGGCGATGTCTTTCCTTTTAGTAACACGTGATGATCCGCAAGCGTAGAAGCAGAAGGCCTGAGAATTAGGAGTTCCCATCATAATCCATGACCACTTAACCGGCGGATTCACATCAAATACTAGCTTAGCTTCATTACTTTATTAAATACTATTAACAGTGCATATGGATTTAGATTTTTTTATATTAAATCAGAATATCGAGAAAAAAAATTCAAAATTGAATTTTACAGTTAATTTTTTCACTATCAAATTATACTATTGACTTGGAACGAATCTGAAAACTTTATCTAAAATCGAATTGAAAACTGTATTAAACTATTTTGAAATCGAATTGTACTGAAAGAATCGATATTTATTAAATATTTATATAACACTAATAATTTATATATAAATATTACATATAATATATATTCTACATTTATTATATAAATTTAACTTTATAACTATTTGTATTAAATAAATATTTAAAATCAAGATAATAATTAGTTAATAAATTAAATTGAATATTTTAATTATTATAATAATTATTATACCTATATGAATAGAAATATGTAACTAAAGCAGTTTATGTTAATTTAATTTACCTGTAATATATCACTTAACTATTCGTTAATTATTTTTTACACAAATATCTATATAGATATGTAAAATAAATAATTTATCACCTAATCATTTTACCAATAATTTCATTTACTTTTAGTATCATTCAACTCATACTCATCTATTTGTAGTATAGGTGGCGAATGGACGGATTAGGCAGATTTAGATTGGATCATAAATGGACAGATTATAAATAAATGAGTTATAAATGGATCAAAAAATATAGATCATAAATGGACTAATGTCTAAATGGATTGGACGGATTTGGATTAATCCATAAATTTTATGTATGTTGGTTTATTTATAATCCATATTTTTTAATGAAAATAATTTTTAATGGATATATACAATTTTTATTAATAATTTAATTTTACTCCAAAAATAAAAATCTGTATAAATACTAAATATACAAATAGTAAAAATTAGTCTAACAAAATAACAACAATATGCTAATCTATTTTTTACTTTTAATTGATGACAAATCCACTCTTTAATTTGATTTTTAAACTTTAAAATATTTTCTCATGGTATCTTGAAACTTCTCTTCAAACCCAAATAACCAACTATGAATGGTAATTATTGTGCCACTTGTCAATTTTTCATTGACTCATCTATTTTTATTTTATTTTTTTACCAAAATTATTTCAAAAATTTCTAGATATTATAATTAAGATATTTTAAAAATTTCAAATCAATTGAAGTGCGTTTAGATAGGTTTTAGAGCATCGAAATATTTTCGAGCGGTCTAAAAATTCTAAAATTTAAAACCGTACAAAAATTTATTTTTCACTTCTGAAAATTAATATTCATTATTCTAAGATATTTCACGTGATCGGAATAATTTTCGAAAGTCCGTGAAATATTTACAAGCCGGTCAAAGTTAGTTTGATCCCTTTTTGATAATGTGATTTATTTTTATTTTTGACTTTCAGAGGACTATTTGATCTCAATTTCAGCTCAAATTATACCATTAAACTCGTCATGAATTGTACTTTCTAATGGTAACATAATTTTTTTTTTGAATCTCGGTGGTTTTGGAGTGGTATTATTCACATTTGATATTACTATTCATAATCGAAAAATACTATTCATACCGGTAATGGTTCTAAGGCATTACAAGCGGCGAGGGCGGAAGGGACAGATGATTTTGAGAGAGAGAGAGAGAGAGAGAGAGAGAGAGAGAGAGAGAGAGGAGGAGTGGGGAAGAACTAGACTTAGTGAAATGGGCGGTCCATTGGGCATCTGATACAAATCCAATGCGTTAGAAAATAAGATGTATAATTTTTGGATTGCCCAAATGGATATTTTTATGGGTTTGGATCTTTTTTAGGATAAAATTTTGGATTTGGATCAATTTTAATAGGCCTAATTTTTAGTATAATATTTATGTGAGTATGTAAATTAATAATATAATTATTTATAATTATTATATAAATAAAATTTTACTAATTAATTTAATTATATAAGTATATAATCACCCTATCAGTTAATTTCATTTATTTTTATTAGCACTCAACAGTACTTATATATTTTTAGCACAATACTAGGGCTGGCAAAATTGGCTCAAATTTGCCTAAAAAATAATCCAAACTCAACCCAACCTAAAAAAATGTCCATTCGGCCAATTACAAAATGATCTATTAAATATGTGATCTATTTGGATCTTGCCCATAATACCCAATGGATCTCCTACAAAATGTCCAATGGGTCTAGCTATAATGCCCATTATGCCAATCCAAAAATGATCCGTTTGGATTATTATATTTTTTACTGCAGTAATTTTAATATTACATTATATTGAGTGTTAATTTTATTAAAAAATTAATCAAATTCATTGATCCACATCTGAATTAAATGCGATCCATCTGGACCACAATACAACCTATCTGGATTACCCGATTCGTTTGTATTATCTAACATCTAAGCTACATGCGAGCCATCTGGGCTCAATGGGTCTCCCTATTCATTCAATCTAGTTCTCCCCCCTCCCCCCCCTCAAAATCATTTACTCATTCCACCCTCACCGTATGTAACGTTTTGGAACCACTACCGGTATAAATAGTACTTTTCGATAATAAATAGTAATACTAAAGGTGAATAATATCATCTCGGGCCCATCGAGATAAAAAAAATTTATATCGCCATTAGAAAGTACAATTCATGATGAATTCGGTAGTATAATTTGAGCTGAAATTGAGATCAAATAATTCTTCAAAAATCAAAAATAAAAATAAGTTACGGGATACAAAAAGGGTCAAACTAACTTTGATTGGATTGAAAATATTCTATGGACTTTCAAAAATTATTCTGATTATATGGAACATTTTAAAATAATAAATATTAATTTTCGAAAGTGAAATTAAAATTTTGAACACTTTTAAAATTTAAAATTTTTGGACCGACTGAAAATATTTTGATTCCTGAAACCTATCGAAATGAATTTCGATTGACTCAAAATTTTAAAAACATCTTAATTATAATATTTAGAAATTTTTGAAATAATTTTGGTGGAAAAATAAAAAAAGAATGAATAAGCCAATGAAAAATGAACCAACATGCATTAAACCCATGAGTTGGTACAAATCCATCCAATCTATTTGGATATTGGTCTATTTATGATTCGTATATTTTGATCTGTTTATGACCAACTCATTTATAATCCGTCCGTTTATGGTCCAACCCAAATCCATCCAACTCATCCATTTACCACATCTGCATAATACCTATATAAATATATAAATTAATAATATAATTATATACACCTATTATATATAATAAAATTTTATCAATAAATGTAATTATAGAAGTATATAATTAATCACTTTACCAATGAATTTCATTATTTTTAGTTTATTACGTATTTATTTTTGACACAATACCCATATAAGTATGTAAATTGATAATTTAATTATGTATGATTATTATATATATTTTAGTTGTACATTTAAAAATGATAAAAGAGAAAAAATTAAAATTTTTTGAGGGAATTAAGAAGTAAATTTGAAAGTTTTAAGCAGGGATTTTTGTATCTATTTTGAGTTTTAGGAAAATATTAAAAGTTAAATTTAAGAAATTGATAGTTTTTGAAAAGATTAAAAATAAATTTTTTGAGATTAAAAAAAATTAAAAGCAAATTTATTGGCAAGTGAATACTTTAAACAAGTTTAGAAATTTTTAACCCTGATTATTCTTATTTGTTGTTAAAATTTATAGAAATCAGGTGCAGTTTTAGCTTTAGAGATATTAACTGAAAATTTTGAATTAGGTGATTATTATATTAGCATAAATTATTAAATTATGTATTTAATGTTTATATTTTTTATTTAATTATCTAACTTTTTGTATTTTTTTAAATATTGATCAAAATATTCAAATCAGTGAAATATAATATAGAGAAACACCTATAATGTCAATTTTTAAATTTTGTGTTTTGACTTAAATTTTATTTTTACTTATTGAAATATTTTAATTGTATTTATATTTATTATTGTATGCATTTATTTTTTTTTGCAAATTTATAAAAATATTGAATTATCCGAAATACTGAATTATTTTGTATTGTATTGTTTAGTTTCTAAAGAACCGAAAAATCAAACCAAACTATTCCAATTTTTTTAAAGACTTATATTAAATTATCTTGAATTTTTAAAATAATAACAATACTAATTTTTAAAATATCTGAAATTTTAAGATAATATGAATATTTATAAATTTTTAAATTGCATAGGACCGTGTACGCTCCGAGATATTATGCTCCTAATGATCAGTTGAATGACGTTAAAGAGGGCTTGGGATGGGGATTGTAAAGAACTGCCTCTTTCTTTTTAATAATAGTTCTGGCAGTGGGCTGAATTTTTTATATTTTGATGGCTCGCATAATAATTTTAAGCTGATTTTGCATGAAATTTATAGAGCGCATTTTTTAATTTTGTTAATTTCGGCTAAATTGAATTTAGCGTGAATAATTAAAAAATTATAGAGATCTAATATAAACTTTTAAAAGTACATATATTTTTCCAAATTATAATAACATTTATCTATTAATAATATTAATTTGATTATGGTAAAATCATCACCGGTGGGCTGGAGTTTTAGTTTGGAAAGCAGTAAGTGGTCCTAAGTCTCGCACTTAAGAGCTTAAGGATAAATATGGGAGGACCATTTTGCTAGGACATAGGCTTTTTTTTTTTTATATCCTATAGCTCTTTCGGTTAATGTGCACCAATTGTTCTTGAAATTTAAGCTCTGAATATACAACGTTCTTCAATTTTAATTTGTAATTTAAAGCCTCACAATTTAAAATTGTCTCCTTTAGAAGTTGTATGCACCGTTGTTACTTGTTGATAGGCGACTTTATCTATAAATAAAAATCTTCGCAGTTGTATAAGCTTTGCTTGTTCATGTTGCAGGTGGCGATTGATCGATTAAGTCAAACAGTTCATCTCCTATCCCAAATCCAAGCATCCTTGCCATATCGCTTGTTTTTAGTCTGGGCTTTGGAATATGATGCTGCTTCAGCCAAGAGTAAACTATGAACACTTTCTTCATCACAAACAATTCTAACGCCTCAGGATTGAAAACCACACCCATTTTCATATTCATCTGCCAACAAAATTTTGAGAACACGTTAGTCCATTGAACAACTAACATTCTACCAACAAATTTTATGTTTACGTAGAAAAATTACAATTAAGGATATATTGTGTATGAAAGTTAAATGTTCAATGAGCAAAATGGTTCTCTGAAAGGTTTGAGGAAAGTAAGACATTGTTGGGGACCACCAAACATCCCCTCAACTTCACATTAGTATGATATAGTCCGTTTTGACCCAAGCCCGCACGAATTTATTTTTGAGTATCTCCCAAAAGGTCTCATACTAATGGAATTAGGTGAACACACTTATATTCAAGATATTTCTCCCTTAATTTTCCGATATGGAATGTGGGACTTGGATTGTACTCTAACAATCCTTCCCTCAAACTAAGGAACACACATGTGGCCTCTTCTCCAGCGAAATAATTCACTGATTCGTCGAATTATCTTGCACCGCCGATATCAACCAACGAGACACACCGTTTGGCTATCATAATATAACAGAATGACTTTCGATACAAGGCAGCAAACACGAATCTCCAATCGCGAGGACGTACCGAGTGCCTCCTATAGCTTATGTCCTCCCCTTGAACGATAATCAATTTGATCTGTCGAATCATCTTGCACCGCCGTTCTCAACTAACGGGACACGCCGCTTGGCCGCCATAATACCAGGAAGACTTTCGACGCAAGGCACCAAACACGAATCTCCAATCGCACGAACAAATCGAGGACCCTCCCACACAACGCAGTCCGCTGTTGGCTCTATCTCCGAACCTAGCTCTGATACCACTTGTTGGAAACCACCAAATATCCCCTCAACTCCACATTAGTATGATATTATCCGTAGGGATGTATAGAACCGAACCGAAATTGAAAACCGAACCGAATTGAATTTGGTTTATTTGGTTCGGTTATTTCGGTTTTTGGTTCTTTCGATTCTGAATCGAAATTAAAAATTGGTTTATTTGGTTCGGTTCGGTTCTTGAAATTGAAAAATCAAAGGAACCGAACCGACTGAAGTTTTATATATAAATAATTTTATAGTATTTATATTTCAAAGAATATAACTTGGACTGATGGTGATTGATGGCATGGAAACAAGGTAAACTCTCCAAGGTCCCAGGTTTTGATTTTTTTTTAAATTGTTCGATAAATTCTAGAAATTTTTTTTTATTTTATGATTTTTTAGATGCTGTATGTATATTCTATATTGAAACATTTGTACCATTAATAGCATTATTATATTTTTCATAAAACTGGCTGAAAAATTAATTCAATTCACAAATAGTGTGAACATATCAAATTATACTTGTCATTGAAAAATCGGATTCAAATTTATATCTCTGCTTATTACAGTTTGTAAAATAGTATTATTCTTATAAAAAAGAAAATTAGTATTATTTACCTCACTTTGTCATATATATATATATATATATATATATATGAAACTCACTGCCAGGAGAGGTACTAGAAATTTATATTCGGGGACAAAAGATAACTATTAATACTTTTTTTATATTTGAAACATCTAATTTGAAGTGAATAAAAATATTTTTTAGTCAAATATATAATGATAAAAATGAAATACTATATAATTTTGAGAACCAATACCATTTTTTTCTTTTTTTAAAAAAATATAGAACTTAATGGAAAAGAATATAATTTAAGAAATGGGAGGGGTGGGCTAATTT
Source organism: Excoecaria agallocha (assembly GCA_037975025.1). NCBI lineage: Eukaryota > Viridiplantae > Streptophyta > Magnoliopsida > Malpighiales > Euphorbiaceae > Excoecaria > Excoecaria agallocha. The sequence goes on along the minus strand of CM075810.1, from coordinate 14,131,448 downwards.
TGACCAATCAAAATTGATTTAAGTCGGAATTTTGACCGTTAGATTACCAAATTTAACCTTCGTTTCAAGCAGGACTGGAGGTTTTGAGAAAGCTTATATCCAACTTAAAAATCGGGCAATATCTAACTTAGTTACTTAGAGCAGATATCAATTAAAAATGACGATCATCTCTCCCATATATTTTCTATTTCTTCTTCTATTTTTCTTAGCTGGAAATGCTGAGTCCGGCAGGATTGTCAATTCTCTTCCAGGCTGCCCTGGTGCTCTGCCGTATAGAGATTAATTAATAATGCACCCTATATTTCAAATTTTTATCTGAATGTTTAAAATTTGTATGTGATAAATGTTTAGGATATTTTGAAATTTATTATTGGGATATTTGTAATTTATATTTGATTTTGATGAATGATTTTTTTAATTGAATTTTTATATTTTTATATAGTGATATTTACAAAATTATATAAATAATATTATTTTTTAAAAAAATTAAAAAACTCGGTTCGGTTATTATAGACATAATATAATAAATTTATGTATATTATTTTAATTTTAGTTATTTTAAATGAATTTATTTTGTTGAATATAAATTAACTAAATTTATGGACCCATATAAGTTAAAAACCCAATAAAAAATAAGCCTATATTGATCCATAACCGATCGAAATTATTTCGGTTTGTTTGGTTTTCGGTTCTATAAAATTTGGTTTTGGTTCGGTTCTTATATTTCATGAAGTTCGATTTTCGATTCAATCGGTTCGGTCCAAAATCAAACCGACCAAATGCTCAGTCCTAATTATCCATTTTGGGCCAAATTCGCACAGATTTATTTTTTAATTCTTCCCAAAAGGTCTCATACTAATGGAGTTAGGTGGACACACTTATATTCAAAGTGTTTATCCCTTAATTTTTCGATGTGAGATGTGGGACTTGAATTGTACCCCAACAATTCTCCCCTCAAACCAAGGACCATGCAATACATGGCATCTCCTCCAGCGTTAATCCACTGATTCGTCAAATCATCTTACACCGCCGTTTTCAACCAACGAGATACGTCGCCTGGCCACCATAATACCAGGAAGACTTTCGACACAAGGCACCTATCACGAATCTCCAATTGCGAGGACGCACCGATGGCCTCCCATAGCTTATGTCTTCCCCTCGAGCGATAATCTATTTGATTCTTCGAATCATCTTGCATCGCCGTTTTCAACCAACAGAACACGCCACCTAGCCACCACAATACCAGGAAGACTTTCGACATGAGTCACCTATCACGAATCTCCAATCGCACGAACAAACAGAGGACCCTTCCATATAACGCAGTCCATCGTTGGCTCTATCTCCGAACCTGAGCTTTGATATCATTTGTTGGAGACCGCCAAACATCCCTTCAACTCCATATTAGTATGATATTGTCCGCTTTAGGTCAAGCCCACACGGATTTATTTTTGGGTACCTCCCAAAAGGTCTCATACTAATGGAGTTAGGTGAACACACTTATATTCAAGATGTTTTTTCCCTTAATTTTTTGATGTAAGATGTGAGACTTGGATTATACCCAACAGACATGTTTACAACAAGAGTGAGCTATAGATGTATAATAATAATAATAATAATAATAATAATAATAATAATAATAATATAGTCATGACTTTTTTATTACCTGGTGAGGGACTAACATAGCTGCATATCGAGCTAACTCCCCGGCTCTCCAATCCAACAACACAGGAAGCCAAGGATAAATAGCATCAAGTCTTACAAACCATAGTCTAATATCGGGAAATTCTGATAATTCTCTAGGGTCACGTGGGTCTTCTCTTGTATAGTTAATAGTGAAACCAATTGTACGTTAAAGAAATTCTTTTGGTTCAACTGTAAAAAAAAAAAAAGATTTATGGAGGGGCATATACAATGGTTAATTTAATCCATAGTTATTAGTTTTATACCCTAAAGAATTAGGAGTTATGGTTTTTATTCTGACCTGATGAGGGAGCAGTAATTCCTGTAGCGTTATGAAAGGGAGATAAATCAAGACGGCTAATAATATCATTATCAATAGTAACATCAAATCTTCCTTCAGTTGGTGGCATTGGAGGTGCAACTTTCGATGAATCTGCCAATCAGGGAAAAATTACTAAATTTAAAAGCAATTTAACAATTTAATGTTTTAGTGTAGACAATAATAAATCCCCCATATTGGTGTTATTTTACTTACCAATTTGATCATCATCCAAAGAAAGGTCGAAATTCCCCGAAGGATTGAAGGAAACAGAGAGGGCAACTTGGCCTTGCTGTCTGCTTAATTGGGAAATTGGGGAATTGGGTCTGCAGGAAATCCATGGAGAAGTAAAGGGTATTTTCTGTTTTGAAGAAGGGAAATGTGGAATTAAAGGTTTTATGGTGGTAGCCATGGAACCCAAATTTCTATTTAGGAAGTCTTATCTCTGCTGAGTTATAGTGTATGGTTTACGTGCAACTCTTTATGTGGCCTTGCTTTAATGTGTCCACATCCCCTTTTTATAGCTCAAAAGTAATATGGAGGTTTTGTAGTTTAAGCCCGCAGTCTTCTACAGTTTCCAGCTTCATCTATTCATATTCATACACGAAGAAGTTATTCTTCTTTTGAGAATTTCACTTGGTTTTTTACATTTTATTATTATTATTATTAAAACCTATATTTCAATTCAAATTCAATATTTAAATTCTTACTGATTATATACTAATATTTTGGTGCCATTTCAATTGAAGGACTTCGTTAATTTAGAAATTAAAAATTTTTTATAAATATTTTTGAATTTTTATTTAGTTATTAATATAACTAAACAACAACAACAACAACAATAATAATAATAGTAATAATAATAATAATAATAATAATAATAATAATAATTTTTTATTAATTTTAATAATTTAATTATAATACTTTCTTTATTTGCTACTTCACTTTAAACATATAGCTAATATCTTTAAAAAAATCATAAAATAAAAAGTAAAAAATTTCTAAATATTTTTATAGTGTACTAGACTATAGATGTGGCAAATAGGCGAGTTAGACGGGTTTAGATTGGGTCACTAATGGGTTAGGTCATAAATGGGTTATAAATGGATCAATATTCAAATGAGTTGGATTAATTTGGATCGACTCATGAGTTTAATTTATAATTTCACTTAAATAATCATTTTCTATCATTGAAGTGCACCATATTATATTTAAATTTTTTTATTGTGAATATGTCGCCGAATTTGTAGTATGTAGATTTGTAATTTTTCCTCTAAAATATTTAAAATATATTTTTTTATTTATTGATTAATCAAATTATTAATTAAACTATAAATTCGAGAAACAAACAACTTACTATAAGAAAATTTACCACTTACTTAAATAGTTGATAATAAATTTAACATTTTTCATATAACAAAAAACTATATGAAGATCTTCCCAATAAAATTTCTTACCAAATTTCCCCATTTTATCTGCCACGTGATTGGATGACAACGCTCAAGCGGGGCCCATCCAGATGCAAGGACTCCTTGTTAACGGAGAAAATCATTGGTCGGTCCAATCAAAATGTAACAGCTCGGTGAGCACATATCGTGTGACCAAATTATCAGTCCATGCTGAGAAGAAACACTGGCCTTGTGTCGCAGCTCTGTTGGAATTAAGCACCATCGAAAACGCCAATATCGGTAATGGATTTTAAGAACCCAATGGATTTTAGACATACCGATTGGGTAATGACCCAATGGATTGAAAAATATCATGGATCAGTTTTGAATTTATCCCATGGGTATTCATTTAAATTGGATTGAATTTGGATCAATTTTTTTGGATAAATTTGGATCGATCCATGGATTTGGGTCAATTTTGCCAAGTCTAATGCTAGTAATAATTAATAAATGTTGCTAGTAGTTATTGAAAGAAATTAAAATTAAAATAATCATTATTTTTAAAATTTGGCAAACAACTGAAAAAAGTACTTTAATAATTTATGCATAATTTAATTATTATTTTGAACAATTTTTACCAGAGTAGAACAAATTAAATAAAAAATTATAATTAAAACTGCTAACATTTTATTATTTTTAATATATATATATATATATATATATAATTAATTCTCCATATTATGCATAAAGTATTTCATCTTTCATTGTATATCTAAATCATTCAAAATATTTTAAAATATTGGTACTTTAGTTTTTATTTTAATTTTTTCAGTTGCATAAGAGTTGCTTTAAAATAATTATTATTTAATTTTACTCAAACATAATTATAATTTAAAATAATAATTATTTCTAGTTTTATTTAATAATTAATGTTATTTAAAATTAACAATAAATTTTATGTTTAGAAAATAAAATTAGTAATATATAAAGAAAGTGTAACAAATTAATTATTAAAATCAATGTAAAATTATTATTAGTATTTAGCTATATTAATAACTAAATAATAATTCAAAAAATATTTTTTTTTCATAAGAAAACTCAAATTTCCGTTAGATTTAATCGAAAAGTTACCGAAATCTCTCAATTAAAAGAATACCAAAATTTTAGTATCTAATTGTAAGAATATAAATATTAGGTGTTGAATTGAAAAATACAAGAAATGTTATGATTTTAATTATTGTTAGGGGTAAGAAAAAAACTGAAAATATAGTTAACTGCAAAATTAATTCGAAATCGAACCAATTTTTTCGATTAACTAATTTGATGTATTCTATTACGGTTTTTAATTTTTTTATTTTAAATTTTTTGTTACTGATTAGGATTACGGTTAACCGATTCATATATAATATTGTAATGCCTGCACTTATTACTTTTTTATTTACTTATTAGTTTGTTAAATTACTTGTACAAAAATATATTTATACATATGACATATAATACACTTAGAGAAAAATTATCACTTAGTTCATTACATATATTTCAAATCCTTTATATTATACAAAATATAATAGATTATCATAATTAGCCTTCACTCGCTACCCTTCTAGTGGCCTGCAGATGTTGACTCAAGAAAGACACTTTTCCTTTACACCTATGACCCTATACAGGAAGAACACCCCGTGCTAAGCAATGGCTCAATGGGGATAAAAAAAATACAATCCACCAAGAAACATAACATCACAGCATGCAAAGACTAACACACCATCTCATTACAACACATATAAACATTGTATAGTAATATACTTTCTATTCAATGTCATTAACGTTTCAATAATGAACAAACATGTTAGCATTATCATGGAACATTTAGAGTTCTTTAAGCTTTTATCATTTATCAATATACATATTAAATCAAATCACTTTCTTGCCTGAATTCTCATAAAGGGTGGATACGGATACAAACACTAGATACCGGCGACCAGTATCAAATACTAGAGACATAAAAGTCTCGGATCACTAGATACCAAAAGGTATCGAAACACTAGTCACCCTCAGGTGACAACACTAATAGCTACGATCACTATTCCCTTTATATGTATGCCTATCTATCCACTGCTATTAGAAATTTAGGCTTAATAGTCACTAATCACTCAAAGATATCATACTTGTTAATCATAGATTTTACATATTCAATAAGAGCATGCAATAAGATCACTATACAATGTACTCTCACTCTCACTTCAAATATATAAAAACCACACTTTAACATGATTATCATGTAATATTATGCATATCTTATACCATGTTCACTCTCATTCATTACTTGCACACTTTAATGCTTATTTTTAAAACATGACATCAATACACTCAATAGATCATGCAATCATTTTACTATACCATGTCATTCATATTCATATTTATTCATATTCATTAACTGTATGCATTTTCATACAATAAGGTTTAACATTTACCTTTATTTCACTAATTCATTATGCTTTAGATTCATTTCATATCACTTATTACTCTTGTTTTTACACTTAAAAACTCTCAAAGTGATTGGATATACTTTGGTGACCATTCAGGATATGAAAATCAAGATTAAAATAAACAGAGAAGGGTCACGATCATTAGAATATACCTGTTGATTATGACCTAAGCTGTATTTCAATTTTGGACTGAATGAGACTACCTCACAGTCAGTACCAAAAGAGTGCTGACCATGACTTATGTTATGAGAAGGGGTCATGGTCATTAGATAATAACTGCTAACTGTGACATAAGTTTCATGTAGCACCCTTATCCTATAATCTGTACATATCACTTTATCCAACTCATTACATATGAGTTACTGTGTAACATAAACATATAATCAAACTTAATATATAAGAGTGCTACACTTCTAAAAGAAACTATTCAATGAACGATAAAGTCTCTTTTACACATTACAACAACTGTTTAACACATTTTTTTTACATACAATATCTCTAATACCACAAAATCTTTACTATATACAAAGATCCCAAATACAAGTCTATAATTGTCTCTCTCGTTGACTTGAGTTGGGCATCCAGCTGCAGATTTCACCCCAACAACCTACACGGATGAAACACCCGTGCTAAGCTACAAAGCTTAGTGGGGAACTAAAAATATGACAAACGACCACTCACAGTGATCGTCAACAAGCACACACCATGTCTCAAATACAACAATGATTTATCACAATGAATAAAATTTAACATTCATATCAACTTATGAAATTCATAAAAATTCAATGGTAACATTTACATTTATGCTACATTTACCATGTATAATAATGTAAGCTCAATGTCCTATGACTTTAAATTCAACTAATAATCATGTGAATAACCTTTGAATTAATACTAAACCATACTAGCATAATTATCCATTATCCTTTTATCTATACTCGTATGTCTATGATATAAACCCATTAGAATTAAAATGGTAAAACAATACTTCCAAATGCCATGAGATCTTTATAATATTATAAGGTTACTTTATATAGCATAAGTTACAAAAACAAGCCTATCAATTAAACATAACAATTATACAACATTGCCAGATTATTCTTATATACCCAGGTTATAGGTCTTAGTTATGCATACATCACACCGTAAATAACAAACACAATTTCATTAAATGTGTACATATAAACAATGTGAACATATAAATATATTCATAAGAAAACTATTTTAAAAACACTGGTTGTTACTGACTAACTCTTATAATCTTTAATATGAAATATGCTTATGCAATTATAAAATTGTTGCATCCATTAAATATTATAATATTCTTTAACCTAATAAAAACTCCTTCATATATCATGAATTGACATACATCTAGAAAAAAAACTTATGATTACAAAAGACCCACATATGTATACCATCAATTTATCCAAGGTAACTTTGGTGTATAGCCTGCACTATTCTAAAGAGGTGGATAACGAGTTATAAGGTGGTACCCGAAGGTACTAGGTCACCCGAAGGCACCAAAGAGATAATAGGTCACCCGAAGGCACTAAAGAGATACCCAGAGGTATAAATTGATTGATTATAACGGTGGCACCCGAAGGTACAAGTCTGTTTAGTCACCCAAACGAGGTTGACTACAACCCAAACGGGGTTAAAAATGATCCAAATGGGACCATGTCTATTTAGTCACCCAAACAGGGTTAACTACAACCCAAACGGGGTTGAAACTATCGCAGCTGCAAGGTACCCTTATAGGCATGCCTATCTATCCACTTCCTAGACTCAATGCAGGCAATAAGATCAATTTACTTTATCTTTCATTTATTCATCCATATTCTTATATGCACATGTATACTCTTGTGTAACTGTAAACAATATATTCATATACACAATCATGTGTAACTTTCTGTAAATCTGTGAGCGTATTCACTGTTGGGTATTACCATTTAATACTTGTAATCTTATTCAATCATGTAACTACTTCGCATGTCAAGACTATACTTATATAATGCCATTTGTACCCATACATATTTATGTAAATATATATATAGTCTCATATCACATTACCATTGTATGCTTTAATAAGATTTCTATAATTTAGTCTGTAGCACTGTAGATTTGTATTTTAGCATGTTAACATGTAATAGCACATATGCCTAATCATGTCATTTCAATTAAGTAAAGACATATTCATATATTTCACTTTAACATATTCTTTGAATCATTACTCTAAAATAGTTTTCAAGCTTCGAACCCAACCATGTAAGATCATACATATCTATATATATGCACACATATATTCTACTAGTCACATTATTCCTTCATACAAGCAAAGTTAATATTTCAAACTGTATGTACCATAGTAATTTCAAGAAATCAATAGGAATCATGAATAATCATCTTCACATATAAATACATATAACATGACATGTTTTCATTTTCTTAGTTCATATACCCCAGCATCAAATGAACATTCATGGATAGCATTTTTAATATTAATTATCATGTATGTATTTATATCCACATTTAAACTCTATTGCAGGCAACACTATGTTCCTGTTCATTTCATACTTTAAAGCTGTACTTATAGTATACCATTTGCACATGCATATAATCTCACCTATTAAATGACATTTAATCATTTTCTATCTCATAGGGCAATTACATGCTCATGCCCTCATAAATATAATCATAAATTGTACGTACCTGTAGTACATTCGCATCTAATAAGCTTGTCCTTATAAGCATGATTATCAATATATATACCTCAATCACTCATCAATCGTATGCTATTAATATGTTTCCATATGGCACATACATTTAACTTTCATCATGAACTTATACTTAAACATATGATCTTTAGACAACACATCCTATCACAATCATATTATCATACACATATATGATTAACAATAATTTCATAATTATTCATGGTACTATAACTTAACTATTAATGCACAATTTCCATGATGCATAGGTATACATTCATAGACAATTTTCAATGTAAATGATACAAATCATGCAAATCTATATATATATCCTTTGATACCAATCTATATACACATGAGTTTAGAGCTCTCGTATACTTGCATTCAAGGCCTATTTTGTTCAGTTATATGTGTATTACATGAGGGTAGCCTAATATACTGATAAAGGGGAATAAAAAGCAAGGTTATGGGCAAAAATCATTATGTCGCGCTCGCGGTAAGTGTTGCGCTCGCGACAGTATGTTTGGTCATACTAATTTTCACCCTATTCCCAAAATCCTGCAAACTGCTTAACAAACTCTTTTTGTACTTCGTTTTTGACATATTAAAAGGCGTTTTTAGAAAAAGTCGTCTTCTACAAAGTTGTAGATATACATTTATAATTTCTAGAACATCAAAAATATTTGCAATATCATTTGTAGAACTCGAGATATCTTGAAATTACTAAAGACTGTTCATGAGTACAAGACTGCACACTTATCCGATTTTCAAGCTAGATTATGACCCATTTAGAGACAGAATTTGAGTGTGATTTCTTCTTATGAAATATTTGTATGTAAGTCTAGTTTAAGACCCAATTGGAATCATCTAATTATCTATTCTATAACTCAAAATATGACCAAAATAATACAGCTAGGTCCAGTGAACTCAAACCCAGAATTTTTAAAACTCATATGCATGTTCCTTTAAACATCAAAAATTGATGTTATATTTCAATTTACTCATCAAATATAATTTCATACATTAGATTATAACTTTATATATTAACATCACTTTAAAATAAACTCAAATCAAGCTTTTAACAATTTATTTATCCTAACTATATCAAATAACACATGCAATGTTAAAATCTTACATTTATATCTCTAAAAACCATATCACCAACTAAAAATACATCTCTCTCATATATAAGTCCACAAATCCATCAACAATAGCCTCATGCAGCAAGAGTAACATTTCCAAATATCACACTATATCCATTTTTCAACACAAATAATACATGCAAGAAGAGAAAGATGTTCCCAAACCTGTTTTGAATCCTTAAATCAATCCTTCAATCTTTTCACCATTTATTCCTGTTTGCTCTCAATCCCTTCCAATTCTTCATACATCCATGTACTCTTGCATTAAACCCTTACAAATCCCCTTTCAAAACTTTTAATTTAAATAACTTGCAGTAGGATTTCCTCTTGAAAACTATAGAGATCAATTTAGAGCTTTTAGAGGAAGTTAAGAGATGAGTAAAAGATAGAAAGTAAAAATGAGAAATCCCCTTGGTGTGGCTGACCAAACCCTATATATACTCCTAATAACATTGCTTGCATGGTGAGCTAAGTGGAAAAATGACATCAGCATGTCCCCTACAAATATCCCTTTTAATCCTCCAACTATTTGCATGTTACACAATAAGCCCACACTTCTTTGCATGTTAATTTGTCCCCACCATTTAATCTATTCTATAAATTAACCCCACAATTTATTCCTTTCCTTAAATTGGCCTCTCAATTATTCATTTAGTCACATTTGCCCCTAAAGATGTCGTAATTATAAATTTACCCCAAAATAATACTTTTTACTTTAATTACACCTTTGAACATTATTAAACCAACAATAATAATTTAATTATGACCTTATAAAATTCATACCATATAATTTTCACATTTATCACATAATTATTGATAACTTAATTATATTTTTGCCTCAATTAATATATTAACTCTTAATAATTCATCAAATAATGCTCAATTAGACTTTAATAATATGTAATTGCCCTTGAATTCTACTAGGGCCTATTTTGGGTCCTTACATTTCATTTTAGTTCTGGACTAAAATTTGGCTATATCACGATCATTAGGTTTTTCCTGTTGACCATGAGGTCAATTCTGCCCAGAGATAGATTCTTAATTTTAAATTTCATCTCCTTTTTGACCTAGAAAAAGAGGTTTTCAGGGAAAATGGTCTTCTATAAAGTTGATCCAATATGTCTCTAGTTTCCAAAACATCAAAAATCACTCAATTATGAGATCTAAATCTCAAGATATCACTAAACAATTACAGACTGCTCCTAATAGCAAGTAGCAGACATCACTCAAAGTTAAACTAAATTTCAAGGGCCTTAAAGATAGATTCAGGTCTCAATTTCTTCTACTAAGTTGTAGATTTATGTATTATCTTTAATTTTCAAATAGAATCATATCAATCAGACATCTACAAAAGGCGTTATACACTTTATACCAAAAATGGTTTAAGTGAACCCAAAACAGATTTTTCACTATAACATTTTCCAAGGAACAAATTATCTTCTCCATGCACTACATCATCATTACTGAACCTTAGCATAAATTATAAGTCACACACACTACAATTATCAACTTGAATCAAGCTTAAACACATGATAAAAAAAATATGAACTCCCATACCTTATTGATGCTCTAACCACCTTTTTCACCCTCTCTCTCCCTTTTTCCTTGCTCTTTCTTACTTACTCTTCTTTCTTTATATGATCATTCACATATAAACACCCATTAAAATCATTAAATTCTCATCATATATACAAATAAGAGGAGGAGAAGAGAATACTCTTTACCTTAAAACTTTAACCTCCAAACTCTCTCTCCTCTCAAGAACAAGGTAGAATTTTTAGGGTAGCTATTTTTTTGTGTGTGGTTTATTTAGACGTTAGAGAGGCAGATTTCCACCTTGTGGATGGCCTCCCTTTCCCTTTAAATATCCTTCATTTTCTTCGAATTTCATGAGAGTTCTAGTGAGGCTAGGTGCTTACACATCATTGGTTCACTTGTCAAGCTAAAAAAAATTTTACACTTGGCTTCCTCATTTACTTCAATTCTCACATTTGGCAAGAATTTAATTTAAAATCTTCAATCAATCCCCACTATTTTTCTAACAATGCACATTTACCCCTTAATTTACAAATTTACAAAAGTACCCTTCAAATTTATATTAATTTAGATTACGTCCCTATCACATTTACAAATATTTACCAATGTATCCCTTAGGACATTAAAAATATAATATATATTTTTATTTTTATACTTTAAAAAATTTTCATTTTTCTTATATTTTCTCTAAAACTTATATAAAATAACATTTAAAAAAATATTCAAATTATATTTTTATTTTTATACCTTAATTTTTATATTTTTTTATAAAATTTATGTAATATTTTAAACTAAATTTATCTTATGTTATCTCTTTAATTATATTTATATGTAGCAACTAATTAACTTTTATATATGTTATTTTTTATCATATATAATAGCATTTAATTACATTTGTTTTATATTTTAGAGTTTATATTTTAACATTTAATATTATCTAAAATTTTATTTGACTTAGAATTGGGCATTTTAATTTTCAAAAAATATTAAATTTATTTTATAATATTAGCTATTAATTTATTGAATATAAATTTTGACTAATAAATTTTGTTTGTTTTATGATATTTATTTTAAATTACTCTTCACATTTAAAATTGAATTCAAATTTGTCTAACTTTGTTTTATAATTTTATGTTATAAATTTTAATAGTTAATCAAATCGAAAAATCGAAACTGATGTATTGATTAACCGAATGTAACTGACTGGTTAATATATAGCTAATAATTTTAAAAAAATCGATATTAATGGACTGATTAAATTTTTTTGTTCATGGACCGGTTAATCGGTCTATGCTTATCCCTAATTATTGTTATATCTGGTTTTAGTCAGGTTGGTCCACTATGAGTGAGGTTAATTCTCTTTAAAGATTTATTTTTTAAATTCACAATACTCAAATTTAAGAATTTGCTTAAAATAAAAATTAAATGAATCTTGTGACTTTTGAATGAGGCACATGATTAAAGCCCAAAGTTATGTTAGCCCAAAATGACTTAATTTGGCCCAATTTCTTCACTTTCTTTCAATAGGCTAAGTACTTTATGTTTATCTTTAAGTTCTTAATAGCACTTCTTAATGGCTTCTTCATAAAGTTTTTGTGTAACAAAGCTTTGAACATAAGATGATATTGCCATCTTAAGCTTCAGAGCACGCCTTCTTGTAATTGGACCACTAGACATCTTTAGAGGATCTTTGATAGTTGATGGCAATGATGGCAGATTCATATCATTCCCTCCCTCGTCAAAAATATTTTTCCTCAAATCTGAATCCATATCAAAAAAAGAAAGATAAAAAATATTAAAAGTAGCAGAAACACCATACTCATCTAGCAAGTCTGTCTTGTAAGCATTATCATTGATGCACTCTAAGATTTGAAAAAGGCCATCACCACATGCATCCAATTTGTTCTTCCTTTGGTTTGGAAACCTTTCCTTGCGAAAATACACCCAAACCCAATCTCTAGAGGAAAATACCACTTGTTCTCTTCCTTTATTTGCTCTTTCAACATACTTCTGGTTCTTCTTCTCAATGTTAGCTTTTACTTTCTCATGCAAAGTCTTTACCAATTCTGCCTTTCTATTACCATCTAAACTTGAAAGCTCATGTAAAGGCAATGGAAAAAGATCAAGTATAGTCAGTGGGTTAAAATCATAAACAAGCTCAAACGGTGAAAAACCAGTAGAAGAATGAATACTTTTATTATAAGCAAATTCAATGAAAGGTAAACAATCCTTCCATGTCTTAAGATTTTTACCCATTATAGCACGAAGTAAAGTACCCAAAGTTTTGTTCACTACCTCTATTTAACCAACCGTCTGTGGATGACAAGTAGTCGAAAATAATAATTTTGTACCCAACTTACCCCATAGAACATGCCAAAAGTGTGAAAGAAACTTTGTATCCCTGTCTGAAATAATAGTGTGTGAAACACCATGCAAATGCACAACTTCTCTAAATAATAGGTTAGCAAGATTAATAGCATCATCACATTTATGACAAGCAATAAAATGAGCCATCTTATTAAACCTATCTACCATAATAAAGATGCTATCTCTACCATGTTTAGTTTTAGGCAATCTAAGCATAAAATCCATAAAAATACAATCCAAGGAGAACTAGGTACAGGTAGAGGCATATACAAACCATAGGGCATAGTTTTAGACTTAGCTTGCCTACATACAACATATGAATTACACACTTTTTCCATATCTTTGCACATATGAGGCTAATAAAAATGCTCATTTAACATGTCATAAGTCTTATGCACCCCAAAAATGTCCCATCAATCCCCCATAATAAGATTTTAATACAAGCAAATCATGCATAGAACACCTAGGCAAACAAAGCTTGCTGTCCTTAAATATAAATCCATCATGCCTATAAAATTTATCAAAAGCTTGATGCTCACATGTTGCATATACATTTCCAAAATCAAGATCACCAACATATAGTTCTTTAACATGCTAAAACCAAGAAAATTAGAACTAAGTGTAGAAATTAAAGTATATATTCTTGACAATGCATCAACAATAATGTTATCTTTACCATGCTTGTATTAAATAACATAAGAAAATTATTCAATAAATTCAACCCATTTAGCATGCCTTTTATTCAACTTACCTTATCGCTTCAAGTGCTTGAGGGACTTATGATTGGTGTGAATGACAAACTCCTTAGAAAGGAGGTAGTGCTGCCACACGTCCGTAGCCCTCACTAAGGCATATAATTCCTTATCATAGGTTGAATAATTGAGTTGGGCTCCATGAAGTTTATCACTGAAATAGGCAATTGGCTTATTTTCTTGCATCAAAATTGCCCTTATACCTATACCAGAAGCATCACACTCTATTTCAAATGTCTTATCAAAGTTAGGTAAAGATAAAATAGGAGTAGAACATAACTTCCCTTTCAAAGTTTCAAATGCCTTTTGCTGTGCTTCTTTCCATTTAAACCCAACTTTTTTCTCGATTATTTCTATAAGTGGTGCAGCAATAGAAGAAAAATCCTGCACAAAATGCATATAAAAGCTTGCCAAGCCATGAAAACTTCTCACATCTAAAGTAGTCTTAGGTGTTGGCCATTTTTTAATTGCTTTCATTTTCTCTTCATCCACTCCAATTCCCTGTGCACTCACCATAAAACTAAGAAACACAAGTCTATCTATAAAAAATATGCATTTTAAGTTTAGTGTATAACTTTTTAGACCTCAAAGCTTGTAAAACTAATTTAACATGCTTAATATGCTTTTCATATGATTTACTATAAATGAGTATATCATCAAAGTACACAACATAACAAATTGTCCTAAATAGGCACATAACACATGATTCATAAGTCTCATAAAAGTGCTAGGGATGTTAGATAGCCCAAATGGCATGACTAGCCACTCATACAAACCATATTTAGTTTTGAAAGCTATTTTTCATTCATTAACCATTTTCATTCTAATTTGATGATATCCACTCATTAAATTAATATTTTATAATAGCACCACATTATTCATCTAACATATCATCTAGCCTAGGAATGGGATATCTATACTTTACAGTGATTTTGTTGATTGCATAAAAATCAAGATACATCCTTCGTGTTTGATCATAGGCACCAAAAGAATAAGCACTAATCAAGCTTGTTACACCATTTTGCTTAGTGATCTTTTTGGCTCTAAATTGATGTATGTTGCATGCAATATACTCTATTTAGCTTAATTAGGCATCTTTATTGATTTCTTACTTTGTTTGGATAGATTAAGTAAGTTTTATATATTTGGTTCACTTTGTAGTGGATTAAATTCATTCATTTTATCAATATTATAATTTTCTTAATTGCTATTGCTTATTTCTTTATTTTAAGCTTGTTTTTGTTTCTTATACATTATTAGAGTATCTTTACTTGTCTAATACTCTAATTTTGGTTATCATCAAGTGGTACACCATTCTTGGCCGTGTATCACCTTTATTGTGTCTAGTGTATTCTTTTCTAGTTTTTAAGCTTTCTTTTATTGTTAGTACTTATCTTCTTTGGTTTCTTAAATGTGCTCAAGAATATTGGATTATGGATTGAATTTTGAATTGCAATTTTAAAGTTACAGGCTTGAGTAAAAAAGGCAAAAGAGTATGAGGACATTAAGAGTGTGAAAGCCTTAATTATGTGAAACACGGGAGGAGTGATATTCTTTAAGTGTAAACACATGAGGGAGTGATTGTGAGGCTATTAGTTAACATCTTTTATAGGTATACATCATGACTGAAGAAACTAATAGGAAGGGAATATCCCAAGATAAAGATGTAAATGTACCAGATAATAAGATGTTATATCAAGCATTCATTAGTGAGATCTAGAAGTTATCCTTTAGAATAGATGGGATGGAAGAGAGGCTAGAAGGAATTACATCTAATGTACCTAGAAGAGCAGCAAAAAAAGTCGAATTATTGAAGAACATATTGTGCATAATTTTGATGATGAAGATTTTGAAGAAGAAACTAGTGGAAAGGTGGATGGTAACTTAGGCAACATCAAACTTAAGATTCCTCCATTCCAAGGCCGAAATAAGGCTGAGGAGTACTTGGAGTGGGAGAGAAAGGTTGAGATGATCTTTGAGTGCAATAGATATTCAGAGGAAAAAAGGTGAAAATTGTAGTTTTAAAATTCACTGATTATGTATTGTTCTGGTAGGAATAACTCAAAATGAATAGAAGGAAGATGGAGAGATGTCTCATTAATACTTGAAAGAATATGAAGAAGGCCATGAGAATAAGGTTTGTTCTTTCATATTATTTTAGATAATTACATCAGAAATTGCATAGACTTGTGTAGGGAGGAAAGTCAGTAGAGGATTACCACAAGGATATGAAGATGTTCATGGTAAGAGCTAACATTGAGGAGGATGAGGAGGTCATTATGGTTCAATTTCTAAGTGGTCTAAATAAGGAGATTACTGATGTCATTGAACTTTATAAGTATGATTCTATGGAGGAGATGTTAAAATGGCAATAAAGATTGAAAAATAAATGAAGAGCAAGAGCTTTAACAAAACTAGCAACAACTCAAACAATAGTTGGGGATCCAAATAGAAAAAAAATGGAGGAGAAAAAAGGACTTTAGGGTATCCAAATCTTATGGGGCAGATTTAGGTTCTAAAGAAACAAAGGTAACCCAAATCTCAAATAAAGGTGCTAAAGGAAACTCTGATACTCCAACTCCTAGTAGAGAGATTAAATGCTTTAAGTGTTTGGAAAAAGGACATATGGCATATGAATATCCTAATAATAGGGTAATAATAGATAGGGATGATGGGAAAATTACTTCTGAATCAAAATATAGTGATAATGAAATGCCTCCTTAAGAAGATTATAGTGATTATGACAGCGAGGATGAGTTCTTAGTTGCTGAAAGTGGGAGATCTTTAATTGTTAGGAGAGCTTTAAACTTGAATGTTAAAGAGGAAAGCCTAAAACAAAGATAAAATATATTTCACACCAAATGTTTAGTTAATGGGAGAGTGTGCACGATCATTATTGATGAGGGAAGCTGCACCAATGTAGCTAGTGTAAGTATGGTTAAAAAATTAAAATTGGCATGTGAAAAGCATCTTAGACCTTATAGATTACAATCGTTAAATGATAGTGGGGAGGTTAAGGTCACACGCCAGGTTAGAGTGCCATATTCTATTGGATGGTACAAAGATGAAGTTTTATGTGATGTTGTACCCATGCATGCATGCCCTTTGCTTTTGGGAAGGCCTTAGATATTTGATAGACAAGTTATCCATAATGGGTACACTAACATATTTTCCTTTTCTTATG
The DNA here is from genome assembly GCA_037975025.1 of Excoecaria agallocha. Classification (NCBI taxonomy): domain Eukaryota; kingdom Viridiplantae; phylum Streptophyta; class Magnoliopsida; order Malpighiales; family Euphorbiaceae; genus Excoecaria; species Excoecaria agallocha. Next base: position 14,113,883 of record CM075810.1, on the reverse strand, counting down.
AAGGTAAAAAAGGTTATTTTAGCTCCATTATCTCCTCAAGAGATTTATGAAGATCAAAAGAAAATATACGAGAGAGAGGCCTCGGCCAAAATAAAAAAGGGAGAGAGGTTTTGGCCCAAGGACTGAGAGAGAGAAAAAGAAAGGAAAGGGGAAAAAGGCCAAAAAAGAAATAAAATAAATAAATGGCCCATTGGTGAGTGAAAACAAGTAAGGGAGCGGAAAAAATATAACTTTTACGTGAGAATAAGAGATGTTAAGAGTTCCCTAGTTGTAGGTCAACCTTTGGTCCTTGTAATCTACAAAGATGTTTTGTTTTCTAACACTGACCTTAATCTTGATTCTTTGCCTCCTAATTTTGTTTCTATGTTGCTGGAGTATTCTGATGTCTTTTATGATGAGATGCAAGATGGATTATCACCTTTGAGAGGGATAGAACATCAAATTGATTTTGTGCCATGATATACCATTCCCAATAGACCAGCCTATAAAAGCAATCCGATGGAAACTAAGGATATGCAAAGACAAGTGGAAGAACTCATGGAGAAGAGATTGGTGAATGAAAATGAGTTGAGAGATTTCTCTTAAGAAAGCTTTGTTCTTTCTTCTTAATTGCATTAAGAATTCGATTAACTTATCAATTATTTTGCACTACAAAAAAACTGTCAATTAGCGATGGCCTTATTTTTGTCACAAATTTTGCAATGGATTCGCAACTGTTTTACAATTCCGTCATGGGGAGAATATTTTTTATTTTTTTGCGATGAAATGAATAAACAATTGCTAATTATTGACGGAAAGTATACGCACCATGTTTTGCCACGAAATTAGCGACGAATATTTCCATCGCTAAATTTTATAATTTTTTATTCATGAAATTAGTTCCAGAAACTTTAGCGATAAACATTTTAGTCACTAATTTTGGAGGAAAAACATAACGCCTTTTTGCGACGGTTTAGCGACGAAAATTGGTCTGTCGCTAATAGTAATTTGTTACAGTAATACAATTAGCGATGGAATATTTAGTCGCTAATCCGTCGCAAATAAATTAAAAAATAATTTTTTTTTTAAATTTCACTCACATGATTTATATATGGTTTCAAGTAATTTTAATATAGACCATATGAAATGAATATTTTATTTTGTAACAGAAAAATTATAAATTATTTTACAAGATGATAATAATTTTTTATCAATTATACCAAAATCTAAAGTTATTTATTTAGAAAATTTACATTTTAAATAATAATAATAAACTAATTGTTACTATTATTATATATTTGTTTGTTCAAGATTAATAAAAATAAATATTTAAAAATACTAATATAAATTTATTATTTCATTTAAAATAATAATAAAAAAATTTGTAATTAATTTTTATTTTATAAAATTTAAATTAAATATTAAATTATTAGTAATTATATTAATTTCTTTATCAATTATCCCCAAATATAAACTTATTATTATTTAAAAAAATTACATTTTAATAATAATAATAAAGTAATTGTTATAATTGTTATATAATCATATTATGAAAAATAATAAATATAAATATTTATATAATAATAATATAAAGTTTATTATTTCATTTAAAATGATTATGAAAAATTTATAATTTATTTTTATTTTGTTAAAATTTTGAGAAAATTTTAAATTATTGAAAAATTTTAGTTATAAATATTTACAAAATTATCCTTGAATACAAGGATAAAATGATGAAATTTGGTAGGGACATTTTAGTAATTTCAAAAATTTACCCTACATATTAAAATAATATTTTCTATCCCCTTACCTCTCTCCACCGTTTCAATTTAATGCATATAGGATTTTAAGCTTAATTTATTATTTAATTGAATAAGAATTAATTAATTGAATTAACTTCAATTTTTAATAATTGAAATGTCTAGTTCTATAATTAAATTATTTTTATTCAAACTTAATTGTAATGTCCTAAAAATTTGAAATCGCGCGAGAGAACTTTTAATACGGGTGTAGAATGTTTTGAATTCTTTCTATTAACATTTCTAATTGGATGGGTATTATGATTCTCTTGTATAGTCGGAAATTCTTAATTATGGACATTATAATTCTCTTGTATAGTGAGAAATACGTAATTAAAAGTAAAGAAATTTTCAAATTGCATTCTTACTTTTAACAGCTCCCTTGTAAAAATAAATAGATAAATATTGGTTTATCCCTGATATATAAATACCTACTACTATCAATTATTATTAACTGTTAAATAATAATAAATAAGAAATTAACATAAATTAATTTAAGTGAAATAATAATAATAATAATAATAATAATAATGTATAGATCGAACCTCTCGATGCCTTCTACCGCTAAGCGCGTGACCACTATATTTAAACTCCTCTCTATGTCAGCTATGTAACGTCCCAAAACTCGACTCGATAAATAGATGGTGAATAGTATTTTTTTTTGTAATGCCCCCAATAATTTGGTTGTCTGAGAATACTTTTTTAATATGGGAACAATACTTTTGATACCGGTTTGTAAGGACTGATTTATTAAAGATATAAAATAAGTTTGAATAATTTTAAGGTTTTAAAAATTTTTAATTTGAATTTAAAACAAAATTTAAGAATTTATAATAAATAACTAAAACAAATAAAAGTATGATGGTCATTAAAATCACTAAGTTATTAAAATTTTTATTGACTAATCATAATAATATTACAACAAGGAGACCATGCAATTTCTAGAAATTCCTTGGAGAAAATATAAGAGCCACTCTTTTTAAAAGGGGTAAAGGAGAAAAAAACAAAAACAAAAACAAAAACAAAAGAATAAAAAGAATAAGTGAAAGAGGAGAATCGGGGGAGAGAGGGTAAGCACAAGGAGGAGCCATTAAGTCAGTTCCCGCCGTTCAGTGGCACCGTGAGTCCCTAGTGGCTGCCTTGGTGCCGCGAGTCCCTGGTGGCTGCCTTGTCATTGCTGCAAGTCCCTGGTGGCCACCTCGTCTCCTACATTCATTTCCTCTTTCTAGCCGTAACTCCTTCCCTCCATTCCAATGAACCAAGGTGGCGGATAGCGACACCACCACCATCAGATGACTCCTCGCGGTGAGATGAGCACCCCGCTACCTTTCGATCTACTTCACTCGCCGATGATTTGCTAGATTGGACAACGGAGACCACCGGCTATTTTGGGGAAATTTCGACTAAATCCCATGGAGGTGGAGCACGTAGTCACCGGAAGCAAGGTCCTGAGGCTTTGACCACGACGGCAGTAGCAGTGCGCCTCCGGTGAAGCTCCAATGAATGAAATAGTTGACAAAACGGTGACACTCGTGAGAATGTCCTTCATTATCTTGCTGAGGTAATCAACAAAAATTCTTCAAAAGCCCATATATAGGTGTTTTGCCTCCCTACTTTTGAATTATTATTATTATTATTATTGTGCTTATAGTGCTTGTGATTTAATATCTTGTCCTATGATGATGTATATAAATCAATGTATGGCATTTTTTTGTGCTTTTCTCCTGAAAAAGCTAAAAATTTTACCCATGTTTCTAATTGGAAAATACATGGAGGTTTTCTAAATAATAATGCCCCTTATATTATACAAGTGTATGGTCTTCCCATGTTTATTTTCCATTCTACAATTGTTACAGGTTGATCCTATATCTTGTGCAAGTTCAAGCATGGTTGTCAATCTAAGCGTTGTCATGCTTTAACTCTGTAAACCATTTTTAGATGCCAATTTGACAAAAAGGGATAAGATTGATCCAAAATATGCCTTTTACAGTAATCGTTTGGATCTAAGGTGATGAATTGCTTATTACAGTTAAATTATTGTTTCTATGAATAAGTTATTGATTTTTTGTTGTCCTGATTATTAGTCTTCCTTTAATTTTCAACTAACTGTAGGGGATTGACAGCTCTACATGCATAATCCAAAGAAGTTACTGAGTGAAGCAATAAAGAAAATAATGGGAAGATAGATATCTCTATTGTATTTAGTGATAATGAAAGCCGCTTGCTTTAATCTCAAGAAGCCACTAGTTCTGGTCGTGGCACTAATAAAAGTGCATCAAGTAGTAAAAAGGCTAAATACACGGTTATTTGTGAGTGCTTCTTCATGACAGCAAGGGTTCTCAACTTGAGTTTTTTTGAAAACATTTTCAAACTTTAAGCATTTGGTTCAGGTTGTGTATACATCTCCAATACTTGTGCTGATGTATGATGTACTTGTGCTTTGTGAGTGTGTTCTTTGTTTTAGAGTTAGATTATTTTATCTGCTGTGTGTATATCCATGTGAGCTTGCATTGTGCATATAGTTGTTTTACTGAGACATATTATTAAAGGACATATCAAGATGTGAGAACACTCTCTCCACAATGAAAGCCATGTAAGAGTAGGTACCATCTCCATAACTGCAGCTAGATATTGCTTGCCTTGAGAAAGATTTAGAGTTGTATTCCCAAGAATAGCTTTGCTATAAAGCTCATATATTAAGGGTACATGATATCTTCCTCCTCTTTTACACCCACTGTCCAATTGCACACTGGCATGTTCACCCAAAATATGCTAAGCAATGAGACACTTGTAATGCATCCTTGTTTATTTGAGCCATTCATGTTGGGAAATGGATAGCATACACTACAAGAAAATACCAAAATAGCAACGGAAAAATAGCAACGGAATTGATTCCGTTGCTAATTTAGCAGCGAAAAACAAATTTCATTGCTATTTAGCAACGAAAAACTAATTTCATTGCTAAAGTTGGTTGAGGTTTTATTGAATTAGCAACAGAATACAAATGGTTGTACTCCGTTGCTAAAAAATACGGGAGATTTTTGCGTTAAATTTTAGCAAAGAAAATTAGCAACGGAAACTCATTTCCGTTGCTAAATATGGTGGCACTAGATTGCGGGAAAATTTGGGATAAAAAATAGCAACGGAAATTAAATTCCATTGCTAAAATAGCAACGGAAATTAAATTTCATTGCTAAAATAGCAATGGAAATTAATTCCGTTGCTAAAATAGCAACGGAGTTTGTTTTTCGTTGCTATTTAGCAACGGAATTAAATTTCGTTGCTATTTTTCATCCCAAAAATTCCCTCCATCAAGTGCCATCATATTTAGCAACGAAAACAAATTCCGTTGCTAAATATGTTGCACTTGATGGAGGGAATTTTTGGGATGAAAAATAGCAACGGAATTTAATTTCGTTGCTAAATAGCAACGGAAAATGTACTCCGTTGTTATTTTAGCACCCAATTTATTTAGCAACCAAAACGATTCCGTTGCTATTTCACATAACCCTAGGTATAAAAAGCCCCACTTTCTGCGTTTTATTTTCCTTTGTGCCTCAACTCCCTCTCTATCTCACGCTCTCTGTTCCCAACCTTTTCCTTGCCCTCTCAATCCGATCTTCATTTATTTTTGAAAAAAAATCATTTTTTGGAGGAAAATCAAAGACTGCTTGGTTGATTGCTATCGTGTTTCTTGCAAATTTGATCTTTTTGCAGGTTAGTGGTCCAATTTCCTTCCCCTCTCTAGTTCCTTTGATTTCTGTTCTTTGATCTATTCTTCATTTATTTTCTCCTCTTCTACCAGTACATCGCATGCTTGTATTTCCCTAGCATAGGTTTAACGACTTCAATCTATCGAAACAAAACATGTAACCTGTTAAAACTTAAAGAAAATAAACTGCAGAATGAAACCAATGTCGTAGAGATTATACTCATTGCTTCAATTAAGTGATAGCGTCGAATTTAAGGGAAAAGATGATTCCTTTTGTTTGCATGAATAATTCCTTTTGCTGGGTTTTTTAGTTGTTGGTTATATTTGAGATTTTTATTATTACAGGGGAAGGCTTTTTCGTGTTATGTAGTACCATTATATTAACTTGGAATATATTGCTAGCCTATCGGTTTGTATATTTAATGTTCCAAATTTTCAGCAGTCATGGTGATATCATTTCTGTTTTCTTACTGGTTTCTTCCAGCTTTTTGATGGCAAGGATGGAAGACCAAAGTATAATAATTTGATTTGAAATACTATTCAATAGAAGTAGTTCAGTCGAATAGGTTACATGATTATAAGAGTTAAACATTTTAACATATATAAATGATAAGAGGTGTTTAGTTTACATTTCTAGTGATGAATTTGGTGATTTGGGTTTTATAGATTTTGACTGTATTTCTTGCTGATTTTTGTTGCAAATTGATATTGCCTCGTGAGTTAGCACTTAAGATGAAATATCAAAATATGGAAAAGAAAGCTCTATAAACGATTCTGAATTAATTTCTTAATAAATTGTGTGGTTTATAAGATGATAGTGAACATTCACTGGTATGGGCATGCTGTAGTCTGAGTGAAGGAGGAAAAGAATACACTATTTTAGCATTTGCTGGATAATTTAATTGTTGTATGATTTCTTTTTTGTTCAACTATTTTGTATCAATGTACTAGTGGAGCAAATTCAAAAGGATAAACCATGATTAAAAATCAAATGCAGATTGTATGGACTTTAGAATTAATGCTAGTAAGCTGTTGTAGTTTGCTATTGGTTGTTTTCGAAAAAAAAAACCTCATTTTTTTAGAAGAAAGAACAGAAATTATGAGGATGATTAAACGGTTAAATTTTCTAGTGATTATTGGTTGTTTTATATGTCAATTGCTACACATTATGGGTTTAATCCTTAGTTTTGAACGCAAAATCAATTTCTTTATGTCTTATTAGTTTATTATTGAATTGATAACTATTATTCACACTATTTTGGTTTCTTATGTGTGATTGGCTAGCACCAAAACAAGTTTATCAGATAATAATCAGATAATGACTGATTTTAAGAAGTTAATGAATGAAAGGTGAAACAATTATTAGATAATGATTGGTTTTAGGAAGTTGATGAATGAAAGTTGGAATGAGTTAATTGTATCCTTAAGGGCTTCTGCTGTAATTCGTTTTGATTCTCTTATGCTTTATACTTTTCTCTGCTTATGGCATACTAAATAACCGAACTGTATATATTTTTGATAATGTTATCAACTGGTTGGTTTTTTACATTAATTATTTTAATGTTGTTTCCCTCAAAACCTTATACTTATTAAGTTTTGCAAGAAACAACACTCTTTCTACTAAAAACTTATGAACACAAAATTTGCTTCTCTCTCAAGGACCAGGTATTAGTAGTTGGTGTTAATTCTTTATAGCTATTGGTTGTTTTATATATTTGTTGTTGTAACTCTACAAAGTGGTCCTTTAAATAAAAAAAACAGAATTGTAAATTACACGTATGAAGTCACTCACTCTCTATATTATAAACATATATCATTTTTTTCTCTTTTACTATATTGTCTGTGCTATAAAGTGCAAACATGATCCCTTGCTATGTATATAGTCATGCAAAAGTACATTTTTGTAGCTTCTATTCAAGATTTTCATATATTGTTAAGTTAATTCATTGCCTATACATATTCATTACTTTATAAAATAAATATTATTTACCATATACCATGTTTATCTTTGCATTTGTTATTGCATATGTTTGCATTTGTTACTGCATATAAAAGATTTTCATATGTTGTTACTGCATATGTATGCATCCATTACTACATGAACAGCTCTAGCTGGATGATACATTTTGTTAAGTTATTTGTGTTGGCTCCTATGCTTCTGGCTTGTATTTATTATCCTAGGCATGTTATTGTCCTCTATAGCTCTTTATTCAATACAATAAAATATAAATTGTATTTATTATCCTAGGCAAGTATTTATTGAATTGTGATCACATAAAATATTTTCTTAAGATTTATTAGTACTTATGTGATATTTTGAAATGAAGGCTTATAAATAAATATAATATTATACATCCTATAAAAAAATCTATATTATAGATTATAGATAGTCTGGTGATCATATTATTTTAGCATAACCTTTTGTAATAGCTGTATATTAAAAGGTATTAGAATTCAAATGAAAAAAAGACTGTTATTTTATTTAATCTTTTTATTTATGTAATCTATAAGATGTTTATTTCATAGATTTGATAGTTGCATTGTTGCTTCCCAAAATTTGGGATTTTTTTAGAATGACGTTTATCTTAGTTGGCGGGGCTATTATGATATTTGTTAATGTTTCCTTTTTCAGTTGATATTCTTTATTGTTTGTGCATGCTTTTATTTTGTGATCCGAATAAATTTATGCCGAGTGTATATGACTTTCTGCCAATTCTAAACTTCTAAGTTGTTTTAATTCCTTGTATTCATTTTATTTTGATTTTATCTGTATGTAATAGCAGAGTTCTAAAATGTTTCATGTTACCTTTGGGCAGAAATCTGCCCCTATTGAGAAAGCCAACCATTAAGTGATTAAACCACCATTTTTAGCCTTCATCTCTCCACTCTCCCATTCTACTTTCACCTTAAAAATCAAAGTTTTATTGGAAGCTTCGAAAAAAGAAGGTATTAATTTAAGAAGTTATGTTAGGAATTATAGGAAAGGTCTTTTTTATTTCTTTCTTTGTTCTATAAATTTGATCTTAGCCTCTGCTATGGGAATTATAGAATGATAATTGATGAGTATTGTTATGATTTAGCTGAAGAATAAGGAAGCACCAAAGGAAAAGAGAAGATTTCAACATTTGGTGGTAGCTCTCCTGTAGAGGTAAGTGAATAATCACTTTATGCTTAATTAGAGTTCACATTGTTGGATTGCCATTCTTACTATTTGTATGGATAACTAGAAATAAATTGTGATTACTAGGCATGTGAACACAAGTTCAAGATACACAATTCTATTGTATATTCTTTATTCTCGTTGGAGTAATGATGAGCAACCTAGAGGTTGCTCCCTTTCTATGCTGGATTTTAAGTGTAAGTAAGATGGGAAATAGCACCTGGAACTTCTAGCAAAAAACTAGAGATGAATTGATGGATAGCTTTTAAGACTAAGTTGGAGATGGTAGAATATGTGTTTTATAAGTTCATTTTATATAGACTAATATATATAGATAGAGACATTTGTGACTCCAAGACTTGAATCATACTAGGGCAGATCTTAATACTATTATCAAAATTATTATAATTTAATTTATCTAAAAAAACTATTTATAATCATTGCAAAATTATCATAACCAAGCTGAAACTTCCATTTACATCATACTATTTCATCTTCTATTTAACATCGAATTGTATTACAGACTTATTTGACAACTGAAAATTGTATTATTAAGGAGTCTTGCAGCTGTTATATATATTTTTAATATATAATTGCATAATTAGTTATTAAAAAATAAAGAGGAGGAGAAGCTAGCTATAATGCAATTGTTTAATATATAATTGCATATTTGGGTTGTTTGCTAGAAATTCTAACTTGTAAGAAACAAAATTTCTCTTTCTAAGAAATAAAGCATCAAAACAACCACCTCCATAAAAGAAAAAGCTGTTGCAAACATTCAGTTAAACACCGAATCACTCAAGTATTTCACAAAAAGATAGACACCAGCAAAGAAGTGAAAAAGGCCAATTACTAGCAAGTCTTCAAAGAGGTGAAAATATCTGCATTTGCTTGTATTTACTTATCATTGTTCTCCTTCACATGTTTTAATAATTTTTTTGTTTAGCTTCATTTTAGTAGTTGACCTTTAGTCATGGCATTATTAGTGTACACCTGAAATTTAGTAGTTGACATTTTAGTTGTTTTTCAAAAGCTTAACTTCATCTGAAATTTAAATGTCCAATATGGAAAGACTAGAAATGGACATACCAGTTACCTTGTGCAAGTTAGAGAGTATTTTTCCTCCTAGCTTCTTTGATTGTATGAGCATTTACCCATACATTTAATACACAAGGCTAAACTAGCAAGTCCAGTTCAATACCGATGGATGTATCCATTTGAGAGGTAATTAAATACACTTTAGAGCTAAAACTGACATAGATTTATATCATATTATGAAATTAATTAATTATCTGATTTGTGATGTAGGAATTTGCATCACTTGAAGAAAAATGTTAAAAATAAGGCCAGAGTTGAAGGCTTTATATGCAATACGTATTTAGTAGAGGAAGAAAGTGCATTTTGTTCACATTATTTTTAGCCACATGTGATCACTCGAGAATGAAAAGTTCCTTGTAATGATGATAGGGGTGCACGGATTGATGATAATAACTTATCTATTTTTACATATCCTGGCCGAACACATAGGCAATCAACAAGAAGAATGTTGATAGACAAAGAAATGGAGGCTGCACATGGTTACATTTTATTGAATTGCCAAGAAATTCAACCTTTTGTGTAGTAAGTTTAAGTTATATTTGAAATTGGTTAAGTTATTATTCTTGGTGATTAGAGTTTATAGCTAAGATAATTTTTAACTTTTTTAGTGAATACAAGGAATTGTTAAGTGAGCTAATGCCGAGAAAATCACAGGATGACATCAAGAAAGAAGTGGAAAGAAACTTTCCTATTTGGTTTGCAAATTATGTGAGTTTTTAACTTGCAATACGAGGAATATTTTAATAAAGTATTGTTAAACTTACAAATTCTTATATTTATTGATTAGGATTCCTTTTTTAAATTATGTAGACTTCTGAAAATAGAATAGAAAACAAGCTTATACGTGATCTTACGAAAGGACCTTTGTGAACTACTAAATCGTATCCAGTATATTTCGTTAATGGATACAAATTCCATACAGAAAATTATGGGCATAGTATGGCAACAGCAAATGGCGGCATTTGCATACAAGGGGAACTGATGGATTATTTTGGCAAAATTATTGAGATTCTTGAAATTGAATACCCCGTATTGCCGATAAAATGCTGTGTACTTTTTATGTGTGAATGGTTTGATCCTACTCCTAATGCTGGAACAAAAGTACATATTCGATATAATCTCGTTGAAATCAACCAACAAAGAAGATTTCAATAATTTGAACCGTTCGTGTTGGCAATGCAAGCGACGCAGGTGTATTATGTCCCTTATCCTAGTTTAAGATGGGATAAGTCAGATTGGTTGGCAGTCTGTAAAGTAAAACCAAGAGGTATTTTTGAAGGACAATCAAAAGGAGAAAGCAAGACAAATGAAAGTGAAGCATTTCAAGAAAAAGAATCGGGTGCCTATGAAATAAATGCATGTTTTGAGAATGAACCTTTAAATGATCCAAATAATGAATTTATGGAAATTTTATCTGAAGATGATGACGAATCTATAGATGGACCAAATTCTGAAGATGAGCTAGACTTTAATTTCGAATATTCTGAAACAGAGGATGATTTTGATTTGCAATCAAGTGATGAAAGCAATTAATTTGAGTATGTTTTATTTTATAATTATATCATAATCCAAATACGTTATTACTACATCAATTAATTATTATTATATATGATGTAATTATATTGTTCTATTACAAGAAGAATGATATATTTATTTGAGTTTCAGGTACGACATATGCCACCCAAAAGAAAGAACAATCTATTGCCGGCCAGGCTCAGATTAACATCAGATAAAGATGATGGTGCACAACTGTACCCATCTCAACCTGTAGGGTCTACAGGTTTAGGTCTGTCTTTAGATTTTTAACAGCCATATAATGCATCACCTTCACCTACTACAAACCCCAATGGCTCTCATAATGTACCAAGTGATTCAGCGTCCAACAATCCAAATATATCAGGATACGCTACTCCTACATCAAACTTTAGATCTATACCGACAAATGAACCAACGATAGATGCCGAGGCTGAAGAAGAGGGCTTTCAACCTGGTGCAAAGGGTGTTGATGGAAGAATTTACATAAAGATTATCAATGATATATGAGTATATGGATAATTTTGTATTAGAAGATACCATTAGTTTATATATGTTGCTATGGATATTTAATTTAAAATTGATCTAATTTTGTTCATATTAACAGGTTTATACCATCAGGTATTTGCTCAAGAAAAATTAGATCCAAATTCAAAGAGAGGATAGAAATTGAGGGTTATGTATGGAAGAATCTCTCTCTGCAGACAAGAGATTTTTACTATCAAGAGTTTGAGGTAAAAAAGCGAATTATATTATTTGTGACGAAATAGCTGATTTCATAGATTAATGGCATATCTATTGTATTTTACATTAATTAAATTATGTTCTTTTTTCAGAAAGAATTTTTTTGGGATGCAAAATTTAATGGTGTCATTTATCGAGTTTGGGAAAAGCGTGCTCGTCAACGATATAAAGAATTTGTGGCTAAATTACACAAGAGTGGTGAACGACCTTCTTTTATTTCTGAAGAAATATGGTATCGTTGGCAGGAATACTGGGCATCACCTGAAGCAATTGCCATTTCAGAGAGAAATTCTTCAAATAGACGAGGATGTTCAGATGGAGAGAGTTTAGCGGTGCACACTGGAGGAACTTTGAGCCACAATGAGCATGCAGATAAATTGGTAACTATTTGAATTTTAGGAAATTTATATGTAAATTTCTATGTCACAGGAGGTAATGATAATGTTTGATAATGTTGGACAATGATAATATTTCATAAAGTTCGACAATGATAATGTTGGATAATGATGATGTTTGATAATGATAATGTTTGATGACTGTTGGATAATGATAATGTTTGATGACTGTTGGATAATGATAATGATAATTTTTAGATAAGTTTTTCATTTCACAGGAGGTAAATGTCTTAAATTTAAAGGAAATTTTGCTAAATTTTTTATAAATGTTAGTTTATTTGGTTATGCAAGAAAAGTCCTTAGGTAAGAGGCCAACATATCCTGAAGTTTTTATGTACACCCTTACAAAAAAGCAGGACACTTAGACTTTTGTTAATGCTCATTGCAGACAACTCAATGTACGTTAAATTTATATTTGTATATTAATTATTTACTAAAATATAGTTAACTCATTGTAAGTGTTGTAATTATAGGAGCAATTACAAGATACTCTTACTCAACAGCGACAAGTCTCTGAAATTGTGGATGAGAGTTGGATATTTCTTGATGTAGTTGGTGGTAATAATAACCGAGGAAGGATTTTTGGCTTAGGATCAATTGCAAATACATTCCATTCACATTCCTCTGCATCAACCATAGCTGCTTGTAGTAAGCATTCTGAACCTTCTGAGAGAGTCATTCAGCTTGAGAATACTGTTAGTATGTTGCTCGATACTGTAATCCAACTGAAGAATGAGATGAAAGAGTTGAAAACAAGGACACCTCTCAACAGCCACATCGTCCACCTTCACCAACTACATAGTTTAGATTTGTAATAATTACGTATTGGTACTGATTTTGAGTTGTATTTCTATATATTTGTTTTTATAGATTCTACTATATTATTTAGGTACTGATACTGAGTTTATGTTAATTTTTTATGGATTTTTTATTCATACTATGGATTATAATATGTTATAATTAAGTTAATTACATTATATTTTTTTTAAAGACTAATCAATTTAGATCCTCAAATTTTGATGATTTCAATGGCTACATTTGATTCTACTAATCAATTGATGATCCTCAAAATTAGCTATGGGAAATATAATATTTTCTTTGCTAATTTTAGCAACGGAAAATGTAATTCTATTGCTAATTTTAGCAATGGAATTAAATCTTCCATTGCTAAAATTAGTAACGGAATTGCATCTTTCGTTGCTAAAATCAGCACTGGAGATTTAAATTCTGTTGCTAAATTTAGCAACGGAAAATGTAATTTCGTTGCTAATTTTAGCAATTAAATTTATATTTTCCATTGCTAAAATTTACCGATTAACCAAAAATGAGTTGGTTGAATTTAGCAACAGAATATGAATTTCGTTGCTAAATTTAGCAACGGAATTACATTTTTCATTGATAAATTTAGCAACAAAATTAAATTTCGTTGCTAAAAATAGCAACCACCGGATTAGCAACGGAATTTTCCGTTGCTATTTTTTTTAGCAACGGAAAATTGGTATTTTTCGTTGCTATTTTCCGTTGCTAAATTGGATTTTTCTTGTAGTGATAAATGACGTAATATATGGAAGCAGATTGAATTTTTGTCATGAAATGAATGGTTTGGTTTTTTAAGTGCCTTTAAACTGTTCTGATTTACTTTGCTGAGAGAAGATGGTTGTTTTTTTCTGGCTGGACTTCTTACTTCCATTGGGAATCATTGTCGTAAGCCAACTTCTTACACTATTTATCAGCTAGCACTTTTCCAGCTATTTGTCATGCTTGTGTTTTTTTTCATCTTTTCTGGCTGTTTCTTGTCTTCAATTCTAAATTATGTTTTGATAAAGTGCAGCCATTTGTTGTTTACCAATGACATATCATGTTAAAGTGGTCTGCTTACTTTTCCCTTTTGTGATTTTTAATTTATGTTCTTTTTAAACATAGGATGAAACACTCATTCAACGTGCACTTTCTTTCTATCGGTTATTGGTGGTTTGGGTGGTTGATCTGGTGGTGGATTTAAAATGCCTATGCCTGCATCATGCTCCATAGAGTTTGCATGGTTGTCTGAACACTTTGTGGAAGATGCCATGTAATTACTTATATTTGCTTCACAAATTCCAAAAGCTTTGGATGGGGTCTTATTGGTAAACTTGATGTTAAGAAACTTTTTGTTCCAAAAATGAGCCTTTTTCTTTATCCACAAATATTTTGTAATTTTTTCCTTTTTTTCCCTTCCCTATTTCTTGCTTGGTAGGATGATTTTATAAACTTCATTATCATGTTCATGGCAAGCCCAACATATATTAGAAACCCTTATCTAAGAGCAAAGGTGGTTGAAGTGTTGAACTGTTGGATGCCTCGCAAAAGGTGACTTGATATCTTCTAGTTGTATATATAGATTGTTGCAAAAATTTGATTTAATAAAGATAGATATTGACAATATTTCATTATTCCATCTTCAGTGGTTCATCTGCTACATCAACTCTTTTTAAAGGGCACCAGCTCTTCCTTGAGTATCTTGTGAGGAACCTCTTGAAGCTTTATGTTGACATCAAGTTCACAAGCTCTCAAACCAAGGTGATTTCATTATAATTTAATTGAATGAGTTGATTGTCTTTGACATGAGGCTGTATTTTGATCCTACGTTTTTGCCCGATTTACTCAATTTTTTATTTTTATGATATTGTTGTATTTAAGCATTTTTCTGGAAATAATTTAATCCACCATGTCTAGAGAGAATGAATTGTGGGGATTTGTTCATTTGCTTACTCTTTTGCATGTGCTAGCATTATGTTTTTTACAAATGTTTTCATTTGGATAGGAGGAGGTTGCCTCTCCTTTGTAGAGGTTCTCTTATTTCCCTGGGTTGATCGAGTACATTGTTGCAAGATGTGACAATTCTCAAGATTTATTTATTTTCCTTAAATAATGCATTTGTTTGGGTGGGCAAGCAATGGTCGCTGAAGTGGTGCAGCCAGTGAGCGTTGAGCCTCCACCTACTCAGCCTTACAATGAAGTGAAGCTATTTAATCATTGGACCTTTGCAGATGTTCAGGTTTTCAATCTCCCGCTTTACCTTGACAATCTCTTATTTTTTAGTTAATACACAGTATTACTGATTTTGTCGATGTATGTATTCGTTCATGTGTATAGTAATATCTTTTGATGTATTGCTCGATGAATGAAATTATTTTTAGACCTTTTTATTTCTTGCTTGTGCAAATCAAGATCTGGTTTCTGTTATTTGGTGGAATTCTTAACATTAAAAAAATAAAAAAAATCATGTTAATTCAAAACAAGTGTAACTTATTATATGACATATTTGTGGGGTTAATGAAGTACAGAGCCTTGGGATATGGCATATTCTTGTAGTAGTTTGTCAAATGAGATGGTTTGTATTTTAAGCGGTATGCTGTTTCTTGCAGCCATTAGTTTGCAATGAAGCATGTGACACTTCTTGTCTGCATTGTTATTTTACTGCATGCTATGTTACCTATAAATCTCTATAGAGCCTTTTTTTAATTGTATTTTAATAGTCATTTTGAAATGTGGAATGATATATCTGTATACTTTTCCATATTTGAGGAAATATGCTGACTTTCAAATATGTTTTGGCTACCGTATGTTTTCAATTTGTGTCTCGAGTTGGTTTTTCTTCTTTCTTTGTTTTGCAGTGTAAATCGATACAAGTGCAGATTGGCTGAAATTGCAGTTAAAACAGTTCTTGCTATTGTAGGGATGCTGTCATGCTCCATTTTTGTTAGAAATTAGTTTAAAAAAAGAGTTGGCTTGATTTAATTGTACTTTGTTTTATATATTATTTTTTTATGTTGACTCTATATTTGTAATGAATTTATTACAAATTATATATATATATATGAAAATATAAATTATTATTTATATTTGTATCTATTATATATGAATTTTATAATATAAGATTATTATTTATATTGTGTACCAGTTGAAAATTTAAAAATACAATAAAAGAAAAAAAATTAAATTATGCAATAATTTAGTGACGGATTCGCGATAGCAACTGTCGCTACTGAGCAAAGGTTAGAATTTAAGAAATAATTAGCGACCATATTAGTACAAATGATTCGTTGCTAACTTTTACAATAAATTTTTAACTAGCGACGAAAAATGTAGTCGCTAAATATTATTATTATAATTTGGCGACTAATTATAAATATAAATTATTGACGAAAAAAATTAGCGACGAAATTTTTCGTCGCTAAATTAGAGATTGATTTTGAATTCCGTTGCTAATATATTTGCGACTGGCCTTTTAGTGATTGTTCGTCACGGTGTCACTAATTTAATTTAGCGACGAAATTTTGGTAATTTGCGACGAAATTTTTCGTTGCTAATTAGCAGTTTTTTTGTAGTGTTGATTATGACATTTTTCTATTCTTATTATCCCAATTACTTGCATTTTCAATCACTTGTTGTTTGAGAGTTCAATAGAGATGGTGTTTATCTTATTTGTCTTTGCCATCAAAGTGTATGTTCAAGGGATTTCGGGTTCTTTAGTCTTGGGGCTCTGCATCAGTGTCGAACCACTTGAACCAAGCAATATTTTTTTAATTTATTGCATGTAACATGATTTTGGCATTGTCTTGTGTTTGATTTTTCATGTTAATTCTCTATAAGCTATGGATCAACTTTAAAATTTGAATCACTTGCATCTCTTATTTTACTAAATTGGGGTTTTGCATTTTATATGCTGCTTTTGAGACACAAAAATCATAATTGTTTGCTAATTATGCAATTTCAAGTTAAAATTGGGAGAAGTTTGCAATTAAGAGTCTCACTATTGAATCATTTTTGTCTTCTAAGCATATATATAGCATCAAATGAAATCATATTTTACTCAAGTGATGAATAGCAGCAAGAAATTAACCTACTTCTAACAATAATGGTTTCTTTCTGGAAATCTAGAAAATGGAGTTTTGTGAAAGTCATTAAGTTACCGTATATCTGATTGTAGAATAATGATGTAAGAGTTGGCTGGTGAGTTTGTTTACAAAGACTATCTTGTTCTTATTAATGAATGGATAAAGTATTGTTTGTTCATTTTATCCATTTATAACTAGTAATTTTCTAGTATATATACTTGGTCAAGTGTTTGTTGGTTATTCTTCAAGTGAAATGATATTTTTAAAGTTATGTTTATCGATAGTAAATTATGTGTGACTGTACTAATCAAGTAATACATTGGAACCTAGAGTATTTAAATATTATATCGCAGAAATCAATTAATTAACCTATAATTATTTTAAAATTATCTATGTTATTTGATAATTCATAGCTATAAGAGTTTTTAGTTTGATCTAACTAAATCAAAAATCAAATAAATTAAAAGCAATTTAATAAAATAAATACACAGAGCTAACAATAATCAATCTCATAAAAAAAGGCTTGCCAAGCTGGGTGAATCTATCCTCCACTAGTATCCTTCATGCAAAAAGGTCATAAACAAACTTGTACAAATAGGACTAACTTGTTAGAAGCCAACATTCTCTACCGATATGTTAATATGGTAGACTTAGATTCAATTTTAGACTAAACCAAGATAAACTAAGGTCAATTTTATCCATGATCACTGAATTTATGCCTAATCGTTTAAAAGTAACTGACTTATTTTTCGTGACTTAAATATCATTGAACTTATTATATTTTTGCAAAAAAGTCATTTTGATCAATTTTCAACGATAATCTTTGCCAAAATGTTGATGTGGCATGTCATGTCATATACCTGGACACACGTCGGCAGCCATATCATTGGAAGAGACCATGTGTGTCCAGACATATGATATGGTGTGCTGACATATCGTGTGATATGGCCTCTTCCAATGATGTGACTACTGATGTGTCATGCCACGTGTATCTAGGCATATGACATGGCATGCCATGTTAATATTTCGACAAGGATTACCTCGAAAATCGGTCAAGATGATTTTTCTGCAAAAATATGATAAGTTTAGTGATATTTAAGTCACGAAAAATAAGTTAGTTACTTTTAGAAGATTATGTAGAAGTCTAGTGACCATGGATAAAATTGACTCAGATAATCTATCATAAACAAGTTAAGATTAAAAATCGAACACCCCTATTCCTAATAGAGTTGCCATTCTAGCAAAATCATTTTGATCGATTTTCGATGATAATCCTTGCTGAATTGTTGACATGGAATGTCATGTCATATACCTGAACACATGTAGTATGACATTTCAGCAGCCATATCACTAGAAAAGACCATGTGTGTCCAGGCATATGACATGGTGTGCTGACATATCGTGTGATATGGTCTCTTCCGATGATATGATTGCTGACGTGTCATGCCAGTCTCTTCCGATGATATGATTGCTGACGTGTCATGCCACTTGTATCCAGGCATATGACATGGCATGACATGTCAATATTTCGATTAGGATTATCATCAAAACTGATCAAGATGACTTTTCTACAAAAATATAATAAGTTTAATGATATTTAAGTCACAAAAAATAAGTTAGTACTTTTAAAAGATTAGACATAAGTCCAACGTCCATGATGAAATTGACTTAGATAATCTATTATAAACAAGTTAAGATTAAAAATTTGACACCCCTATTCCTAATAGAGTTGCCATTCCAGCAAACACTCAATCAAAGAAGAGCCATATCTCTTCATAAACCATGATGCTTGAAAACAATTATATCCCAACATCTCAAATTACCATCTTTACATATGAATATTAAAGAATAAAAGAACATAAAAGAATTAAAATTAGGTATGTATAGATGATCATAAATCATAAATTGATACTAAATTAGCTATCACAACATTCATGTAACATAATTCAATTAAATAAACATCCATTATAAGCACAAAGAGATATAAAAGTGTTAGTAATGGTTTTTTGTTAACTTGGTCTCGATTATTTAAGGATGAAATTAAGGTTGAAAAACTTAGTGTGATAACTTCCAGCAGCTCGAAATGCTAAAAAATAACATTAGGAGTAAAATGGTATTTTTGCATCAGATTAAGGGTCGAAATAATAATTTCTTGTAAAAAGAGTTAAAAATAACCTTTAAATAACAAAAATAGGTAAAAACTTCCAAAAGGATATTTTTCATATAGAATAAGATAAAATCAATCTTAAATTGATTGAAACAAATGGATAGAAATAGCTATAAATGAAAAATAATTTCGATAAAAATTTAGAGATGCCTAGAACATGTTGTGGGAATTCCTAGCAAATGTTCAAAATCTGTAGTGTAATTCCAAAATTCATGGCCCCTGTTAGGATGACCTGGCACCAACTTCAGGCATGCGGGTGCAAAAACTTCCAAAATCATTGTTGCACACCTGATTGCGGTGCAAAAAAATGCTAATTAACGATGGCAATTTTCGTCGCTAATTATCAAAATTCCGTCACTAAAATAAATTAACGATGGCGCAACGAACAATCACTAATAGCCCAGTCGCTAAAATATTAGCAACGGAATCCCAAATCAGTCACTAATTTAGAGATGAAAAATTTCGTCACTAATTTACTTGTGTTGTCGCTAATTTATTTTCATAATTAGTAGTCGATATTATAATAATAATTTTTAGCAACTACATTTTTCATCGCTAATTATTAATTTACTGTAAAAGTTAGCGATGAAATATTAGTGGCTAATTATTTGTTAAATTCTATCATTTGCACAGTAGCGACAGTTGCTGTCGCGAATCCATCACTAAATTATTGCATAATTTAATTTTTTCTTTTGATGTATTTTTTTAAATTTTCATCCTATGCACAATATAAATAATAATCTCATATTATAAAATTCATATATAAAATATGCAAATATAAATAATAATATGAATAATAATCTCATATTATAAAATTCATATATAATAGATGCAAATATAAATAATAATCTTAATACTACTTTTTAATAACAATATCAATGTCGTATTTATAAAAATTATATTTTCATTTATGAACTAATAAGTCAACAAAACGTGATCAATATAATTGTCACATATACACTGCACTAAAAATATACATTTTGAGCAATGCTTGAACTTTTCTCTCGATTTTCCATCATTATTTTGACTTGCCGGTATGAAATCAAACTCATTCCATACAGAAGAAGACTCCCGTCGTCTTTTAGAAGTGGTTTCAGCAAAAGTTCCAATACTCTCATCTACACTACCAATGCTAGAATTCATTTCATAAACAACTGCAAAAAAACATAAAACAAGCATAAGTACAAAAAACAAATGCAAATTAGTAAGCCAAGTTATTTCTTATATATATATATATATATATATATATATATATATATATATATATATATATATAATATTTAATATATATGGAAGCTAAATACACTTTACATCAACAAGCTTTAGCTACGCATTCTGCTATGAATATAACATTTAAAGATGAAGCTAAATTTAATGTAACATAACCCACAATCAACTGCTGAATACAAAAATGATTTTGATTTTTAGGAGATTAGTCTATTTTTAACCAACAATATTTGATGAATAAATATATTAATTAGTAAGCAAATCAACATAATTACCAGTTACGTTAATTAAACAAAAAAGAACAAAAATCCTATATGCTAACCCAAATGGTATAATTAATAAGGCATACTTGAAAAGTATAAACCTAAAAAATACTACTAATAGAGATAATGAATGAAAAAGAGAGAGAAATTAAAAGAAAAAAGGATAAGACTGTAATATTATTATGCATAATTAAAGAAGGACAAGGCTACAAATATATCAGCTGAGGTCACATTTATAATAAATTAATTATAATAACTAAATTTCAATGACATGCAAGGATTTTATACTATGAAACCTAGTAGTATAAGCTCATTCAATCAGTGAAATAGAGAACCGTCGGAGATTTAAGGATACATATATGTGTTATTGTTATATAGTTTGCATAGGCTTGAACACTGTAATTCACTATTCCTCTTAAAGAAGCTACGAATTCATATTTTTTGGTCAATAGAGAAAATTTATTGCCAAGAACAATAAAACAGTTGATGCTATTTATTCCACATATACTTGTACTAATTATAATCAGCTATCCTATTGCTGTTAATTATTGCTATATACAGAAAAACACTCTTTACAGTTGAAGAAATTCATCCTATAACTCTCTTTCTATTTTCACTTTCATGTTGCAAAATACTCAGATTTCTCTTCAATAGATTTCTGCCATTAACACTACTCTCTTCAATATGTCACATACCCATTACTAGATATACAAGTACAATTCAGTGATTTAATTTCTTTAAAGTTCATTCATTACTTGGTTAAACAAATCTATATTATCTTCATAACTTGTGAATTAGGAAGATACGAGTCCCTCTTATATTATATTAGGAAAGTTCCACAATATCAGTCTTGTTTGACCGTGAAGTGAATCCACAATCATGTCATGTTCTTCTTGCTCCTAGTTCCTCAAGTTCAGCCCCTAATCTTTTTGTTAATATAATAAATTGAATACATAGGATGATATTAGTAACATAACGAAGAAAAAGAGAAAAAAAAATATATAAGAGGAACAAAAGTAGCTAATAGGATTAGAACAAGGAAAAGGTAATGTGATATGGAGCAAAATTGAGTATGGCTATCTAAATGAAAATAAGGCCATGTAAAGTGCAGAGTCATTCAAACAGTAAATACAGAACAGGAAAGAGGCAAAGTATAATACATCCTTAAACAATACAGAACAGGAAAGGGGCAAAGCATAATCATATAATCTAAATAATGATTTTTTGACTAACATTTGATAGATACAAAAATGAAAAAGCTATTACTTACATAGATAATTAAGATACAGCTGAACAGGTTATTACTTCCATAGAAATGGAAACAAATTGCATGAAAATTATTTAAAATATAGAAGTAAACAAAAGATTGAATGCTAATAAAGGGTGGTGAAAACAAGCTTGAGTACTTAAAATGAAATGATTATCAAATAATTTTGAGTTCTATAATAGCACAAACCCTTCTATACACTACAGGTTTTGCTAAAATTTCAAAGGTAGCCACTTCCACACGGAAGTCCAAGAAAAGCATACAAAGTGTAAACCTAAGAGATGCATTCAGCTCTCTAACAGCTTTACACGATAATCAAAGCTTATTCAGTAGACCTCCCATATATCAATGAATTATAGGAAAAATGACAAGCTACTGTAACCCGATAATTATTTGACTCTTGAAAATTTCAAAGAACAAAAATAGTTTCCACCAAATCAAATTGTTGTTTCAAGATTACAAGGTGGCATAAATCAAATTGCTATTTCAAGATTACAAGGTAGCATAAATTACAAAAAGCAAAAAACAGATATGAACTCAACTATATTATAGCACCCTTATCCTATAATCTATACATATCACTTTATCCAACTCATTACACATGTTTTACTGTGCAACATAAACATATACCAACTATATAGAGAACTGATATTCATACTTAATCCATAAGAGTGCTAAACTATTAAGACTTTACAATATATATTAGAGTCTCTTTACAAAAATATAACAATTGATTAACATCTTACAAAACAGCTGTACTTTTATAAGATTTCCAGCACAACATAAAAACCCTCGAAATACAAAAAGGAACCAAAAAGAAGACTATATACTTTATAATCTTCAAAGACTTGTGTTGGCCAACCTGCTTCAGATATTAGTCCTGCAAGAAGGTCCTAGCCTTGCAACCTATACGGATGAAACACTCGTGCTAAGCTATAAAGCTTAGTGGGGAATTAAATCATGATAAATGACCACCCATAGTGATCGTCAACAAGCACACAATATGCCTCAAATATAACAATGATTTATTTCAAGAAATGAAAGAAATTGAACATTTACATTCACTTATAGAAATTATAAAGTTCAACAGTAAGAATTTGTATTGATGTTTCAATCACCATATATGATCATACAAGTTCCAACATCCTTTGGACTTAAATTGAACTATTTATAATATGATTATTTTATTAATCAATGCTTAATAAAATAATATATACACTATTTGATTTCAGCATCTTAATTATATTTATTTGTGATGGTATTAGCATTTATAAAATCAATGGTACAAATAAGATACCCGGAGGTATTAAACGGTGATCCCTTGTAGGGATAAAACTGTATGATAAATCGATGGACCCAAACGGGGTTAATCAAATAACATGGACCGGTCAAGCGAACCCAAGAGGGGTTGGCTACAACCCAAATGGGGTTGTTCAAATCAACTCTAACTTTTAATTTCAAGTGAACCTAAACAGGTCAAAACTGTTCAGAAACAGTTGTAAGGCACCCTTATAGACATGCCTATCTATCCACTTCCTAGACTCAATACAGGCAGTAAAATCCCTTTGATTTATCTTTCTAATCACATACATATATTTATGTATGTATGTACAACTATATGCGGAATTTCATATACATATTCATGTATAAACTTTATGTGAACATGATATCACAAACATGTACCAGCATAAATAAGTTATTCTCTTGATCAATTCAAATGCATGTAGTTCATTCATATGTATGTGATCACGGTACTTATCATCATGCTATCTTAAATTCCAATATTCATTTATTATATACATACATACCAATATTTTCCATTACTTCAAGATATACAGTAAAGTTTAGAATCATATATTGAGTATGCATATCTTTTTACACATTTTTCTATCATACTCATATATCACATTCATAGAAATCATAGTTATATGGAGATAAATGTACACATGTATGTTATCATTATATAATTGTGTATATATACAATTCATTATAAAAAAACATGCTTTATATCGTTATTCTTAAATATATTTTACATGACAAGCACAATCAATCAGCATAATTATTTCAAGTAAAATTAATCATCCATATTTACATTTCGAGGTTGATGTTTAATACTATAGTGTATTAGTAAATCAAATAAATCGATATTGATTAGCTATATTCCTAAGCATATAATTGTTTGGGTATGTGTATGTGTGTGTGTGTGTGTGTGTGTGTGTGTGTGTGTGTATATATACACTATTTAATTTCAGCATCTTAATTATGTTTATTCGTGATGGTACCAGCATTTATATTTTCAATGTTTTAAACATGCATATACATGCACATTCAATTTGAGGTAATATAAATTATATGCATCCATATGAACAATTATGTATGTTCATATATACAACTTCCAGCATTCATGTATATGTATTTATATATATTCATATTTTCTTCTTCAATTGTTGCACTCTATATACATTTTATGGCATCAAATTTCATTTATAATACTTTAGCATTTCATTATCAATTCCATAGTTGAATAATTGTATAACAATATACACTATCATTTGATTAAATATATATATATATATATATATATATATATATATATATATATATATATATATAAGCATAATTTCACATAACCATCCATGTACATGTTTTTGACCATACATGTATATACATAACATTTCAATCAAATAGTTTTCATGCTACTTGTAAATCAGTGTATTTTCATGTATACATAGATTTAACATAACAACATTTAACACTAAATATTGAAAATTCTGCCTTTAGAATACTGCACAGTGGCAGAGTTTCAAATACAACTTGTATGCCATTTTTGACCTGGAAAATGTCATTTTTAGCAAAATTGTCCTTCTACAAACATGACCCCATATGTTTCCCATTTTTAGAACATCAAAAATAATTTCAATAGCACTTCCAAAACTCAAGATATTTACACTTTAATAAATACTATTTCTATTGACAGTGCTATGTATAGGTCCGAAATTTAGCTAAAATTAGACAAGATTAAGGACATAATTAGGCTTTTATTTCTTCATGAAAAGTATAGGATTAGAAGTCTAGTTTTCACATAATCATACCTAATAGCATTTCATTCACTATACGAAGAGATATATCATTTTTTCCACAATCTACTCCAGAACCGAGAATAATAACTCACTACAATTTCAATAAATCATATAAATTATTTAGAGGCAGATTTATGGCTAGGTTTCTTCTACAAAGTTGGTTATATTTCTATCAAGTTTATATAGAATCAAACCTCACTCAATTATGACTTAAATACAAGGAGTTATGGTTAAATATACACTCAAATAGTTTATTTGTATGAATTTTATGAGTTCCTTAACAGCAGAATCAAGCCATGACTCCCTTTAATGAATTGTAGATAATTGAATCTATTTCACCCAAAATTTTGAATCACCTCAATCCGATGTCTACAACTCCAGATATGGACAAAACAAACAGCCTAGTTCACAAAAATCACGCCCAATTTTTCCTTAACATTCAAAACCACGATTTTTTTCCTATTTAATCTCTCATTAACCCTAAACAAACTATTAAATTACCATTAAAATTAAGTAATCCAAGCATAAACATTTATATCCACACATATGCATGAAGAATAAGTTCCCAAACCTGATCATGCAACTCAAATCTTCTCTTATACTCTTGTAATCTTCTTCTTCTTCTTAATGATCCTAACTTTCTCCTTCTTTTCCTTTGATAATAATTTCATCCATTAACACAAACTTTCAGAATTTAACTCAATCTACTATCAATGAAAACAAGAAGAAGAAGAAGAAGAAGAAGAATTAAGTTAATTACCTTGTAGACATACACTAACTTGTTCTTCAAAAATCTACATGCAAGAATTTCTTCAAGGATTTCTTAGAGAGATTTATCAAAGAATGAAAGATTAAGAAGAAAGAAAATTCTGTAAATCCCTTAAGAAATGTCGTCCCCTTCTCCTCTCTCTTATATCTCTAACTTATGTAATTCACTATTTATAATAGCAATGTAAAGTTCCCTTTTTGATCCTTCCACTTTTTGCATGTCTCATTAAAACCTCTCACCTTTTTGCATGTTACACCAATGCCTCTCATCTTCTTACATGCTTAACATTGACCCATATATTTTATACTTCTCTCAAATCAACCTCTTAAATCATTATTTTATTCACATTTGACCCTTAAGATGTCGAATTTACAAATTGACCCCTAAACTAATACTTTATACTTCAATTACACCCTTGAAAATTATTATACCAACAATAATAATTTAATTATGCCCTTATAAAGTTCATACCATATAATTCATACATTTATCACATAATTAATGTTAACTTAATAATATTTTTGCCCCAATTAATATCTTATCTCTTAATAATTCATCCAATAATACTCAATTAGATTTTAATAACATGTAATTGCCCTTGAATTATACTAGGGCCTATTTTGGGTCCTTACATATATATTCTTATTTATGCCATGTAATTAGATATTGCATTTACCTCAATGACTTTTAATCTTTTTCTGTACCTGCACTTGAAATGAAGCACAAATCTTCTTCCAGCATCAGATAGAAATAAGTGTTGGAATAACAACCCAAGAGCCATTTGCACCAACATAGTATGCATAATAGTAATATGGACTTGAAGCATAGTTATCCCCATCCAAGTAGGAAGTTATGAAGTACACAACTGTTTCATAAAGCTGCCCCAGAGAAATAGCAAACTGAAGTATGTAGCTATATGGCTTCCCAGTAGCAATAACATATCTACCAAATTTTAAAAGAGCAATTGTGTGGTAAATCATATGGGGTCAAAACATTCAAGGAAAGCCTTAATTCATACTAAATGAAAAAATAAAATTCATATAGTAGGGGAAATTATCATACACGGTTAGAAGACTAGCTGGACCCTCTAAAACTACAGTTAATCCTTTGACATAAACTACTCCGGCATCCCTTCCTGCATACCTTCAATCCCTTTTGCTGTATTCTTTCCCTGCCAGCATTAATTGCTAACAACTCCAATATAACAGAAAAAAAGGGTTCATAGGTAAGTTCTGCAGTAGTATGAGCCATAACACAATACTCAACTTCAATGCTGGAGTGAGATATTATGTGTTATTTCTTTGTACACTGAGAAATGATATTCCAGCCAAGAAATGTACAATAATTGGTGGTAGATCTCTTTATTGTAGGATAGCTAACCCAATCAACATTAGAGAAAGCAAACAATTTAAAGTGTTAATCGTGCCTTTTAGATACCAAAGGATGCATTGAACCAATTTGAAGTGAGTAACTATAGGGGCATGCATGAATTGTGAGATATAGTTGACACTATAGGAAAAATCTAGGCATGTCATTGTGAGATATTAAAGTGCACCAACAACTCCACAAAAATGGCTAGGATCAGTAAAAGGAGCAGAATCTAAGATAGGGTGAGGTTTGAGCTTCAAAGGCATTAATATGGGCTTGTAATAAAGCATATAAGAACATTCAAGGATGGAAAGTACATAGTGTGACTGGTATAGATATGATCCATTTGATGTCCTGGAGATTTCAACACCCAAAAAATGATTTACTGGACCTAAATCCTTTATAGAGAACTCACAACTTAAAATTTTAATAAAAGAGGTAACAAGTGTTGTGGATGATCTTGTAAGAATCATATCATCAACATAAAGAAGTGAAATGAGGGAACCTTGATCAGAATGAAAAAATAAAAAGAGAAGGGTCAGCTTAATTGCAAAAGAAACCATTTGAAATAAGAAATTCACTGAATCTATCAAACTAAGCATGTGGAGCTTGTTTAAGACCATACAAAGCATGTTAAAGTTTGTAAACATACATAGAGTGTGGTAAATTAGCCATACCTAGTGTTTGTTCCATATATATATATATATATATATATATATATATATATATATATATATATATATATATATATATATATATATATATATATATATATATATATATATATATATATATATATATATATCTTTAACAATGTGTCCATGTAGAAAGTCATTTTTGACATTAATTTGGCGAATGGGCCAGCCTCACACAAGAGCAATTGTTAAAATGAGATGAATTATACCTGATTGATGATAGGAGAGAATTTCTCTATATAGTCAATGCCATCAACGTGATGATATCCTTTGTCAAATAATTATGCTTTGAAATGATCCAGTGTACTATCAGGGTAAAGATTGGCCTTGAAGATATTTTGATTCTGTAGGTTTTGAAATATAGATCTCTGTCCTAATCCTGGATGTTTCATGTTCAAAAGATAAAGAATTTTTTATTTTAGTTTTGATTGAAAAGAAATTTGGTCTCCTGTTCTTAAGAAAAGAAAATCATTTTTTCTCTCTTAAAGAACTCTATTCTTTTTTTTTTCCAAAATCTTCTCCATTTATTTTCAAAAACCCTAATTTTTGGTCTTTATACTTGGGAAGGAGTTAGAATCCCCTTCCAACTCTAACTTTTTCATTATGAAAGGATTAAAATCCCTTCAAATCTTGGAAAAAATTCTTAAATCATCCTTATCTTTCATTTTGAAAACTGGAAAATGTAGGAATTCTAGAAATGCACTCACACATAGGCATCCATAATGAATGATAACTATCCCTCATACATATCCCTAAAAATTACAAAAATATCCATGACCTAACATGGACAGGAGGAAAGTAGCCATAGACGATCATCCCTTATATGACAGACGACCATCCGTCATGGCTAAAGGCCAAATTCAAGGTTTTTGATACTCTTTTGTTAAAATCTCCAAAAATACTTGGAAAACCACAAAGTTTCTACGAAAAAAGTGAAAAAAATCCAGCTCAGAACTTCAAGATCTTTATTCTTTATCAGAAATATACTTTCTCCTCATTATCGAGTAACCCTAATCTAAGCTATCTCGGATCACGGTGTCTACATATACTATTCATCATATATGGTTAAGAATACATATAAAATTCAAGGGTTGAACATATCTAAGTAATTTGTTTGACATTTTAATAACACTATTATAATGTGCTAATCAATGTGTTGAATAATTTCACACAACAAAAATTAAAATTAAAATAATTACCTTTCTAGTTAATAGGTCATCAAAGAAATTCTTCAAATGTAGAGGTTCAATAATTCTCTATCTAAAAATCCTTGGCAACTTATCATTTAAAACCATAACAAACTTTTCATCAATCTCATCATAAAATTCATAAAACTACACTTGAAAAGCAAAATGAAACCTTTTAACCTATCCATCTTTGGTTGCCCCTTTTTAAAATTTCCTTTTAGGCTTTGAATCGCCACCGAATAAATATCCTTACCCCAAGGATAATCATTGCACTCAACATTAAAAAATAAGTGCAATCTCCTTTTCTGACACACTTTTTTTTATCTATGCCACCAAACATAAAAAGGTGAATAAAAAATATAATGGGCATCTTTATTGCATTCTCATTTGAATCCCAACTTCCTTCTTTATAATACCCCTTAATCAATTCTTTTGTGATGCTCTTATTCCCATAAAAATATTTATTAATAAAAGATGTTCCATCATTTGATATTGTAAAGTTATCAGTCTCTCTAATTTACTTTAAGTCAGTGACTGTAGCAAATTCAACAATTCTAAACTTTAATACAACATCATTTACCATAGTCCATAATTTTTCCTCACTCTTGTTATGCAACTCCTTAAGCAATAGAGAATTAATAAGTTTTCCTTGACTATTAACCTTTGGCAAATCCAAAAAAAATATCCAAAACATGTTTCATAAACGTGCTTTGTTGCTTCTCAGTCAACTTTTCTTTAATTAACTCAACAAAATCAAAACTCATGCAAAAATTAACTTCAAAAAGAAAATGACCTTGGGGATTAATATAAGAATTCCTAATTTATTTCACATCATCACCTAATACCTCATTTTTTACATCCGACCTCATTAATTTCTTTAAAACTTGAGAAGCATTGCGTGTTTTAGGACAATAAGAAGAAGATGTAGAACTTGATTTCACTATTTTGTGATGATATTGTTATTCCCCATTGTATAGAACAATAAATAAAAAATAAGAAATAACTATGAAAACAAATTGCAATGCAAAAACAAATTTTGTTGATAACTAAAATTATTACATGCAAAAATCGAAGGTATACACATATGGTATACACATAGGTATACATATGTATACTGTATGAAATGCACTTGAATTGATGGCTTTTCATTTACTGATGGTATACACATATGGTGTATCACATGGGTATACATATATATACCTTGTGAAATTCCCTAGAATTTATGGTATATCATTTATTGAAGGTATATGCACGGGTATAGATATGTATACCTTGTAAAATGCACTCAACTTTATGGTTTGTCATTTATAGCGGGTATGCACTTATGGTAAACACATGTATACCATATCAATTTCTCACTAAAATTAGTTTTTGTAATTAAATATTTTTTGTTAGGTGTTTGAAAATAACTAATGGACAATATATTAATATCAATCAAACATCAAGGCAATCATATAATATCTTTTCATTATTTTTAAAATTTTCCATTTGCCTAATGCTCTCACTCTACAAATTGTTACTATAAGATTTTAATTCACATTTCAACTTAGTTCAATTAACATGTGCTTACTATATAAAAATTGGCAAAACCATGTCCATGAATTCAATATCAAATAAAATTAAAAAATAAACTATCATGAAATATAAAATAATATTTTACAAATACTTATTTGATTAACTAAATTTATGAATAATATAAAGGATTTGCGATTGTAAGTGAATACTAAATCCAATTATTTAACTAAAAATCAACTTTAACATAAAAACAAAATAGAACAACCAGTTGGTGCACATTAAATCGTTTAGATTTTCAATACATTGTTATCATATCATAGAATGTGCTAATAAAATCAAATGAAAAAAAAACATCCAAAAAATCTCAAAACAATTTTAAAAATTAGAGAAAAGTACCATTCCAATAAATTAGGTTGGTCATTCCATATGTTTTTTTAGCAAACAAGGAAAACCTTTCTGAAAAAACAAATCAAAACGTCCTCCTCCTTTTTCTTCTTCTTTAACTTCAATCTCCTTCGTCTTTGAATCTACTTTTATTTATGTTTATTCTTGAAGTTTGATTTCAAAAATTGGGAAAAATAAAAAAATATTTTGTTAATGATTGTAAAAAATATTTGATAATGCTCACATTATTATTTTAGGCCCAAGGCGAGTCCATGATCTAGGCCTCGTTCAGCTACTCCCAATAGCAATTCGATAGGACTAAAAGGAATACAACGAAGATGCAATTGTCACATCACTTCACTAGATTAATCGGCCTGACAGAGCCATTCCATGTCATGTCATCTAATAAGGATTGCTGACCGGTGTCTAGCAAGTGTACTAGATCGGCTAGTAATATAGGGAAATATAGATTAAGACCCCAAAATATCGTACCCAAGGAAACATGGATTGCTAAGGATAATACCTATATATGAATTAAATTAATTCGAGATTGTTTCCCAAATGTTCTTGATTTAAAAGCAAAAATTAAACAAAATAAACAATTAAACAAAACAAAAGATAAAACATGAATTAAAAACAAAGCAATAACTGGAATTCTCTTGCTAAAGAAACTATCCACCTTAACTTTCATTGTAATGACTTAAGTTCAATAGAAACACCAGTGATTATGGAAAAACTAGTAATAAAGCAAGATATCTTTATTCAAGTCTATCATTCTTAGTATTAAACTCATAGACAAATCTAATACTTAGCATGCAAATCTAGTTTCAACTTCCTAAACTTTCATTGAAGCCTTTCTCAAGTGATTCAACTCCAATTTATTCTTAGTTCCTCCTCTCTTAGTATTAACCAATAAAATTCATACATAATCATCTCATATTTCAGATAATAATCATGCATAAACATTAAAGAGTTAACCCAATAACATGCAAATCATTAACTATGTCAAAATCAATTTTTAGTTATTTATTCAATAAACCAACAATCAATCTCAACTTAATCAAAGATAAGAATATGCTTAAAACCAAGAAATAATCAACCGATATTGAAATTAAGCTCAAAATAAAGTCATAATAATGAAAATATAAGTTTTCAAGAATCCATTAGCAAAATAAGAAAAACTACTTCCTAAACATAATTAAAAACTAAAGATAAAGTTGAAAAGAAAAACAGAAAAATAATGAAAACATAAAAACAACTTAAAATAACTAAACCTAATTCTAAAATTTCTCTAATTGATTCTACTAATTGATTCTAATTCTCTCTTTTTTTGGTGTTTCAGACTGCTATTTATAGGCAAAAGATGTCGTGGATTCCTTCTCAAACTCTTAGAATCAAATAGGAAGTAATTTCTACCCAAAATAGGAAGTTCGAGAATCCTTCGCGAAGTGGGAATTGCCATCACTTGGCCATGTGTTCCCTAGTGTATTTTCACATGTGGCCATGTGTTGGTTTGTGAAGAAAATCACGTAGCCATGGGTTCTTGTATTCTTTTCTTCACGTGGTCACTTGTTCACTTTCTTCTTTCTCACACGTGGCCACGTGTGGATTATGCCTTCCCTCACACGTGGTCACGTGTCTTCAATGCTTCCTTCAATTTCTCTTTCATATGGCCACGGGTTGATCACTTCATTGTTTTCACGTGGTCACGTGTAAAGCTTATGCTCAATTTCCTCGCATCAACTTTTCCATATTTGCAGTTTTGGCCCTAATCTTTGCCTTTTTTACAATTAAGTCCTTTTTCTTGCAAAATAACCCTGAAAAACACCAAAATGTACAATTAACTCCAAAAACATAAAATTAACCAATTAAACTCAAATCTAACCTAATTAACACAAAATTAACCTAATTAAACACATTAAAACATACTAAAAACATCATATAAATCACTATTATCAATTGCCTACCAATCATAGTTGGTACACCTATCCTGTTAAACTATCTATAGGCACTCAAATACCTCAACATTTGATGCCAAAATCCACTATAAATAGCCCAATCCTTGAGGATACTAGGTATGAAACTCTTAAGATTCTCTCCCTAAGTTCCTTGCTAACTCAAGTTTTGAAGTTCTAATGTCCGATCCAATCGGGCTAGCCTTCTTACAGGTTACAGATTGTTTATAACTTGATCAGCTCACACGTGCTTCCTACTTTTGATATCCTCAAGAATATCATTTTGTGCATTTGTTGAAAGGAATATTTGCAACCATGTCAAAACACTAAAAAATTTAAAAACAATGATCAACCTAATAGGGATAAAAGGCGAATAAGATCCTAAGTTGATAAGGAGTCGAACAGATACCCACTGAGGTCTCCAATAAGACCACTACCCAAGTCTTCATCAAGGCCTCTAGTAAGGTCTCCAATAAGACCTTTATTGTGAGGCCTCTACTTATAACCTAGGAGATTTGCTATATATGAGTCTAATTGATGACATAATTTACTTGTGTTTGTGCAGTTATTGTTATTGTAAGTTAGGATTTAGAGGAGATTATTTGATAAGAAAAGGGCAAAATGATCATTTCATATTAAGTCATATATGTACATAATTAAAAGAGAATATAATATTAAAGACTTAATTGAAATGATAAAATGTAAGTTTTTTTGGTAAGAATGAGAAATTGAAGAAGTTTAGGGGGCTAAATCCAATTATCTAGAGCCAATAAAGTGGACTAATAGGATGTTGATACCTAGCCTTTCTAGATTTATCATGAAGTTAAAAGAAATAATAGGGTATTTAAAAGAGAGTTGGCCAGCCACTCAAGGCTGGAATTTTTGCAACTCCAACCTCTAAATAACCCATAAACAACATATAAGAATCTCCCAAAAAATTAGCCTAATATTAAAAAGGAGAGAGAAATTAGTGGTTAAAGTTTTAAGGTAAAAGCACCCTCTTTTCTCCTCTTATTTGTTCTTATGATGAGAATTCAATTAAAGGAATATATATATATATATATATATATATATATATATATATATATATATATATATATATATATATATAATTGTATTCGTTTCCATGAAGAAGGAGAAACAAGCAAAGGAAATAGAAAAAGATTGAAGAAAGTGTTTGGCTTATTTAAAGGTCTAGGAATTTTTCATAATTGTGCTTGTGTGTGATTGAATTGATGACATAAGGATTGTGTTATTAGGTGCCAGTATAAGGTATTAATATAGAATTTAAGTTTAAGGATGTATGAGAACCGAAATAGGCAAGCTTTCTTTAAAATTACAAAAATTTATCCTAGGTTTCAATTGACCTATTAGGACTATTTTGGCTATAAATCGAGCAATAAGATCTCAAATTGAGTAATTCTAATTGAAAAAAAATAAAAAACTCACACATTGATTTCATATGAAGAAGTAAAAGTCTGAATCCTTTTGTAAGATTATGAAAATTAATCTTGAACTCTGTGTGTCTACTGCCCTATCATTGGGAGTAGTTTGTATTATTTTTTGAATATTTGAAGATCTACAAGTCTTATTGAATGATTTTTAATGTTTTGGAAACTAGAAAAATAGAGGAACAACTTTGTAAAAGATAACTTTTCCTAAAAATGATGTTTACTTGGCCTAAAATTGTACACAAGTTGAACTTGACATTTTATCTTCAGCAGTTCTAGGATAAAATGGACCTCACGATCAACACCCTTTTGGTAATGACTGTGAGGTAATCCAGAATTACTATAAAATAAAATAATCTAGAAATTTTTTAGATTGGATAAATGGGATATGGATCCCATATGACCATAATACAGACTGAGAAATGACCCCAAAGGATAATTTTTTATAGATCAGAGTATAAAACAGAATAAATACTATGGAAGATCAGTGATCCTACCATAGCAAACCAAGTTGCCATGACTTGCACCACGATATAGGTATTTCTATGGCTAGTCAATTATATCCTGAGTTAGATTTTAACCGTCTGACTATTACTCTGGGCAATATTCCTTTACATTTCTTTTCACATTTCAAATTTTGCACAGTTCAATTACTTTTTCAATCTAGAATTACAAGTATTTAGAATTTTCAATACTTTTACATAATTGTGAATTAATTCTCAATAATTCACCAATCTTCACTTATTTTATGAAGTATTTTTCAATAATTCACTATTTTCACACATTATATAATCAAATATTTTCTAAAAAATATTCAAATAATTTTTATAAATTTTACAAAAACTCATGGACATATTTTATCATCTCTAAATTCATTTTATGACATAATTTATCAAAAATATCCAAAATATACTTTAGTTTTCTTTAAGTACCAATTCAGCTACCAAAAGAACTTTACCTTATATAATCATTTAAATCAATTTGAGCTTTTTATTAGGCATATTCAAGGTTTTATTTCATTATTCTAAAGTTAATTTCAATTATTCATGCATTTTCTAAATTTTTTCTAAGTTGTTAGAGAGTATGCCCTAGAGCCCATGTAATAGGGATGTTTTTCATATGTATGAAATTTATATTCTTAATAAAAGGCATCATTCATTTATTAATGCCGTGTTTGAATACATGAGTTTGTAAATCTTAAATTAATAAATGAAGTCCTAGATATTATAAACACAGTGCAAAGGCAATCATGAAGGTGTTCATGATGTGAGATGTCTATCGCATGCAAATGTGTTAATATCTAAATATCCCTAGTCATAGAATTAACAAGATAGGACATTGTTAATTCGGACAGACTAGCACATGTTATGCTTCTTGAATGGTTCAAGCAATGGTTCTCATAGTTGTGATTATGGATGATAATCAAAGCTAACATGTGGATGCTTGTTAGAGGAACAAGTTCATTGGAGACCTGCAAAGAGAATCCTCATATGGATATTAAATCTATGTCAGTGAGGAATCTCTTCATAGCGGTTGTGCAAGTATCCTTAGACTTGAGATCACCAAAGTTATCTTAAGTAGCAAGTGGTATACTTTGACTCCATAACTGATTACTTCCAACTGGGAGTGAACATAGTTAGGAGATTGGGTATATCATGACCTACTTGAAGATAGTTGAGTGATTGACAAAGGATTCACCATCCCAGATTTAACAAGGGAAGTTATCTCGCATGATTCTATAATTACCTTGTTCAGAGAATCTCTGGCCAGAGTAATATGCCGAGATGGATGGAGATCCATGAAGGGCATTTAGGAACAATGGTTAAATTACTAGAACATACATAATTAGATTTATATGAGTTGACAGAAATCCATACTCATAATCTAATTGAGATAAGAGTGGTGAAAGGAGTAATTGCACGGTAACTGTTTCTATGGAAGGGTACAGTCAAACCACATGACTTTCCTGACATTTGAGTAGTCATGATGCCTATCTAGAGGCCAATCATGACTTGTATAATGATGTATCAAAATATCAATAGAGATTGATAAAATGATTTAAAGGAGTTTAAATCATGTGAGTTTTGAATAGAACTCACAATTACATATTATACTGCCAACATGGACAGGAACCCAATAGGTCACACACATATAGAGAAAAGGGTAAAATGGTAAAATGACAAGGATAATAATATTTGATATTATTATAAAGGTAGAGAGGAGAATATGATAATAATTAATTAAAGAGTTTAATTAATTATGATCAAATAAAATTGTCCGCGGAACTTTTGAGAAATGTTCTGTAAATTGGACCTAAATGAAATAATGTATTTCATGATTAATTATTATTGTCTTATAAGTGTTATAAGACTACTATAAGTGTTATAGGACTGATATAATAATTAATAGGACCATTGGATAAATTATAAAGGGCCAAAGGAATGAAGAAGTTGGAGGAAGTCCTCCAGAAGAGGGCTACACGCCAACTCCAAACAGAAGGGCTTGGAGGGCTTTTTCTTGGACCAAATTAATTTATATATGTTACATAAGTGTTATGGAACTCACATATTTAATTTGGTTGGATTTGGAATCCATTTGGGTATTTAAATCCAATTAGATGCACAAAGGGCCTAGTTTGTGGATTTTATGCATGGTCTTTTATGAAAAGATTTAATTTGGATTTAATTAAGCCCAAATGATTATAATTAATTCCAGAGGCCCAATTAATAATTCTCCAGCAATTTTAAAGAGCCCAATCTCATTAAGGAGTTGGAATTTTAACCTAACTATAAAAGGCCAACTAATGAGAATTAGGGTTAAGTGATTAAAACAAAAGGAAAGTCCTTTCTCTAAAAACTCTCTCCTTTTTGCGCCACTTCCCAAGCTAGCTCTTGGGAATTTCGGCCCTAGTTGAACACCAATTTGTTGGTTCAATTTACCCCTCTCTAGTGTGGATTACTCATTGGAGGTGTTCGATTTTGGACACTGTGGTTTGCGACAACTCGGTGCGAAGTAAAATCAACTGTTCAACAAAAATCAAAGGTGATTTTTCTTATTCTCATATAGTTATATTGTGTATTCATTGCAAGATCAGATCTAATGGTTAAAAATTTTAAAATTCCGCTCATGTATGTGATGCATGTAACCGTTAAATTCCAACATAAGTTACATAAAGAAAATTTATGCTAAATCAAGGGAAATAATATAATTTAGAAGCCACTAACCTTTCTCCCCATCTTAAGCTTTCCTAGGCTTCTTTTATGTTTTTTCTTTTTGCCTTGGAAGCTTATCCTTCTCCTTGTGAACCTACCATGGCTAAATTTTTAATCCTTCAAAACCTTGATTTTTTGATCTTAAATGCTCAAAATTGCCACATAAATGAACTCTAAGCATGCTAAAATACTTATAGGTATCCTAAAATCAATTTAAATCCATGATTTTAACTTACCTCACTTTGACACCCTAAGCTTTTCACTTATTTTTATCATGCTTAACTTCCTCTAATCAAAGGAGGCTTAAATAATCTTTTAAAGAGATCAATTACCACTTATGATGCTTGGATTTAAAGAAAAAGAGAAAAACATTTGAAAAAATCATAAGATAGTGAGAGCAAGGAAGGTTCGACTATAAAGGCGAAGAAAGGAGCTGAAGAAGATGATATTAACTCTTAAAAATATTTGCTCCCCTTCCCTTTTATAGTGGTCTTGGTGGGTTGGACCAACCACTAGTTTAGGCCTAATAACCTAAAATCAAGCCCATTATGCCACTCTCCTCTAATTATCTCCCTTCTCAAATCCAAATCACTCTAAAATCAATTTCATCATTCTTATCATGTCAAAAACAGTTTGTATACGAAATTTCAACCCAATCAAAGTCCATTTACAAATCCGATTCAATTAAATCGATCTGATTCAATAATTACCGATGTTAACAAAAAATTTACTTTTTATAGCCAAAATATTCTACACATTATTTTAGGTACATCTATAATTTTTGGCAATTTTTACACTTTATTTGCTATTTTTAAAAGTTCAATCAAACTTAGATCAACATAGTTAACCTATAAACCCGTTTCTCATATTTTTTACTTTTGGAGACCTATTTGGCCTCTATTTCACTTCAAATTTCAATCCCGAACTAACCATGATCATTATTTTTTGATGATCAAATAAAATATTTTTCACCTCCCAATGTACTTTTCAGCCCGAAAATACTATCACTATCAAAAAATACTATTCATGACTGATCCAATATTTAGACCATTACAATTACCATCCGAGTAAAATAACATGGTAACCGATGTTCTAAGTCAAAAAATGGTGGCAACCCTAATGCTGCAGCAATACAAATGGAGACTTGCATCAGATGGGGCCTTAATAGCTCAATGAAAAGCTCAACCTAACATAAGGCAAGCAATTATTGATGCATAGGAAGGTGATAAAAAGCTATAGCAAATAGTCCAAAAATACATCAAGGAGGCCCAATGGAATATTCAATAGGAAACAATAGTGTTATATATTATCAAAATAGATTGTGTGTATCAAATGATAAAGAGCTGAAAAGAACTCTTTTGCAAGAAGCATATAACATAATTTTCACTTTGCATCCCGATGGCAATAAGATGTATCAAAACTTGAAGCAATTTTATTGGTGGCTAGGGATGAAAGAAAATGTAATTTAATATGTCTCTAAAGGCTTGACTTGCTAGTAGGAAAAAATAGAACATCAATTTCCTTTTGGACTATTGAACCTTATTTGAATTCCACAATGAAAATCGAAAAATATTACTTGGATTTTGTTATCGGTTTACCTCTTATGCAAAAAAAAAAGCATAATGCATTGTAGGTGATAGTGGATAAATTAACCAAGGCCGCTCACTTTATCCCAGTCCGATCGACTATCCGATGAATAAATTGGTTGAATTATATGTGAATGAAATTGTTCGACCATATAGGATACCAAAATCAGTAATTTCAGATCAAGATCCAAGATTTACTTTCAGATTTTGGAAAAGCTTGCAATAGGCTCTAGGCATAAAGCTTCATTACATTACTGCATTTCACCCATAAACAGATGGTCAACTTTAGAGAGTTATACAAGTGTTATAAGATATGTTGCGAGGGTGTGTTTTAGATTTTTTAGGAAGTTGGGATATATATTTGGCCTTAATAGAGTTCGCAAACAACAAAATTTACCAAACCAGCCTTGGCATGCCACCTTATGAAAACATTATATAGTCGTAAGAGTAGAACTTTAGTTTGTTGGAAAGAATTGACTAAGAATAAAATGATCAGTCCCGACATTATAGAAAATACTAAGAAGAAGATTGAAATTGTCAAACAAAGATTAAAAGATGTAAGTGACCAACAGAAATCATATATGGATTTAAAAAGAAAGGATATTGAGTATCAAGTTGGAGATAAAGTATTTTTTAAAGGTGTCACCATGGAGGAAAATATTATAATTCAAAATGAAAGGAAAACTTAGTCTTAGGTTTATAGGTCCCTATGAAATTATAGATTGACTTGGACCTGTAGCCTATAGACTGGCTCTTTCATCAAAATTATCAAGGCTACATGATGTCTTCCATGTTTCTATACTCTGATGATATCGATCTAATGAATCTCACATAATACCTATAAAATATATAAAAGTCTAATCTGATTATACTTATGATGAAGAACCAAAAGAGATATTGGACAAGGAAAGCAGATAACTGCAGAACAAGTAGATCCCTCTAGTTAAAGTATTATGTCAACATCATAGCCTACACGAAGCCATATGGGAACCTGAGTTAGTAATGCGGACATAACATCCATAATTATTCAAAGCAGGTATAAATTTCGAGGATGAAATTCTTTAAGGGGGAGAGAGTTTTGAGGCCCCTATACTCTAGGAGATTTGCTATATATGAGCCTAATTGATTATATAATTTACTTATATTTTTGTAGTTGTTGTTACTGTAAGTTGGGACTTAGAGGAGATTGTTTAATAAAAAATGGGCAAAATGGTCATTCATATTAAGGCATATATGTGTATAATTGAGAGAGAATATAATATTAGGGGCTTAATTGAAATGATAAAGTGTAAGTTTTATGGTAAGAATAAGAAATTGAAGAAGATTAGTGGGCTAAGTGCAATTATCTAAAGCCAACAAAGCGGACCAATAGGATGTTGGCACCTAGCCTTTCTAGATTTATCATAAAGCTAGAAGAAAAAGTGGGGTATTTAAGGGAGAGTTGGCTGACCACTTAAGGCTGGAATTTCTGCAACTCTAACCCCTAAACAACATTTAAAAACCTCATAAAAATTTAGCCTAATATTAGAGAGCAGAGAGAAATTAGTGGTTAAAGTTTTAAGGTAAAAACATCCTCTTCCTCTCCACTTCTTTCTTCTTATGATGAGAATTCAATTAAAGGAAGATATATATGTTTATAATTGTATTCTTTTCCATGTAGAAGGAGAAACAAACAAAGGAAAGGGAAAGGAAATTCAAAAAGATTGAAGAGAGTGTTTGGTTTGTTTAAAGGTATGAGAATTTTTCATAATTATGCATGTGTGTGATTGAATTGATGACCTGAGGATTGCGTTATTAAGTGTTGGTATAAGGTATTAACATAGAATTTTAGCTTAAGGATGTGTGAGAACCAATATAGGCAAGCTCACAATATAGGCAAGCTTTCTTTAAAATTATAAAAATTTGTCTTAGGGTTCAATTGACCTATCAGGACTGTTTGGCTATATATTGAGCTAGAAGATCTCAAATTGAGTAATTCTAGTTGGAAAAAAAACTAGACTCACACATCTTGATTTCATATGAACAAGTCAAAGTTTAAATCCATTTTGAAGATTATAGTTTATATTGTTTGTTGAATATTTAGAGATTTAAAGGTATGATTAGAGTGACTTTTAATAGTTTCGAAACTAGAAGGATATGGGAACAACTTTTTAGAAAATCACTTTGCTTAAAAATGACGTTTACTAGGTCTAAAATGGTATACAAGTTGAATTTGACAATTTATCTTCAATACTTCTAGGATAGAATGGACCTCACGATCAACACCCTTTTGGTAATGACCATTAGGTAGTATAGAATTACATTAACACCTATGTCATGGTCAGCACCTATTAGGTAACGATCGTGACCCTTCCCTATTTTTTCCTAACCTTAATTTTTAGGTGCCAAATTGATACCAAAGCATACCTAGACCTCTCTAAGCACTCTTAGAACATTCTAAGCATAAAATTAAAGGTGATTTATGACATTAAACATGTGAAAAGAATAATGTAATATAAGAATAAAGTTATAACATAATACATATGTGTATGTTTACATAGATGAAATTATACTATAATTGTTACACAATTGTAAATGTGCTTGTGCAATGATAATTAAAAGAACAATATTGTGATTGTTGTGAATAATTGTATATATTATTAAGCAATATGATGAGCTACATACCATGAAAGAAGTGATATGTAAAATGAAAAGTGCCTGCACATATAACTTAGTGGTGGATAGATAGGTATGCCTATTGGATTACAGTTGCAGCTGGCATAATTTTGACCTGTTTGGGTCCACAGTATGTCCCCATTTAGAACCATAGTCTTGACCCCATTTTGATCCATAAGTTTAATAACTTCGAGTATTCATATGTTTGATACCTACAAGTATCCACAACATCTATTATCCACACCTATAGAACTTAGGCATGCATTGACAAGATATGATAAACGGTAAATGCATGATAATGAAGATCAATGTGATAGGTTTAACTAATCAAATGCATATAAATGTTACATAACTAATTATGATATATCTTTTAATGACATAATTGTATATTATTATTATTATTGCATGTGTGTGTGCTTGAGAATGACTAATGTGAGTGGTTGTTTACCTACTTGCTGTGTCTCCACTAAGCTGTATAATTTATCATGGGTGTTCATCTGTATAGGTACCTAAGATAAGGTTTTCCAGCAGGGATGAAGTCAACAACGGTAAAGCCAACACTAGCTTAGGGAAAGTCAAAATATGGAGATAATGTGATCTTTTTGGCTATGTTCTATTATTGTAAACTTTAAATTTTTCTAGTATGATGTAATGTAAGAATGTTGTGTAAGGAATGTGTAAGGACCCAATTTTAACCCTAGCAGAAATTATGGATGATTATTTGTAATTTGGGTTGAATGTGCTAGTAGCTGGGTGACAACTACTTTTACAGGTTATGCTATGGATTGGTTCCACGATTTGCCCTTGGAATCGATCCACACCTTCTAACAACTCAGGGATATGTTTGTCACAAGATTCATACTGCAAATCAAAACCTCCAAGACCGTCGATGATATGTATAACTTGTTGCAAATACCCGATAAATGTCTAAGAGACTACATCGATATGTTTGAAACTTTGGCATCAAAGATAAAGAATTTGCATCCTGACTCAACAAAAAACACTATGGCAAGGAACACGAGATGCCTAAAGTTGTTCAACTCCATCATCACTTACTACCCGATAGATTTTACAGATCTAATAGATTGTGCAAGCCAATTCATCTAGTTAGATGATGCACTCAAGGCAAGCAAAAGGCTTATAGAGGCTGATAGGATTCAACCGGTCGATAGGGGAAAATGATCAAAGATATAGAAGCCCACTTATAGGAGGGAACAAAAGGAGGATTAAGAGTCTTGATTGATGTGTTCCTGATCAAAAAGTTTAATCCCAATTGCAATGATTGATGAATCCTAATCAAAATGATTGATGAATCCCAATCAAAATGATTGATAAATTTCGATCAAATTGATTGATGTATAAGTTATTATTTTTCCTGATCGATGTGTTTCCAATCAAGGAATTTAATTACAATCGAAATGATTGATGAATTCCAATCAAAATGAATGATGAATTCCAATTGAAATAATTGATATACAAGTTATTATTTTTTCCCATCAATGTGTTATCAATCGATGAATTAAATCTCAATCCTATGATAGATACTTAATCACTCTCGTAAAGTTGCCCCATATCATGTTTTGACCCAAATTAGACTAAAGCGCAAGGTAACTTTGATGAGAAAGTTTATAGGAAATGAAGAAAATCTTGAAGCTGGAGCTTGCAATCTTGAAGGAAGATAACTCAGAGCTTTAGAGAAAGCAAAAAGGAGCAAATCTACAAAAGGTAAAAAAGTGTTTCTAAAATAATTGCTTATATTTGCAGGGGATGACTTCCTCGGCAAGCCAAGCATAGAAAATGAAATGATCTTTCCATATAGCGACCTAATATTAGGCCAAATGGTGTATGAGGTGACCCTCTTAAATAGCACCATTAACAAAGCATTACTCAACAGGCAAATGAAAAGACAGATTCAGAATAGCGTCC
The DNA here is from genome assembly GCA_037975025.1 of Excoecaria agallocha. NCBI lineage: Eukaryota > Viridiplantae > Streptophyta > Magnoliopsida > Malpighiales > Euphorbiaceae > Excoecaria > Excoecaria agallocha. The sequence goes on along the minus strand of CM075810.1, from coordinate 14,069,876 downwards.
GAGTTCTAAATCCAAAAGCATCCAGAATTCTATAAGAATTCGAAAAGTCTAGTCAACAAGACTTTAACTACATGACTGATTGGGAGCATTCGACTAGTGCCGATCAAATTGTCTGGGGGAAAGAGGGGCATAAATGATAATGCTCACATTATTAATTTAGGCCCAAGGCCTAAGATAGATACATGATTTAGGCCCTGTCCAGTCACTTTCAAGAGCAATCTGACCGGATTAAAAGGAATTCGACAAAAATGCAATCGTCACATCACTTGACTGGATGGGCTAGCCTAATAAAGCCATTCCCTATCACTTCATCTGACAAGGGTCGTCTATCCATCACAATTGGTATACCTACCCTATCAAACTATCTATAGGCTTTCAAGTATCTCGATATTTGATACCAAAATCCACTATAAATAGCCTAATCCTTAAGGGCACCCGTTGTGACACTCTTGAGATTCTCTCTAAGTCTTTTACTGATTTAAGTTTCGAAATATTAATATCCGATTCAACAGGACTAGCCTTATTGTAGATTTTAGATCGTTCACAATCCGACTGGCTCACACGTGCTTTCTACTTTCGATATCATCATGATTATCAGGAATGGATTATCATGCAAAAAGATGAAATAAGAAGAAAAGCAAATAGACGGATACAAAAATGGCATAAATACCGAGATGGATTTATGAGAAGGGTTTAAGATAGATGAGATAGTTTTGAAATATGAAAATACACTCATTTAACAAATGAGGCATTTTTAAAATAGAAGAAAGTTAAATGAAAGAGAACAAAATTGCCAAACATTTTATGAAATAAGAAAAAGAATGGCATTGAGTTAATTTTCGCCGTAATATATAAATAAAAACCTGAATTTACATCTTGCACCAACCCAAAGAATAAGACCCAGTGAAATAACTGGCTTATTGTTCCTTTCTTGTCTCGATTTGCGTCCTGTTTTCATCCTTTTCTTCGTCCTCTCTCCAATTTTTGCATTTTGGGTACATAAAAGTTTGTTCTTTTCATCTTAGTCCATTCTTCAATGACAATTTGATCATTTTCCCCCCTTCTATTTGACATTGTTTTCTTCGATTCCATTATAAGAATGTCCACCCCGGAGGTCACAATCACTCTGGGTCGCTCTGGCCAGGTACCTAGTTTTTGATGCATGTTGTAATTCTTGATAATTCCGTGTTGGGTTTGCTTGATAATCGAGAAATTCTGGGAAATTAATGGGAATTGGGATTTTTTAAAGTATATTTACCTATGATGTTATGATTTTAGTTTAATTGATTCACCTTGTATGTATTTCGCGCTCTCTAGTTGGTTTTTGCTATAATATTACTGGGTTTTGCCCATTCATTGTGATATCATCAATATGGTTTGTTCTAAACTGGAGTAAAGTTGAAAGTTAACAACTTTGGATATGGATTTTTGTTTCTTGTTGTGAATTTAGTAATAGGATTTTGGTTCTTAACGGCTTGCAGGTGGTGACGAGAGGAGGCAAAAGGTCAAGATGAGAGGGATTTGGGAGTAATGCTGATAACTTATTGTTTTCTGCTAACAAAAAGGTTTGGTCCTTTGCTTCTTTACATTTGTTCAGTGTGTTTTGGTTGATCGTTAGCGATTGATAAGACATTTTCTTTGGTTGAGGTGAATGCTTTAATATTTGATTTTATTTGAATTCTTGACTTGCGTATTGGACAAATATGTAAGAAGGAAGTAAACAGAGATGGCGTTTTGATGCTCTCTTGGTGTAATTTTGAATCTTTCTGCTACTGGTTTTTCCTTAATTTGGCGTTGAACCAGGTATATGTACTTATATTAAGGTGACTTCAGAGGCATTTCTGCTATCGTTTTACAGATCATGGTAAATCTAAGAGTTTATTGTTTGATATACTCTCCTACCTGTTATGCAATAAGAGGATTGGCTATCTTTATATGATTCATAGTTGAAGCAATTTTTGTCTGTGGTGTTTTGAAAGTCTATTGCTTGTAATATTAACCTCTGGCATATTTGGTTCTCTGAACATTGTTTGGATTTGTTTGACTGCTACTGTCCAGGAACCGAGGACATGATGTGAAGTGGAGTCCTGGCATTAATTGAGTTAATGGTAACAGAATATATTCTGCATGTTCTTTGTGCTTTCGCATATCATTTTTTTCACTGATGCTCCTTCAATGACATAAGGAAGGATCTGAAATTGACCATAATGATCTCCGATTGAAGCTGATGCATAAAAGACTATCTAGGAAAATACAGAATGTTGTAGAAGAAAGGGGGAATGTAGACCAAAACAAAATGCCCTTGAATTCGACTCAGCTCCTGATGGGTTCCGGGAGCTCTTACATGCTTTCTCATGGGCCTGAATCCGATGGAAGTAGCTTTTCAAGGCAAATTGTCCGCAGAGAAACTGCCAAAACTTGCTGGAAGTTGACAAATTGGGCAAATATCACTCATATCAGATGTTTGCAGAATCAAGAGCTAGATCCCCAGATCAAATTTTAAAAGGTTATAGCAGGCTATCACCATCAAGAAATTTTAATGAAATGCAGAAAGTAAAGTCCATGAGAGCTGCTGATATTCACAAAGGTGGATGGCTCTTGAGTGATGAAATTGTTGATGCTTCTAGACTGCCAGGCTCTCCACATGCAGTAATAAAACAACCTGTCAGGCAGGCAATCTGGTAGCAAGAACAGTGCCAAGAAGTGGCATCCTGCAAATTGTTCTTCCTCTTACAGGGCTTGTTATGTTGTCATTTTAACCATGCTACTTGTATGTTCAATTCTTTTATTGATCTATTTGCAGGGAGAGGAACCTCAAACTGTTGCAGGGTTCTTGCGTTCTCTTGCTTTGGGTAAATATGCTATCAATTTTCAGGCAGAAGAAGTAAGCTATAATTCTGTGCTTTTTGTAAACAATTTGTTTAGCTATCCAAAATTTTTTCTTTTTCACTTGCCACATGGTATATGAGTGATACTACATCAAAACCATTGGTTAAGCTATCCAAAATTTCTTACCGCTTACTACAATGTGTTGTTCTAGATAATACCATGCCGAAACAATTTGTGTTGCTAACTAATCTCCTAGCATAGCCTAACACCTCATTTATCTTTTTTCGTCTTTTTGGAAATACAATCTGCAGATTTGACATGTTTTTCCATTATCAACTTTGCTTCATCTTCACTACAGCCAGTGGTGTCCATGGATGTGAAATGTATTTCACATATCATTACTTTTCGATTGTTGTGATTGGCTTCTGGGTCGTTATGGTTCTTGTATGGAATATGCTCTAAAGGAAAATCCTGCATGTTTAAAACCAGCAATTTTATCCATATTATTAATTATTTAGACATGAACCCATTCTTTTCTCTTAACTAATATTATTAAACGAGAATATTGGAGGTTAGCTTGTGACAACCATGGTTTTTATTTATTTATTTATTTTTTTGGGGCAATACGAGCATGGCATGTGAAAGACATAAATCAAGCTGATCACATTCAGAATGTTGGCAATGTCTTCCAAGACGAGAAAAAGTTCTCGTGCCATAAGTTTCTAATTGGCCAAATATATAAAAATACCCTTAATATTTTTCAAAACGAACAATTTTGCCTCTAATATTTAGTTACATGTAATATTATTTTTAAAGTTATTAAAATGGTGTAATTTTACTTCTAAAGTAACGAAATTGCTAGTTTGATCGTGTTCTATCAAAATGGTGCAATGTGTTCATATCAATGATCAAAAGATAGAATACGGTTAAATTTATGATTTCGTTATTTTAGGAGGTAAAATTGAACTATTTTGATAATTTTAGGGGTATCATTGTACGTAAATAGATATTAGCCGCAAAATTGCTGTTTTTGGCAAACATTAAGGGCATTTTTGCAGATTAAGCGTCTCTAATTTTTGACTTTTTCTATTTTTGAGTTTTGATGAAAATAGAAGATATGGGGATTATATTGGGTATACAGGGGTGGATTGTAGATCCAGGTGCTTTAACTTATAAAGTAGAAGTGATAATTAAATACTTTTGAAGTAGAGCAATGTGATAAGTATCCGAGGAAGTATACCAACATATTTTGAATTGTAGCCCAGAATTGTGTCAGTGGTGGAGGGAGGGAAAGGTTTATTTTCAGTTGCAGTGTAGTCTTAGAAGTGAATGCTCAGTTGAGGAGAGTTCATTTTGAATTGTCATCAACTCCTAGAAGTGAAAGTTCCAATAGGGTTGCTTGGATTTTGTTGCAAATATGCAAAGTTTGATGATAAGTAGGGTGAGATTTTAAGTAGCTGTAGGAATTATTCTTTTTGGCGACGGCTATAGCAGTTTGTGTTTTTCTTTTCCATTTCCGGAAACTTCTTTCATTATTACATCAGCTCGTTTAACTGTTGGTTTATTTGTTTCATAGGTAGACATGACTGTACTGAATGGGGGATAAAGACTTCAAAGAAATGGGCATACCAATGGTACTGTTTCTAACTTCCAATATCCAATCCCCCCTGCCAACCCTCCTCTTGTCCCCCTCTTTCTTTTTGAAAAACAATCTATTAAGCTGTCTGAACTTTTTTCTTTTTTCATTTACCACTAGCCACCATGAGGAGTTGTAGATGATACATACTGGAACAATTTGGCAACTAATTCTCTCTCTCTCTCTCTCTATACATACATACATATATATATATATATATATATATATATATATATATATAAGAAACTACCATTTACAACATGGTATTGTTCATACTGTCAAGTGGGTGAACATATGACAAGCATGAGAACCATCTTCTGCTGATGGGAAACTAAACTCTAATGAGAAAAAGAGGATCAAGGGCAAGTAACTGTGTTCATGCTCGTTGATCCCATTTTCTTATGACAGTGTTAGCCTCTTAAGATATAGGTTTGGAAGCAATATGTTTGTTACTCCCGTGCATGTGCATATACATGTATACACATCCGAGCTCTCTTAGCAATGATGCTTAATTGGCAGGGTCCAAGAAAGAAGATTCTGCTAGCACTTTTGGACCGCCTGAAACGGCAAGCATAACGATTGCAACATAATAGGGTTTCTTTTTATGGCGAAGAATTCCATGGTTTTGTGCAATCTATTGGACTGTTGATGTGCTTGCATTGCTTGGAATAACATACTTTATTCTGAAAGCAGATTCTGAAGACATTGTTGGCACAAGATGATACGATGCTGTGGAGTTGTATATATATATATATATATATATATATATATATATATATATATAATAGACGTTAGGATATTGAAAATCCTGTCATAGAGCTATTATATTGATTGACGTAGGCTATGATTGAATTCAAACTGTTTTATCCATTGTACTGAAAATCTATAAATGCTATCTGAGTAATCTTCTCATTGTTGCTTTCTCCTAAACCACAACTTGCATGAAATTAGAAAAAAAAAAATCATACAATAGAATGGGGGGAAATTACATAATTTTGAAGCAGATGTAGATTTATGCCATCAAAAGACCTTGATGGAAAAAGAAGTCTTGGGTTTTGAAGAAGGTTGGTTCTGTTCAGAATCTTTGGCACACCTGGATTCCAAAGCAAGCAGGAACTTGTTTGATGCAGAAGAAAGCTTGGTGCATTGATGATCAACCGGAAATCGATGCTTCAAGCAAACTTTCAAATGGCAAGTCTTGCAAATAGACGTATTAGAGAAGGTCAAGATCGCTTTGCATAGCTTAACACCGCACTTATCTTTCTTCTTCTTTTTGGGATTGCAATCTGCAGATTTGACATGTTTTTCCATCATCATCTTCTCTTCATCTTCATTACAACCAGTGGTTTCCATGGATGTGGAACATATTTCACATATCATTACTTTTCTGCTGTTGTGATCAGCTCTAGGGCAATTATGAGACTTGAATGATCTATGTTCTGAACAGAAAACCTGCATACATGCATCACAAATTTCCTAAGACATGGATTAGATTTTCTAATCTAAATTAATAAAATGCCAAAAATGTACAAGTGCAATTTCATTCATAATATTTCGATTCGCAATTGGAAATACTAAGTTTAATCGAATTTTATTTTTTCAACAATTTTATTCTTTTAGACACCATATTGTTATACTCGATTAAATTTCTTTTTAAAATGAGTAAAAGTCTTTTAATTTCTAAAATGAGGAAATATTTTTTTCAATTTCAAAATAACGATAACCGAAATATCAAAAATAAATAAAAAATATAAAAATGAGTAAATTTCTTTTAATTTTGAAATAACGTTAATTGGAACACTAAAAATAAATAAAATCTTTTTAAATTTCGAAATATGGAAGGTAAGATTAATTGAAACATTAGAAATAAATAAAATTGTAAAATAGATGGAAATTTTGTAGGTATACCTTTTGACAAGAATGGCATGTGAACGGCAGAAAATCAAGCTGATTGCATTCAGAATGTTGGCAATGTCTTCCTAGATCAGAGAAAGCTTCTGTTCCTCCTGCCATAGTTTTTTTTTTTTTTAAGTTTTTTGTGAAAATCAAAAGTTTGAGGAAGGAGGAGGATGGGGTTTGATTATTTATAGGCATGGAGAGGTGGATTGTTGGCTAAGCCAGGTTCCAGGTTTGCATTACTTGGATGGATTGTTCTGGACATTGAGGTCGGCGACGTTTACACGTACGCACGCGCTGATGCCGTTTGTTGCATTGTTACGTGTCTGCACCCTGGTGGAGCCCACTTTGGTCCCGAGCATAACAAACGCACCTAAAATAAAATGTGCTTTCCTGTTTTCCTCTAGGAAAATTAAATTTTTTAATATATTAAATCAGTAACAAAAAGAATTATCGCGTCTGCACTGCACAAACGTTTAGGATAATCATATATGTATAAACTTCAGTGCACAAATCCCGTACAAACTCTATTTAAAAAACCAACAATGCCCTTACTTCTATATTTCGTTCAACAGCTATATTTTGCTTTCCATAAGTTTTTTTCCCTCCCTTATATTTAATTTTTTAATTTTTTGAATACAAGGCAGCAGCAAAAACACACCAGCCAGAACTCCCGGAACAGCATTTCCCATAACAACAACCAAAAGAATTTGATAGAAACCAGGACGGACCGTCTCAACCGATTGGGCAACCTATCTGCAGCCCTTTACCTCGCAATGAATGTGGTGAATGGTCACTGACCAATTCCTTTCAAGTAACTCCTTAATAGCTATAAAGACGCAGGAATCAGCAACTTGAACCTCTCTATTGGTCAATAAAGAAGTTGCAGCTTTGCTATATATATCATAATTTCAAGAATCACTTTTTTGAAATCTAAATTCCAAGGCAGATTAAACTCTTTGAATATCGCACTTGCCATATTTGCCATATCACCATACAAGTGAATAAAAAATAATATTTGAAATCATCACGTGTTATATTGACATAGATCCATGTTAGATGTTATGTGTGCATGATATGCTAACTGAACATGCCAGCTGGACTTTTCATCTATTTCTTGTCGGAAATCGGTCAAAGTAATTTTATTATATGATTTTGCAAACTTCAATTATTTTTATGAATTTTTTTCATTTTTGTTGCATAATTTGATTACAAGCGCAGTGATAATTGATAAAACTAACCCTATAACCATCCTTTAAAGATATGTTGACTAGATTTCATCTATTTCAGAGTGCTTTAATTATGATATGTTTTTGGAGGGAAATTAAATTATAATTATATTGTTTTTAGTCAATGGTTCATTCTTTAAATACTAAATTTCACAATGTGCAATTTTTACTAAATTGAAAGTAAAGAAATCTATGTTCACCACAATATGCAAAATTTACTCAATTTAAAAAAAAATGCAATGATGGTAGAATTATAGTGTGTCCTACTGAAATATTTGACCTAACTAGTTTAGGTCACTTGTTAGGCATCCAATTAATTTGATGGTTAGCATATGAATTTATATGATTATCATACTGCAAATCAAATTTAATGTCAAAGACATACCAACATCAGAGAGTATATCAATATATAATCAGCATGAAAAAGAAAGAAATTCGTAGAGTAACTTGATTATTTTTACAGCATATCAATCAAAGGAATTCTTATCAACATAGAGTGACACCATATGATAATAATTTAAATCACTTGATGATGACTAGCTCAATTTTATATTACATTGATTGGAAAACTATATGGCTATGTTTTGGTATAATGTAATGTAATGGATAATGTATTGATTATTTTATTTGTTAAATTAAATTTTTTACAATGTATTGTAATCCTAAATATATATGTAATCCTCAATACATCAATAGATATATTCCTTAATCCATAATAGTTTGTGATATTTTTCATTACATTAATTTATTTTAAATTAAACTATATTCTTTCAAATTTAGTAAAAATATTATTTTGTATGAAATTACATTTTGAATATAATTGTTTTTCTAAATATTGTAATTTATCAAGTTTTAAAGATAAACGGTGATACTGGGGTGAATAGTATCAGCCGAGGGTTACCGAAAATTATAAAATTTTTATTGCACCATTGAAAAGTACTATTCATGGTGAGTCCGATCATATAATTTGAGGTAAAAATGAAGTCATTTAAGTTATCAAAAGTTAAAAATAAAAATGAGAAGTGGAACCGTAAAAAGTTGACCAAAACTTTGACCGGTTAGAAAATATTCTATGAATCTCAGAAAATTATTCCGATCATATAAAATCTCTTGAAATAATATAAATAAAATTTTAAAAGTAAAAACTTATTTTTTAAATAAATTCAAAAATTGAATTTCGGATCGGTATTTTAATTTTGGACTTTGAAATATATCGAAACGAACTCGTTTTGTGCTGAAATTTTAAACACACTCTAAATAATATTTTTGAATGTTTTTGGAACTATTTTAGTAAAATTTTGACTATAAAATAAATTGATCCAATCATAAATGAACAAGTGGATTAATTATGGTCATTTGATAAAAAACTTGATAATCAGATCATGGCCATTGATCAAGCCATTTATAAGAATCACATATTTGAAAATTTCGGCCATTTTTTACTCACATTACCAACCAAATATAGAGATGTATTAACATTTACATTATATTACTAATGTAATCAAACATAGTAATGTAATTACAATTTCATTCCATTCCATTCCATTACATTTCTTAATCAATTATATTATTCAATACATTATAATCCATTACCTCTTATCAAACATAGATTATATTGTTTCCAATTAGCTATAATGAAAACAATAATCATTAGTGAACAAAGAAAATTATATGCCTTGAATAACTTGATTAAGCACGGGTATTTGTTTAGTGAAACTTAAGAAATCAATTAAGTCATATATGTTGTAAACAAATGCAAGAAAGTTTTCAATCCGTACGATGCAGTTCTTAAGGATAATTTGCCCACAATATGCAATTAAGCAAAATAAAGAAATAAGGTTATGTTTGGTAAGAAGTAAAAGAATGTAATATATTGAACAATGTAATGGATTAAAAAATATAATGTAATACAATATAATTGTGATTACATTACTATATTTGGTAACATTAGTAATGTAATGTAATAACAAATACATTCTCATATTTGGTTGCATTATATACATGTATTGAAATGTAATAATATTTATAATCATCAATTAATTTTTTTGTATAATTATTTTATTTTTTTAATTATTTTATATACTTATATATTTGTTATATTATAAATATAAAAATCCAAACTTAATAAAACAGAATGTTAAAAAAATTACATTAAAAATGTAAACCCATAAAAATACAATTTTTAACTCTAATATTCAAAGTAAAGTTTACATATTAATAATAATTAAAAAATATCAAATAAATTATTTAATAATACTCAAATATCCCCACTAAGTAAACTTTTTATCCAAATTTCTTTCTTATCATTAGGTATAGTGAAAAATATATTAGTTGTTTCACGATCGTAATTAATTTTTCTCGTTGCTTGATATCTTTTATGCATATTCAAACCACTCAATTTTGTCAACTCACTATTGATCATCAATCTCTTTTTATTTGCATTGCCATCTTCTAATGCTGGACCAAACCTATCACTAGCCTTTCCAATTTCCATGCTATAATATAAGCTGACTCTTTAATAACTCTAGCCAAACTTAAAATACTTTCACTTCCACTCTTTTTTTCCTTAGAAACATCTTCGTTTGTCCTAAAAAATGAAGTAAAATCATTTGGAATAGAACTTACTTCATTTTCATTGACTTCATTGGTTGTTTATTTGTCCAACTCTTCTACGATATCTACAGTTGTTTCAAAATCTTTTTCGATTGCATGATCTTTTCCAAAAAACAATATAGAGATCCTCATAAAATGGAAAAGATTTGAACTTGAATGGTTCAGTATCCAAATGACTCTGCAAAAATATACAACTATTTTTAGATTAATAATTTTTAGGTTTAAAAAAACAGATTTGTAAAAAAGTTTATAATTGCACCTTTAAATATTCATCCTAGACTACATTTTCTGTCGTAATATATTTTCGATTAGAGTCCCAATCAAATCCACTGCAATTACAACCAGGTAACATATCATGCACAACACCAAAATTAGCTCTTAAACTTCTCACTTTTGACTTAATGTGAGGCTTCGCTTTAATTCCATAATTTGGTAACTTTTCTTTAAAATTATCTTCCACAGCATTAAAATGTCTAGGTTTGAAACCTTGTTCAACTTTAAATCTTCTAGTATTATATAACTCGAAAAAAGTTTCAACTAGTTTCGTCTCTTCATCAATTGTCCATATCTTTTTATTTGTTCCTGGTCTTTTTGGCTTAATAGAATTTGACATTTCTAAAGCCTGACAATGCTACTGCAATTTTAAAATACTGAATAAATTTCAAAACAAGGGTGACAGCAGACCTTGCAGAAATGGTGAAAGTTTAACCATAGAAGTAAGCTATAGGAAGATAAAAGTGATTAAACAGAGGAAAAATGAAATTGGGCAATCGATGTTTATTTCAGGCATCAATAAGCAAGAAATGATAAGTTATGAAAATAAATTTTCAGAGCATGACAATAAGTGACAAGTAAATCAATTCGGAATTATTTGATCTAGTAGAATGAAAGGCATATTTAATTATCTCATCTTAAAATTAGAGTTTCAATATAGACAAATCTTGATCATTCTCATCTTAAAATTAGAGTTTTAGTATATTCAATATATTCCCCAAATCTAATAACTTCTGCTAGTGGATACCCCTCTCTGTAGGGAAGAATCTTTCAGAGATACCCTTTTAACACCCTATCTTTTTCACATCTAAAATAAATAATTATTCAATAATATTTAAACTTTGATTACAAAATACAAAAAATCATATTCTTATTATGATGTGAGTTGTGCCTATAACAGAATATAAATTAGATTAGATGGCTGTAACTAAATAAAAATCCTTAGCAATACATACAGATGTTTTCTATCAACATTACTGTTGGCTAACTTCATTCTAATAAACTTTATGGTTTTACTTCTTTCTTAATTGTATATTAGCCACTAAAATATGATATGTACTTTATTAAAAGATATACTGAAAATAAAAGAGCTCAATTGGCACCATATGGCAATAGATGCATCTTACAAAATCTCACAACTCCAGCCAATTCCTTCATAAATCAATAAAGAAAAAATAATTGAAAGGAACAAAGAAAGGAATTGGTTGCAGGAATCTAAGAGCAAAAGCTAGCAAGAACAACAACTGGTGTGGAAGATTAGAGATTGCACTTGGTCTATATCATAAAATATGCAATAAAGTAGAACATCACCAGCCCTATCTACTTGACATGTTCATGAGTGAATTCAACATTTCTTTTTGCCTGCTCTAGTTAGAACTATAGTTCCGCTGTGGATTGAAGCAATTTGAACATAGGTCTTCTTTCTGAATATGGAAATAAAGCTCAAATTTGCTCTAGTTAGAACTATAGTTTTGTTATGGATTAAAGTAATTTCTCAACTTCCCCCTAACCATTTTGAAATTATAGTAGCCAAACAAAAACCAAGAGCACAAAAAATACCATTAAACCACAATTTACCTAGAAAAATGGAGCATCAAAGCAAAGCAAGAGATGAGGTGAGAACAACCTTTAGAAATATAATTAAATTAGAGAACAAGAATGGAGGAAACATCAAATCCTAATTCAAAGCTTTCATTTAAGAATTAAAGGTTGAATTAGAGAATCTAAAAATAAAATAAAAAAATCTACAACTAAGAGATGATTGAACTCAAGTAAAATGGAAAAAATATATAGAAGGAAGAACATAATCAAAGATGCACCTGGAACCAAAGAACGGTAGGCGATGACGACCAGCAGAGGATGGTGTCGATAGGAGGAGGATGATGCCGATAGAGATGGCATAACGGTGGTGGCGGTAGTGGAGGCGAAGAGGAAAGATGACGGTTTAGGTTTAAACTTTAGAGAGAAATATTGTAATGAGAAATATTTTGCTAAATCGAAGGATTGGAGAATACATTAGTAAATGTATTAAAAAATACATCAGTACTTGTGATTACATTACATTATTAGATATTTGTATTAACAAACATAGGTTTAATTACAGGATTAATTACATTACATTACATTGTTGGCTACCAAACATAGCCTAAGTATATACTCTAAAATTCAACAAACTCTTTTGCTAATTCTAAAGGGAGTAAGAACAATATAAGTATATCTATAACCCAGCAACATAAGTTTTTCAAATTTAAAATTATGGCTATAGAGAAAAATCAAGAACATGGAGCAAAATGTGGGCGAACTGGTAGCGGGAGAAAGACAAGGAGTAATAGATAGTGGAGTAAACAGTAAACAAAGGAAAATATTTTTTATAAGTCAATTTTGGACTAGGTCAGATATAAAATGTGATAGAATGGGCAGCCACGAGTACCTTGCACGAGTTATGTTATGATAAGAGAAGAAACAAGAGAGCTGAAACCTTATATTTCATTTGATCATTCATAATATTACTAGATTGTTGGCATGGGAATCAAATATCCAAGTTAACAAAGGAGAGATTTAACCCATTGAACTTCAGCTGTAGTCCATTCTATACTAGGCTTTTCGGTACTTGAACATGCTACTATTTGTACTTCCTAAAACTCCAGCTAATAGGAATTTCTCCAAAATATAATAACTACCTAGAAGTTGAAGTCCTATCTGATGGGTCACCGGCCAATATGCATTAGATAAATATGAAAAATTAGTTAAGACTGAGGTGTGATGTTGATACCGAAATTAATTATGGACTTGAGGTATCACTACAATTATTTCAAAGCTTGCAAGTGAGAGGTGTTTGGATAATAGAATTAATGTGTTGAGACTCAAGGATCGGATAAGCGGTTGAGGTCAGGCCGTGAGGATCCTCTACCTTTTACAGCATAAATTAAGATAGTTTGTTTATAAAGAAAGCCGCATTAGGTCTAGTTAGACTTAGGTACTATAACCCACTAACCAATTGATGATACTCAATAAGAATAATGGCCTTTGCATTAGAAGCGGACTTAATTAAAGGAGAGTTCATTGCCATAGGCATGTTGACCTCTTTAGCACCCTCCATTTAAGCAAGGCAAAGAAGCTTACGAACATAATGATGTTGAAAGAGAAAAATTCCTTAGGCTGTTTTATGCAGGTCAATGCCAAGGAAAAGAGATAATCTAGTTGGTTTTTTTGAGAGAAAATTGAGCTCTAAGAGCTTTGATGAACCGAGGAAAAAATTTTATATTACTGCCTGTTGCATTTAAGTCATCAACATAAGCCAGAAAATAGAAACGGATAAAACCTTATTGAAAAACAAAAAGTGAGTGATCATTGTGAGATGATGGAAATCCATAATTTAAAGTGAATGATTTCAATGCTTATACCAGACCCGTGGTGCCTATTTAAGACCATAGAGAGCCTTTACTAGCTTGCAAACATGAGTAGGCTTAGTAATGCACAAAACACATGTTGGGAATTAATCAGTTACAAACATCACATGTATAAGCGGAATTTAAAATTTTTAACCAATATATCTGATATTGCAATGAATATACAATATAAATATTAATGAGAATAAGAAAAATCACATTTGATTTTTGTTAAATAGTTGATTTTCCTTCTCACCGGATTGTCACAAACCACAGTGTCCAAAATTAAACACCTCCAATCGTAATCCACACTAAAGAAGGATCAAATGAACCAAGAACTATTGAAAAACAAAGGTGGCCGAAATTCCTTGATGCTAGCAAGGAGAGAGAGTGGCAGCTAGGGTTAGAGAAGAATAGAGAAGTTTCTTTCTTATGAAACTCACTTAATCCTAATTTCCTTTATCTTGAATTTTTATAGTTAGGTTAAAAATCCAACTTTATAATGGAATTGGCTCTTTAAAATTGCTGGAGAAATATTAATTGGACTTCTGAAGATATTATTAATTTATTTGAGCTCAATTAAATCAAATTTAAGTCTTTTCATAAGGGACTATGCACTTAACCCATAAACTAGGTTCTTTATGGATAAACTTGGATTTAATCATCCAAATAAATTTTAAATCCATCCAAATTAAATATATAGGCTCCATAACACTTAGGAAATATATTTAATTTATTTTAATTCAAGAATTAGGCCTCTAAGCCCTTCTATTTGGAGTTGGTGTGAAATCCATCATCTAGTGGATTTCTGCGCCAAAACCAATTCTTTTTGTCCTCTTATATTTCTCTAATGGATCTATTAATTATTATATTAGCCCTATAATACTTATAGTCCAATAATAATTAATTATAAAATACAATATTTCAATCAAGTCCATTTTGCAGAATATTTATAAAAGTTCTGCAAACATCTCTACTTGAGCATAAATAATTAAACTATTTAATTAATTATTCTCTTATTCATTTCTCTTCTCCCATAATAATATCAAATATTATTATCCTTGTCATTTTATCCTTTACTCTATATGTGTGTGACCTATTGGGTTTCTGTCTATATTGGCAGTATAATATGTAATTATGAGTTCTATTCAAAACTCATATGATTTAAACTTCTTTAAATCATTATATCAATTTCTTATTGATATTTAAGATACACTATTATACAAGTCATGAACGGCCTCTAGCTAGGCACCATGACTATCCAAATATCAGGAAAATTAATAGTGGTTTTGACTATACCCTTTCATAGAAATAGTTACCGTGCAATTACTCTTTTTACCACTCTTATCTCAATTAGATTCTGAGTATGAATTTTTTTTCAACTCGTATAAATCTAATTATATATATTCTATTAATTTAACCATTGTTCCCAAAATGCTTTTTATGGATCTTTATCCATCTTGGCATATTACTCTAGCCAGAGATTCTCTGAACAAGGCAATTATAGAATTATGCGAGATAACTTCCTTTAATAAATCTGGGATCGTGAATCCTTTATCGATTACTCAATTATTTTAAAGTAGGTTATGATATATCTAACCTTCTAACTATGTTCACCCCCAGTTAGAAGTAATAAGTTATAGAGTCAAAGTATATTACTAGCTACTTAAGAATACCTTGGTGATCTCAAGTCTAAAGATACTTGCACAACCGCTATGAAGAAATTCCTCACTGACATAGATTTAATATCCATGTGAGGATTCTCTTTGTAGGTCTCCAATGAACTTGTTCTTCTAACAAGCATCCATATGTTAGCTTTGATCATCACCTATAATCACAGTTTTGAGAATCAATGCTTGAACTATTCAAGAAGTATAACATATGCTAATCTATCCGAATTAACAATGTCCTATCTTGTTAATTCTATGACTAGAGATATTTAGATATTATCACATTTGCATGCAATAGACATCTCATATCATGAACACTTTCATGACTGCCTTTGCACTGTGTTTATAATATCTAGGACTTCATTTATTAATTTAAGATATACATACTCATGTATTTAAACATAATATTAATAAATGAATGATGCCTTTTATTAAGAATGTAAATATATATATATATATATATATATATATATATATATATATATATGAAATACATCCATTTTACATGGGATCTAGGGCATACTATCTAATAATCTCCCACTTGTACTAGAGCCAATCACTCATATGTCTTAAATCTATGTTATTTATATGGTGATCGTGCTTTATTTGGGAAAGTGCTTTAGTGAGAGGATTAGCCACATTATCATCTTTGGGGACCTTTTCTATTTTCATATCATTTGTAGCTACTATTTCCCTTATGAGATGGTAGCGTTTGAGAACATGCTTGGATTGCGGATGAGACCGTGGTTCCTTTGCTTATGTAATGGCTCCATTGTTGTCACAATATAAAGGAATTAGATCAACAATGCTAGACACCACTCCTAGTTCAGATATGAACTTTTTGATCCATATTGCTTCTTTAGCTGCTCTCGAAGCAACAATGTACTCAGCTTGTGTCATGGAATCATCAGTTGTTTCTTGTTTCGAACTCTTCCAACTAACTGCTCCTCCTTTCATTATGAACATAAAACTAGACAGTGATTTACAATCATCTTTGTCAGATTGGAAGCTGGCATCAGTATATCCATTTACTTCCAAACTGCCCTTTCCATATATCAAAAATATATTCTTAGTTCTTCTCAAGTACTTAAGGATATTCTTGACAGCTACCCAGTATTCCTCTCTAAAATTGGATTGGAATCTGCTTGTGACACTCAAAATAAATGCTACATTTGGACATGTACATAACATAGCATACATGATAAAACCAATTGCAGATGCATATGGTGTTCTATTCATGATCTTTCTATCCTCTAGTATCTGCGAATACATATACTTAGAAAGGCAATTTTCATGCACCATGGGTTTAAATCCTTTCTTAGAAATATCAATATTGAACGTCTTTAATACTTTATCTATATATGTACTTTGAGAATGACCTAGCAACCTATTAGATCTATCTCTATATATCCTTATTTCCAGAATATAGGATGCTTCTCTAAGGTATTTCATGGAGAATTACTTGGATAACCATATTTTAACAGATTGGAGAAGAGAAATGACATTTCCTATGATCAATATGGCATCCATATATAGAACTAGAAAGAGAATTTCACTCCCACTGACCCTTTTATAAACACAAGGTTTATCTTCATTCTGTGAGAAACCAAACTCTTTGATTGTATCATTGAATTGTATGTTCCAGCTCCGATAGTCTTGCTTCTATCCATAAATGGATCTTTGAAGCTTGCATACCTTTTTGCCATTTCCCAATGTGAACCCTTCTGGTTGTGTCATATACACATCCTCAGTCAGATTTTTATTTAGAAAAGATATTTTCGCATCTATTTGCCAAATCTCATAATCATAATGAGCTGTAATGGCTAAAAATATTCTTATAGATTTAAGCATCGCTACAGGAGAAAAGGTTTCATCATACTCAATTCCTTCTCTTTGATGATAGCCTTATATTACTATGCAAGCTTTATAGGTAACTATATTACCTTTCATGTCGGTCTTCTTTTTGAAGACCCATTTGCACCTTATGGGTTTTATCCCTTCAGGTGGTTGAGCCAAAGTCCATACTTTGTTCTTAGACATGAAGTCTATTTCAGACTGCATAGCCTTAAGCCATATATCATGTTTTGAACTATTCAAAACTTTTTGATATCTTATAGGCTCATTGTCCTCTATTACAATTATGTCTCTATCTGAATCAATGTGAAATCCACATCTCACAAGGATAGAATGCATCCTAATAGATCTTCTATAATTTTATGTTTAATTAGGTTCAACTGTAATCTCATCATTATGAGATTCAGTCTTAGGTTCAATCGTTTGATCTACTGTTAGAGAGTATGCCCTAGAGCCCATGTAAAAGGGATGAATTCATATTCTTAATAAAAGGTATCATTCATTTATTAATGTTATGTTTAAATATATGAGTTTGTAAATCTTAAATTAATAAATGAAGTCCTAGATATTATAAATACAGTGCAAAGGCAATTATGAAAGTGTTCATGATATGATATGTCTATTGCATGCAAATGTGTTAATATCTAAATATCCTTAGTTATAGAATTAACAAGATAGGGCATTGTTAATTCGGACAGACTAGCACATGTTATGCTTCTTGAATGTTCCAAGAAGTGATTTTCATAACTGTGATTATGGAAGATAATCAAAGCTAACATGTGGATGCTTGTTAGAAATGAAGACCACTATCAAGGAGCAAGATAGGCCGGATGGTGATCCAACAAGATTGAAGATAATGTAATTACTTTTTCTTGTTTGATTCATGCATATTACCTAGGCTTGACCTTTTGATTTCCCTTTTGGGTCGAGGAGATCAATGTAGTAAAGTCCATAACTATGCCATATTTGTATGCTTATATTTATGTGATAGATATAGGATGCATACCAATGTATGCCAACCATGTACGATGAGACTTAATTAATTAAAATCCCTCAAACTAATACTAAGGTATATAAGCCTTCAATTAATTGGAGGAGAACCAGAGTTCTTTATAGTATAGGTTGTTGACCACAATCAAGCTCACATTATATCGAATATGTTCGAATCTAATTAAATAGGTCATGTTAGCTAGCCCATTGGCTTCTTGACCACAATCAAGGCTAATGGTTCTAGAGGCAAGATTAGGAAATGCATATATGATATGCATATATCAAGAGTTGATAACTTAATGATCCAATAGTTGTGTAGAGACACAATTAGTATAGAGATACCTACCTTTCAAAGGTATGGAGTTTGGCTTGTTGACCACAGTCAAGGTCATATTACATATCAAGGATTGGATATTGGCCTACTAAGAAAATCATCAGGTTTTCTCGGATTATATAGAGAGGGCTATTAATTTGCAATAAAATAGTGGGAGTAAATGGATTAATTAAAGACTTAATTAATGCATACATATATATAAACATACTCTCATATGTTTTCTTTTTTCACATCTAGGTCATCATCATAAGCACATTAAACATTAACATATGATCAATCTTGGATAACAAACTAGTTGAAAACAATTATTCTGACTGGATCAAACAAGTGAGAATTGTTCTCAGAGCTGGAAAATATCTATTATGTCTTGGATAAAGATCCAACACCACTCCTATCAGATGATCCCATTGATGAGATCAAGGGCACTTATCGAAAATATATGAAGGATAGTGAAACAGCCACATGTCTGATGCTGGGTGCTATGTCCTTAGAGCTTCAGAAGCAACATGAGATGATGGATGCTAGAGCTATCATTTTGTATCTAGAGGAGCTTTACACTTCTCAGGCTAGAACTGAGCAATATGAGATTGCTCGAGCTCTATTTAGTTGTAAAATAGTGGAAGGCACTTCGGCTGTTGCTCATGCATTGAAGATGTATGGGTATATTGAGCATTTAAGTAGACTTGGCTATGTAATGGATAATGATCTATACATAGATTTAATCTTGTACTTGTTAACTCTAAGTTTTGTACCATTTATGCTTAACTTCAACATGAACAAGATCCAAGTAACCATTCCTGAGTTAATCAATATGCTCAAAATAGCTGATGGATCCTTCAAGAAGAATTCAAAAAGTATAATGGTTGTCACTTCTGCTAAAGCCAAGAAGCAGAAGAAGAATATGACCAAGGCACAGCCAAATCATGGTGGGATTTCCAAGAAAAAGGCTGTCAAGAAAGAGAATCCCAAAGGAACTTACTTCCATTGTGGAAAAGATGGTCATTGGAAGTGTAACTGCAAGGCCTATCCAGATTCTCTCAAGGAGAAGAAGCAAGCTGATGCTTCTTCTTTAGGTATTCATATGATTGAAATAAATACTTATTCTATTGCTTCAAAATAATCTTGGGTATTAGATGCCGGATGTGGATCTCATTTGTGTAATGATCTACAGGGGCTTAAAAGCAATTGAAGAGTTAGAAAGGCAGAAATATATCTATAGTCAGCTACTGGATAAAACATCTCTACAATAGTTGTGGGGACTTATCATTTGCCTCTTCCAAGTGGATTAATACTGGAGTTAAATAATTGTTATTATGTTCCAGCATTGTCCAAAAATATTATTTCTTTCAGTTGTTTAATGAACGATTATGACATTTTTTAAAGGAAAAAAGTTGTTACATTTTTAAGAACAATATATTTTATGCTAAAGCTATCATTGAGAATGGTATATTTATTCTTGATTTAATTAGAAAAGTGCATAATGTGGATACCAAGAGAATGAAACAAGATAATCTAAATACCTCATATTTATGGCATTGTCGTTTAGGCCATATAAATGAGAAACGCATGACCAAATTACACTCAGGTGATTTGAGGTCATTTGATTATGAATTATTTGATACATGTGAATCTTGTTTATTAGGAAAAATGACAAAAGCTCCCTTCATTGGTAAAGGAGAAAGAGCTATAATGGTATTAGACTTAATACATTCAGATGTATGTGGTCCAATGACTACACATGCCAAAAAAGGTTAGTCCTACTTCATTACTTTCATAGATGATTACTCCAGGTTTGGATATATCTATCTAATGAAATATAAATCAAAAGCATTTGAAAAGTTCAAAGAATTTAGAAATGAAGTAGAGAAGCAACTTGGCAAGAGTATTAAAACACTTAGATCAGATCAAGGTGGAGAATACTAAAGTCAAGAATTTTAAGATTATCTTAGAGATAATAGGATTTTATCTCAATGGACTCCACTATATACACCACAACATAATGGGGTATTCGAGAGGAGAAATCGAACATTATTAGATATGATTCGATCCATGATGAGCCGAAAAGACTTACCTAAGTCTTTTTGGGGATATACACTAGAAACTATTGTTTATGTGTTAAACAGAGTTCCTAGTAGACTTGGCTGTTGTAAAATAGTGGAAGGCACTTCGCCTGTTGCTCATGCATTGAAGATGTATGGGTATATTGAGCATTTAAGTAGACTTGGCTATGTAATGGATAATGATCTATACATAGATTTAATCTTGTACTTGTTAACTCCAAGTTTTGTACCTTTTATGCTTAACTTCAACATGAACAAGATCCAAGTAACCATTCCTAAGTTAATCAATATGCTCAAAATAGCTGATGGATCCTTCAAGAAGAATTCAAAAAGTATCATGGTTGTCACTTCTGCTAAAGCAAAGAAGCAGAAGAATAATATGACCAAGGCACAGCCAAATCATGGTGGGATTTCCAAGAAAAAGTCTGCCAAGAAAGAGAATCCCAAAGGAACTTGCTTCCATTGTGGAAAAGATGGTCATTGGAAGTGTAACTGCAAGGCCTATCCAGATTCTCTCAAGGAGAAGAAGCAAGCTGATGCTTCTTCTTTAGGAATTCATATGATTGAAATAAATACTTATTCTATTGCTTCAAAATAATCTTGGGTATTAGATGCCGGATGTGGATCTCATTTGTGTAATGATCTACAGGGGCTTAAAAGCAATAGAAGAGTTAGAAAGGCAGAAATATATCTATAGTCAGCTACTGGATAAAACATCTCTACAATAGTTATGGGGACTTATCATTTGCCTCTTCCAAGTGGATTAATACTGGAGTTAAATAATTGTTATTATGTTCCAGCATTGTCCAAAAATATTATTTCTTTCAGTTGTTTAATGAACGATTATGACATTTTTTTAAAGGAAAAAAGTTGTTACATTTTTAAGAACAATATATTTTATGCTAAAGCTATCATTGAGAATGGTATATTTATTCTTGATTTAATTAGAAAAGTGCATAATGTGGATACCAAAAGAATGAAACAAGATAATCTAAATACCTCATATTTATGGCATTGTTGTTTAGGCCATATAAATGAGAAACGCATGACCAAATTACACTCAGGTGATTTGAGGTCATTTGATTATGAATTATTTGATACATGTGAATCTTGTTTATTAGGAAAAATGACAAAAGCTCCCTTCATTGGTAAAGGAGAAAGAGCTAGAATGGTACTAGACTTAATACATTCAGATGTATGTGGTCCAATGACTACACATGCCAGAAAAGGTTAGTCCTACTTCATTACTTTCATAGATGATTACTCCAGGTTTGCATATATCTATCTAATGAAATATAAATCAGAAGCATTTGAAAATTTCAAAGAATTCAGAAATGAAGTAGAGAAGCAACTTGGCAAGAGTATTAAAACACTTAGATCAGATCAAGGTGGAGAATACTAAAGTCAAGAATTTTAAGATTATCTTAGAGATAATAGGATTTGATCTCAATGGACTCCACTATATACACCACAACATAATGGGGTATTCGAGAGGAGAAATTGAACATTATTAGATATGATTCGATCCATGATGAGCCGAGAAGACTTACCTAAGTCTTTTTAGGGATATACACTAGCAACTATTGTTTATGTGTTAAACAGAGTTCCTAGTAGACTTGGCTGTTGTAAAATAGTGGAAGGCACTTCGGCTGTTGCTCATGTATTGAAGATGTATGGGTATATTGAGCATTTAAGTAGACTTGGCTATGTAATGGATAATGATCTATACATAGATTTAATCTTGTACTTGTTAACTCTAAGTTTTGTACCTTTTATGCTTAACTTCAACATGAACAAGATCCAAGTAACCATTCCTGAGTTAATCAATATGCTCAAAATAGCTGATGGATCCTTCAAGAAGAATTCAAAAAATATCATGGTTGTCACTTCTGCTAAAGCCAAGAAGCAGAAGAAGAATATGACCAAGGCACAGCCAAATCATGGTGGGATTTCCAAGAAAAAGGCTGCCAAGAAAGAGAATCCCAAAGGAACTTGCTTCCATTGTGGAAAAGATGGTCATTGGAAGTGTAACTGCAAGGCCTATCCAGATTCTCTCAAAGAGATGAAGCAAGCTGATGCTTCTTCTTTAGGAATTCATATGATTGAAATAAATACTTATTCTATTGCTTCAAAATAATCTTGGGTATTAGATGCCGGATGTGGATCTCATTTGTGTAATGATCTACAGGGGCTTAAAAGCAATAGAAGAGTTAGAAAGGCAGAAATATATCTATAGTCAGCTACTGGATAAAACATCTCTACAATAGTTGTGGGGACTTATCATTTGCCTCTTCCAAGTGGATTAATACTGGAGTTAAATAATTGTTATTATGTTCCAGCATTGTCCAAAAATATTATTTCTTTCAGTTGTTTAATGAACGATTATGACATTTTTTTAAAGGAAAAAAGTTGTTACATTTTTAAGAACAATATATTTTATGCTAAAGTTATCATTGAGAATGGTATATTTATTCTTGATTTAATTAGAAAAGTGCATAATGTGGATACCAAGAGAATGAAACAAGATAATCTAAATACCTCATATTTATGGCATTGTCGTTTAGGCCATATAAATGAGAAACGCATGACCAAATTACACTCAGGTGATTTGAGGTCATTTGATTATGAATTATTTGATACATGTGAATCTTGTTTATTAGGAAAAATGACAAAAGCTCCCTTCATTTGTAATGGAGAAAGAGCTAGAATGGTATTAGACTTAATACATTCAGATGTATGTGGTCCAATGACTACACATGCCAGAAAAGGTTAGTCCTACTTCATTACTTTAATAGATGATTACTCCAGGTTTGGATATATCTATCTAATGAAATATAAATCAGAAGCATTTGAAAAGTTCAAAGAATTCAGAAATGAAGTAGAGAAGCAACTTGGCAAGAGTATTAAAACACTTATATCAGATCAAGGTGGAGAATACTAAAGTCAAGAATTTTGAGATTATCTTAGAGATAATAGGATTTGATCTCAATGGACTCCACTGTATACACCACAACATAATGGGGTATTCGAGAGGAGAAATCGAACAATATTAGATATGATTCGATCCATGATGAGCCGAGAAGACTTACCTAAGTATTTTTGGGGATATACACTAGAAACTATTGTTTATGTGTTAAACAGAGTTCCTAGTAGACTTGGCTGTTGTAAAATAGTGGAAGGCACTTCGGCTGTTGCTCATGCATTGAAGATGTATGGGTATATTGAGCATTTAAGTAGACTTGGCTATGTAATGGATAATGATCTATACATAGATTTAATCTTGTACTTGTTAACTCCAAGTTTTGTACCTTTTAATCTTAACTTCAACATGAACAAGATCCAAGTAACCATTCCTGAGTTAATCAATATGCTCAAAATAGCTGATGGATCCTTCAAGAAGAATTCAAAAAGTATCATGGTTGTCACTTCTGCTAAAGCCAAGAAGCAGAAGAAGAATATGACCAAGGCACAGCCAAATCATGGTGGGATTTCCAAGAAAAAGGCTGCCAAGAAAGAGAATCCCAAAGTAACTTGCTTCCATTGTGGAAAAGATGGTCATTGGAAGTGTAACTGCAAGGCCTATCCAGATTCTCTCAAGGAGAAGAAGCAAGCTGATGCTTCTTCTTTAGGTATTCATATGATTGAAATAAATACTTATTCTATTGCTTCAAAATAATCTTGGGTATTAGATGCCGGATGTGGATCTCATTTGTGTAATGATCTACAGGGGCTTAAAAGCAATAGAAGAGTTAGAAAGGCAGAAATATATCTATAGTCAGCTACTGGATAAAACATCTCTACAATAGTTGTGGGGACTTATCATTTGCCTCTTCCAAGTGGATTAATACTGGAGTTAAATAATTGTTATTATGTTCCAGCATTGTCCAAAAATATTATTTCTTTCAGTTGTTTAATGAACGATTATGACATTTTTTTAAAGGAAAAAAGTTGTTACATTTTTAAGAACAATATATTTTATGCTAAAGCTATCATTGAGAATGGTATATTTATTCTTGATTTAATTAGAAAAGTGCATAATGTGGATACCAAGAGAATGAAACAAGATAATCTAAATACCTCATATTTATGGCATTGTCATTTAGGCCATATAAATGAGAAACGCATGACCAAATTACACTCAAGTGATTTAAGGTCATTTGATTATGAATTATTTGATACATGTGAATCTTGTTTATTAGGAAAAATGACAAAAGCTACCTTCATTGGTAAAGGAGAAAGAGCTAGAATGGTACTAGACTTAATACATTCAGATGTATGTGGTCCAATGACTACACATGCCAGAAAAGGTTAGTCCTACTTCATTACTTTCATAGATGATTACTCCACGTTTGGATATATCTATCTAATGAAATATAAATCAGAAGCATTTGAAAAGTTCAAAGAATTCAGAAATGAAGTAGAGTAGCAACTTGGCTAGAGTATTAAAACACTTAGATAAGATCTAGGTGGAGAATACTAAAGTCAAGAATTTTAAGATTATCTTAGAGATAATAGGATTTGATCTCAATGGACTCCACTATATACACCACAACATAATGGGATATTCGAGAGGAGAAATCAAACATTATTAGATATGATTCGATCTATGATGAGCCAAGAAGACTTACCTAAGTCTTTTTGGGGATATACACTAGAAACTATTGTTTATGTGTTAAACAGAGTTCCTAGTAAATCGGTTAATGTTACTCCATATGAGATATGGAATAACAAGGAACCCACACTTTCTCATATGAAGGTATGGGTTTGTCCTGTTTATGTAAAGAGGACAATGTCAGACAAACAAGATGTTAAGTCTGACAAATATTTATTTGTAGGATATCCAAAAGAAATGTTTGGATATTATTTCTACCATCCCTTGGAACAAAAGGTGTATGTTTTGAGGCATGTTGTCTTCTTAGAAAGAGAATTTCTCCTACGAGAGGACAGTAGGAGTAAAATTGAACTTTGTGAAGTTCAAGATCCGTAAATAGAAGTAGATCAACCGATTGAACCCGAGACTGAGTTTCATAATGTTGAGATCACTACAAGAAAATTTAAAAATAACAAAGAAAAAATAGCAACAGAACTATTTTCGTTGCTAATTTAGCAACGAAATTGTATTTCCGTTGCTAAAATTGGTTAAACATTCTAGATTTAGCAATGAAAATATTTTTGGTTATTTTTCGTTGCTAAAAGTGGAGGAAATTTTTAGCGCCAAAATTTACCAACGAAAATTAGAAACCGTTGCTAAATAAGGTGCCAATGGATGGCGAAAAAATTTTGGAATGAAAAATAGCAACAGAAAAAATTTCCATTGCTACTTTAGCAACGGAAATCATTTTCCGTTGCTAAATTAGCAACGAAATTAAATTTCCGTTGCTATATTAGCAACAAAAAATAATTCAGTTACTAAATTATATAGGTTAAAAAATTCGTTTCCAGAATAGCAACGAAATTTAGTTTCGGTTGCTAAAATAGCAACCAAATTGAAATTCCATTGCTAAAATAGCAACCGAATTGAAATTCTGTTGCTAAATTAGCAACCGAAATACAATTCCATTGCAAATTAAAAATAGCAACGAAATTAGATTTTTGTTGCTAATTTTCATTTCAATTAAATAGCAACGAAAATGAAATTCCATTGCTAATTTTCATTTTCAAAAAAATTCTTAATTTTCTAATTATTTACATAATTGCCATTGTCTATAAATACCCCATGTTGGAACCCTAAATCTTCTCCGCTCCCTCACATGTACACATACAGCCGTTCCTCTTCTCTTTTCCCCCAAAATAGCATTAATTTGAAGGTTTTTCTCAGCAAGTGTTGTTTCAAGATTTCTCGCCAGCTCTTTGGGTGTTTTCTATCTGCTCTGCTCTAGTTTTTGCTTAAGCTTGCTATTGTGCTCATTCACTGGGGTTCTTCTGATGGTGGCATTGTTAGTCTTGCACCCAGCCTCGTAATGTTGATTGCTTTTGGCTATTTCTCACTACTGGTTTCTTTTGTGGTGTTTCCCTAGGGTTCTTCTGATGGTGGCATTGTTAGTCTCTACTCCAGTTTATAGGTGTTGCTTTTAGTCAGGTTTCAATTTTCTGTGTTGGTTTGGCTGAGCTTTTTAGTCTGCCCTTGTTTCCTTTTTTGGTGCTGCTATTCTATGGGGTTTAGGAAGGTTTCTTGTTTTTGTAGTAGGCCCCATTTTTTTTGCTCTATTTCGGGTCTTGCTCCTTAGTCTCTATTGTCGGGGGAGCTAGCTTTAGCTTTCTCTTTTAACTATTTATCAAGTCAAATATTGAAGTGAAAAAAGTAGGAAAGTTATAATTTTTTATACTTAAATTTGATTTTGATTTTATTATTTTGTGTTAATATTTTTAGGAATAATTTTGATAACGTAATTATAGTGTTCAAAAACCTCAAGGATTTTTAAGGATCAAGAGTTTAAAATTAGGATTAGTTGAAAGGGGGCCCAATATACTTGTAATATGTCATTTTCAATGAAAGTGGGGAAATTTTCATATTCAAAGAAACTATATGAATTATTATTTCTTCCACGAAATGAAATTGGATTTAAAATTTCTTGAGGTAAGATACATTCAAATGAATATTAGCCACATGAAATAACGAATTTAAAAAGAAATAAAAGAATTAACATAAAAATCTGCCCTTTGCTTTTTCCCTTCTTTTTTCTGTTTCCTTTCCTCACGATCTGCCCTCCTTTTCCTTCTCATTTTTTGATTTTTTCTTTCCTTCTAGCGACCAACATCTGCCATCCCTCTCTTCTTCGACGTGCGACATCACAACAGCAGCCCCTCTCTCGTTTTCTTCTGCATTTCTCACTCCCTCTTGCAAGCCATCTCGCCATTCTTCCTCATTGGTCGACCAACGGAGTTCAGTCATCCACTCCCACCGTGAGCAGTGATAGGAGATGGAAGCTTGATTGCTAGAGACCTAAAATTTGAAAGGAAAAATAAAAATAGGTAAGTTTTAGGGATTTTTAAAATTTAGGGATTTAAAGATTAAAAGTTAAATTCATTTGGATTTTTAAAATTTAGGACTTGGATTTAACATTTAGGGATTTTTCAAAATGTTACTTTTTATTTTTATTTTTTTTATTTCTTTCTGGTTCTGTATACTTAATTAGACCGCAGTTTTTTCTTTGCCCTTCTCTTTTTGCTTGCATTCACCAAATCCTTCATTGTTCACTCTTTGACTTGTTATTTAATTGCTTTTTGTTCAATTGGTTTGTTTTTTTGTTAAAAAAATAATAATTTCCTTTCTTTTAGCCTCATCTCGCTGCAGTTGTAGCAATCGTAATGCTTCATGAGCTAAAGAGTATCATAAATGACAAGGGACACAATTCAGTAATAACCGTAATACATGTTAAGGATTTTTTTGTGGCTTTTGAAAAATTAGGAAATTTCATTTAGGAGGAGAAGGAGAAGAGAATCTAATTTCTGGAGTCGACCCCTACTTCCAGTTAGTCTTTATGATTTTGAAAAATATGAAGTATTTATCTCAGATCAGAATTGTTTGTAATTTTTATTCACAAATCATGTCTCATATCTCAAGTATTTCTCTCGATTTTATGTGGCTATTCTCTCATTTTTTTAAATTAATTTTTGTTTCTCTCGATCTGAAGTAGATGCATTAAATTTAGATTTTAATTATTTATTTAGGATATCAATCTTATAGGATTGCACAAAGTTTTACTAAAATGAGACTTCATTAATATTTGAAGAGAGTCTCTTGTCTTTAGCAATAGAATAATCACCTTTCCTTGTTTAAATAATTTCCTTTTGGGACAAATTCAAATGGTCTTGTATGTACTATTTACATATAATATAGTTTGTGGAAATTCTAAATTCTAATATATTTGGAATACTGCATTTTATGTTGTGCATGTTCCTTACTCTTGTGAGATGACATCCTCAGTTTGGTTTCCTGCAGTACAATGCCATGAGATTTTTTTTAAGACATTAAATGTTCTTGCTCATATTTAATAGATAAAGCTATAAGCGAGCCCCAATACATGTAAATTTCAGTTAATACTTGTTATTATAAACTCAGAGACTCTGAATGCACCAAGGAAGTTGAGGATAATAAGTTATTGTAAATTTAGACGAAGTGCTTATCTTGCATCCCTCTATTTCTAGAAGCTAAACTGAAAGTGATTGGTTGTGTCTTGTAGGTAACCTATATATTGTCATTTGGGGAGATAACTTTAAAGTTTATTGGTGCAGGAAACCCAAGGTCGTATGCACTTGGTCTGGTTTCTTCTAATGATATAGTTGCCCTTGTAAACTTCTGGAAGAAGGAAATAGATATCTTGGAAAAGCTGGTTTCCATTTCAAGTGATGTTGATACTAAAAGAGGGGTAAGCCTTCGATTGCTCTATTCTTGATTCTAGCAATTGTTTCTATTTGAATCTTGTTAATTGTACAAGCTTACGTTTCTTTTTTCTTACAAAATCCTATTTGTGCCTGAAATGATAATATTTTTCTATTTTGCAACTCAAAACTTCTCTTCATCTAAATATACTTGTCCATGTTGCTCACTTTGTGGCTGATGCGCATAGGATTGATCAAACTTCATTTAAGGTGTGATTTGTTGCCATAGCTGAATGTGATGTGAATTTGGTTTGAAAGAGTGATATTTTGATACTTAAACATATCATGTTTAGGTATTGGATAAGATGTTCAAAGAATTTTCAATCATGTGGGTAAATATGAAAACTCAAGTGATAAGCAAAGGAGACCATGGCACACAACAATACAAGTTTAGGTCTCGTGCATTTGAGATCAAACATGTTATTGATGTTGATGTATCAACTTTTGGTGAGGCTTTTGTAAATGAGAATTTCTCAGAATGGCTGGCATTGCTTTTTGAAGATGAATGTCTGGAAAAAGTGAAGCTTCTATTCTTTTTTATTTGCCTTTTCCCATTTTATTTGCCAATTAACAAATTTAATAGAAACGATGTTATTTACTAATTATTTTCTAGCAAAACATGACTATAATATAATTTGCTATATTCAATTATCGTATTGGAGATTAGACATAACTGAATTAGTTATTAATTAGTCATTGAATTGTCAGATAACTAAAACAGCTTGCTGTTTTAGTTTGCCCTTAAATAGATAACTAAAACAGCTTGCTGTTTTAGTTTGCCATTAAACAGATAACTAAATAGATAACCAAAGATTGTTGCACAGACTTTACAGTAACTTATTATTGCAGTAATACCTTTTCTTATATTTAAAATATGAGAAAATGATTTTATACTCCATGGATATTAATCAAATCCATATGTTGAATAAATACTACATGGTTCTTTATGTTCTTAGGTATTTTCAAGCCATAACATATTGTTAGTGTAAGCCCTAGCCCCAATGCATTGTAATAAAATACTTTGAATTAATAAAGTGAGGCATTTGTTTTATCTTTTGTATTCCTGTGCATATCAATTGATAGAACTATCCAAGAATGTTGTTTCAGTTTAAGTTATCATGTGTGAGGCACATGGTTGTAAGACCTTGAAACAAATGAGACTTCATTCTAAATATCCCTAGTCAGTCATTGTTATGGGAATAACAAATGAATTAAGACTAGTATGCTCTCTCTGATATTATGAGTTCTGTCTTACGGATCATTAGGACAAGAGTGTCAATTAGAGATCATAGATACATGTTAAAGAACATGGTATCTGGATTCGATTCGTTCATGAGAACACTACATGGTACAAGTCATAAGTGTTTCTCGTATGCAAGTTTTGTATCGGAGTTCTTAGACCTAAAATCTCTATGAAACTCTTTATGAATTACTGTGTACTTTGACATACACCTAACGTGCTCATAACAGAGTGACAAGTACGGGTATGATTGGGATGCATTGATTCATGTTAGAGAGCATGAGAGAAGTGAAGAGATTACCCCTCTCTATAAGAGAGAAAATATCATCGGCCACTTGATCAGTGAACTAAAAAGTGTATGGCCATACCGAGATGAAATAATGAGTAATCATTATTTATCTGAGAGTTCAGTGTCACTGGAATATCAAGAAAGGAATTAATATATATAAGGATGACTAGTTCCATGCCTTATATTAATTCTGATATTTATAGGTAATGGACTATGCAAAATTGCATTAGGTCACTAAATGCCATATGCATTTTCATTTAGTTTGGAATGTTATAATATCTTGCTAGAGAATATATATAGCCTTTGAATTAATTCATTGCCAACATTAAATGGACCTATAGGATCGCACACAAAGCATTGGGTTTAAAATATTTAAATAAAGTATTGGGCATTAATTTGGGCTTTTGATTAAAGTCAAATTAATGTATGTAATGGACATTTTAAATGCTATTGGACCTTGGCCCATGAGAGAGAAATTTAGCCCACGTGGTTTAATTTCAATTAATTAATTATCTTGTATTAATTAAGTTAATTGAGTATTAAAGCCTAAAAGAATTTAAATTAAATTAAATCATTTAAATAATATATGGAGTGGCTAAAATTCCAAAATGAAAATCAAGGAATTTTGGCACATGTTCATTATTTATATTAAGTGATTTTATTTAATTAAATGTCTTGTGTTTTATTTCAAATTTGAAATTTAAATTCAAAGGAGTTTAAATCAATATATATTACTTATTTTTATGAAGTGATTGAAGTTGAATTAATTATCTTGAGATGGTAAAATTCAGATCAAACACTTGCCAAAAGATAATGATATATATATGAAAAGAAATAAAACCCTAAGAGATAACTAAGTTTGGCGTGAAAACCCTAGTTTCTCTAGGTTTGGTGTGAACTTATCTCTCTCTCTCACAAAATTCTTTTGGGCAATTTTCACAAGGAGGAAGGATTGTTCCTCATTTTCTTGTGTTCTTGGATAGTAATAGCAACCTAAGAGAAGTACAAAATCAAATTTTTTAGCTTCAAACCATAGCCATTATACAATACCTTAAAAGAGAGCTAGCAATCTCGTTTTTAAGCTGTCGGTGCAATTGTGTGTGTGAGAATAGAGGGAGTGGCATAAAAGGCTGTTCCTTGGCATTGGAAATCAAGATCTAAGGCAGATAATGTTATCTTAGTTGCTGGTCATCACCAAATTCAAGATTTAAGAGGCATCAAAAGTTGTAAGTTTTAAAAACCTTAAAATTGCATGTTTCAATTCTTGTTATGGAATTGTATGGCATGTATGATCGTTTTTATCATTTTTCCGCTGCACGATTACCATGACCATATCATGTCATATTCCATCAGTGGTATCAGAGCCTAAACATGCTTATTTTAGTGCTTTAGATGCATGAAAAAATTATTAAAAATCGTTATTTTGAAAACATGCAATGCTTAAATTTTTTGTTTTGAGTTTTTTGCATTGTTTTGGTTTAAAAACGATTTTAATTGATTAAAATTAATATGACATGTTAATATACTGTCCTAAGATCTTCTAGGAGCTGTTAATGGTCGGATTTAATTGATAATACCTGATGGTACATGTTAATATTAAAACTAGGTGCTATTTGGCATGTTAATTGTTAGTTTAACAACTAGTTTTAAATATTAAATGTAAAAATGATTTTGGCATGTTTGTAAGTGATTTTTAAAGATTAAATATCAGGTCTGGACATATTTTAAATTTTTTTTTTAATTCTGGTCCATGACAATTTAATTGATTAATTTTAAAATCACTTAAAACTATGACTAGTTTGTATTTGTTACATGTTTAATCAACATTGTTTGTTTTGCTTTGATTAAAATGGTAAAAATGCATTTAGATCAGATTGGTACAGAATATTAAATCAATATTTATGACCTTATTTTAATTATTAAATGACTCATAAAATTGATTTAAGTATTTGTGCATTTTGTGGCATCACATAAGCATTAAACAACTAGTTTTGTTGTTTGTTTGTTTTTATATGCATGCCGTGTATCATATATATGTTCTTCATGATTTTGTGTTTTAATTCATGTTGGTACATATTATATATATTTTTAATGTTTATGGGCTATATGACATAAAATTAAAAATGGCAAAATTGGAAATTATACTAGAGTTGATTTATAGCACAAATCTAACAAGTTTGTGTTTTGGGCTTTTAAGAGAACTTATTCAATA
Organism: Excoecaria agallocha; assembly: GCA_037975025.1. Classification (NCBI taxonomy): domain Eukaryota; kingdom Viridiplantae; phylum Streptophyta; class Magnoliopsida; order Malpighiales; family Euphorbiaceae; genus Excoecaria; species Excoecaria agallocha. Next base: position 14,036,980 of record CM075810.1, on the reverse strand, counting down.
AGAGGATTTAGTCCATTGGGCTGCGGCCCAGGCCCATCACGGGGTCATCTCTTAAAGGTTCAAGTATACAATTTCCATTAATGGGCTTGGCTAAATTAATTAAAATTGGACTTTGTTTGATCCATGAATGTTATGTATATTTATTTGCTTGTTTGGTGTGATGAATGGATATGCATGGTGAATTCATGGGCCCTGGGTTTTGTAATTAAATATGGCCTGCGAGCCATTATGTATTATTGTAAAAGTTTCATTTATTTCTTAGAATAGAATTTACTTGAAGACTTTGTAAATCAAGACGAAGCCCACCGGAGTGGAGAAGCCAAACTTGAAGATTCTTATGTAATAGTATAGAATCTTAGTTGTAGGTTTTTAGGCCCATGTTTGTCACTCTTTACTTTATGCAATTATATATATATGCATGCTATGTATGGATGACAAAGCGTATGCCATGTAAGCCTTAATAAAATGAATCCCTAAAATAGTAAGTCACAAAGTTGCCTTCCTAATTCGAAATATGTCAAGGCATCGATCATTGGTCACGTAGAGGAGTCCTAGATGCGCCCGATTATCTTTGTGAGGCATAGGTTGTGAATGTAGGTTGGACTTAACATGGAAAGGGATGCTCAGACCTAGGCAACTAATAAATGGGTTTGTGCTATAACATCTTAAGATGTTAGCCCCTTTGATCCAAGAGTCATGTACGAGACATGATTAGAGTTTTCGTACCTAAGTAACTTAACTCGTTAGGTGTACAAGCTCAGCTTGACTAATAAGTTGTTGTGAAAAGTGGATATTGGCCCACATTTAATCACTAATGTGAATTATTTAAAGGGATTTTAATTCGGTTTGTGGGATTATAAATAAGACCTCATTTAATCTTGCTAAATTTTATTTTAGATTGAAAATGGCATCTTCAAACAATAATTTCTCATTGCGATTGATCCTTGAAAAGGACAAATTGAATGGCACCAATTTCATAGACTGGTCTCGAAACTTAAGAATAGTTCTTAAGCAAGAGAAAAAGTCGTATGTTTTGGATGCACCCTTGCCTGAAGAACCTGCTAGGAATGCCTCTGCGGTTCAAAAGGAAACTTTTAAGACCAAGAAGAGTGACTCCAATGATGTGACCTGTCTGATGCTGGCCACTATGGTGCCTGACTTGTAAAAGCAATTTATGGACCAAGAGGCTTATGCGATCATGGTGCACCTCAAGGAGATGTTCCAAGAGCAAGCTCGTCATGAGAGGTTTGTGACAACAAAGGCCTTGATTTCTTGTAAGATGGCTGTGGGTACTCCTGTTAGTACCCATGTACTCAAGATGAAAGGGTATCTTGATACTCTTGAGAAGCTTGAGGTACAAGTGCCAAAGGAATTGGCCACTGACTTGATCTTAGGATCATTGACTGATGACTATGATCCATTTGTGATGAATTATAACATGCATGCAATGAACAAGTCAGTCACTGAGCTTCATGGGATGCTTAAGAATGATGAAGAGAACATTCGAAAGGCCAATCCCGTATTGATGGTTCAAGGGGGCATTAAAAAGGGACCCGCTAAGGGAAAGGGAAAGGGAAAGGGAAAGGCAAAACCCAAGAATGACCTGGCTCGGTTCAAGTCAAGTGGGAGTGCACCTCAGGCCCAATCCAAGCCCAAGACGCAGAAGCTCAAAGAGAGTGAGAGCACTTGCTTCCATTACAACAAGATAGGGCATTGGAGGAAGAATTGCGCTCTCTTCAAGGAAGAACAAAAGAAGATGGAGCCCAGGCATCCAGTTCTTGTATTTTTGTTGTTGAGATTAACCTTTTTATTTCTACCACTTGGGTATTGGATACCGGTTGTGGTTCTCACATTTGTTCAAATGTGCAGGGGCTAAGAAATAGCCGGTTACTTGGGAAGAATGAAGTGGACCTCCGTGTGGGGAATGGAGCACGAGTTGCTGCCATGGAGATTGGCGACTATCAACTCACTTTACCTTCCGGACTTTGTTTAGTTTTGAAAAATTGTTATTATGTGCCTGCTATGAGCAGAAACATTATTTCAGTTTCATGTTTGGATTTGGATGAATTTGATTTTGTTATTAAAAATGGCAATGCTCATATTCGTCGCCAAGGCATTTCTTATGGCAATGCCATGTTGCAAAATGGCCTTTATATCCTTGGTTTACAAAACAAAGAGTCCATATACAACATTAATACAAAGAGGGTTAAATCAAATGAATTGAATCCTACTTACTTATGGCATTGTCGTTTAGGACATGCAAACAAAAAATGCATTTCAAGACTCCACAAAACTAGAGTGCTTGGGTCATTCGACTTAGAGTCTTATGATACATGCGAGCCATGTTTGCATGGAAAAATGACAAAGAGTCCTTTTAACAAGAAAGGTGAAAGGACTATTGGCTTATTAGAACTAATACATATCGATGTATGTGGACCATTAAGTACACAAGCTAAAGGTGGTTTTAGCTACTTCGTGACTTTCACAGATGACTTTAGTAGATATGGCTATGTCTATCTAATGAAGTAGAAATCTGAAGCTTTTGAGAAATTCAAAGAGTTTAAGAACGAAGTAGAAAACTAACTTGGAAAAAGTATAAAAGCCATTCGATCAGATCAAGGTGGTGAATACTTAAGCCAAGAGTTTGACAATCATCTAAAAGAGTGTGGTATTATTTCACAGCTCACTCCTCTCGAAACACCATAAAGGAATGGTATGTTCGAAAGGAAAAATCGAACTCTGTTGGACATGGTTCAATCTATGATGAGTCAATCTAATCTTCCTATCTCTTTTTGGGGTTATGCATTAGAGACTGCTGCGTTTCTACTAAACCATACTCCAACTAAAGCAGTTGAGAAGACACCATACGAGGTATGGACTGGAAAAGAACCCAATGTGTCATTTCTCAGGATTTGGGGCTGTGAAGCACATGTTAAGAAATTAACATCTAACAAAATAGATTCCAAATCCACTGTCTCCTTGTTTGTGGGTTATTCCAAAGAAACAAAGGAATACTACTTTTACTCACAAGTCGAGAACAAAGTATTTGTTGCTCGCAAGGCTATTTTCTTGGAAAAGGAGTTCCTTCTCAAGAAAGACAGTGGGAGTAAAGTAAAACTGATGGAATATGACATGATATGTTCATGGTAATTGTGCAGCGAAAAAACGATAAAAAAAATCATACATGCCAAACAATTCCTTGACAAGAATAGAAATATGTTATTTTAGGGTTTTTAAAACTTACAACTTTTTATGCTTTTTAATACTAGAATTTGGTGATGACCAGCAACTAAGATGACTTTGTCCGCCTTAGATCTTGATCACCAATACCAAGGAACAACCTTTTACGCCACTCCCTCTATTCTCACACACACACTTGCAAAGATGACTTTAAATAGAGATTGCTAACTCTCTTTTAAAGTATTGTGTAATGGCAATTGTTTGAAGCTACAAGACTTGATCTTGTACTTCTTTTAGGTACTATTAATGCCCAAGAATACAAGAAAGCAAGAATTAATATATATTTAAAGGCTATATATATTCTCTAGCAAGATATTATAGCATTCCAAATTAAATGAAAATGCATATGGCATTTAGTGACCTAATGCAATTTTGCATAGTCCCTTACCCATAAATATCAGAATTAATATAAGGCATGGAACTAGTCATCCTTATATATATTAATTTCTTTCTTGATATTCCAGTGACACTGAACTCTTAGATAAATAATGATTACTCATTATTTCATCTCGGTATGGCCATACACTTCTCATTTCACTGATCAAGTGGCCGATGATATTTTCTCTCTTATAGAGAGGGGTAATCCCTTCACTTCTCTCATGCTCTCTAACATGAATCAATGCATACCCAATCATACCCGTACTTGTCACTCTGTTATGAGCACGTTAGGTGTATGTCAAAGTACACAATAATTCATAAAGAGTTTCATAGAGATTTTAGGTCTAAGAACTCCGATATAAATCTTGCATATGAGAAACACTTATGACTTGTACCATGTAGTGTTCTCATGAATGGATCGAATCCAGATACCATGTTCTTTAACATGTATTTATGATCTTTGATTGACACTCTTGTCCTAATGATCCGTAAGACAGAACTAATAATATCAGAGAGAGCATACTAGTCTTAATTCATTTGTTATTCCCATAACAATGACTGACTAGGGATATTTAGAATGAAGTCTCTATTGTTTCAAGGTCTTACAACCATGTGCCTCACACATGATAACTTAAATCGAAACAACATTCTTGGATGGTTCTATCAATTGATATGCACAAGAATACACTAGATAAAACAAATGCCTCATTTTATTAATTCAAAGTGTTTTTATTACAATGCATTGGGGCGAAGGCTTACTCTAACAAGAACTTGGAGAAATTCAAGTGTCATAAGCTCCTATAGAGGATGAGTTGGAAGTGGGATCAAGTTCACAACAAGTTATGGAACAAGAATCCATTACACAAGTACCTAGAAGGTCTGGTAGGGTACGTCAGGAGATTAAGAGATATGGATATCTAATCACTGACAGTGACACTATTGAGTTAGTAGATCGTGAGGATCCTACTACCTACCGAAAAGCTATTGAATTCCTAGACTCGAAAAATTGGCTTGAAGCCATGAAATTCGAGATGCAATCAATGTACGATAACCAGGTTTGGACCTTGGTTGATCCACCGGAAGGTGTGAAGGTAATTGAATGCAAGTGGCTATTTAAACTCAAAGCCGATAAGACCCATAAAGGTAAACTAGTAGCAAAAGGTTTTCGACAAACTCATGGTGTAGACTATGACGAGACCTTTTCGCCTGTAGTCATGCTTAAGTCCATTAGGATCTTTCTTGCCATAGCTACATATCATGATTATGAGATATGGCAAATGGATGTCAAAACTGCTTTACTCAACGAAAATTTACTTGAGGATGTGTATATGACATAGCCTGAAGGTTTTGTCAATCCCAAGCATCCTAAGAAGGTTTGCAAGCTTCAAAAATCCATTTATGGATTAAAGCAAGCATCCCAAAGTTGAAATCTTCATTTTGATGAGGCAGTCAAAGAATTTGACTTCATCAAGAATGAAGATGAGCCTTGTGTGTACAAGAAGGTTAGTAGGAGCATAGTAGTATTTTTGGTCCTATATGTGGATGACATCCTTCTCATTAGGAATGGCATTCCAACATTGCAAAAGGTTAATCAATGGTTAGGAAAATGTTTCTCAATGAAAGACTTAGGTGAAGCCGAGACAATACTTGGTATTCGAATCTATAGAAATAGATCGAATCGGCTTTTGGGACTAAGTCAAGAAAAGTACATAGACAAAGTACTAAAGCATTTTAGTATGGGAGACTCAAAAAAAGGGTACATACCTTTGGCTTTGGGAGTTCTTTTGACTAAAGAATAGTGCCCTAAAACCAAAGAGGAAAGGGACAACATGAGTAGAATCCCATATGCATTTGCTATTGGATCTATCATGTACGCTATGTTATGTACTAGGTTGGATGTTGCTCATGCACTAAGTATAACCTGTAGGTTTCAGCAAGACCCTGGTGAGAAGCACTAGTCTGCTATAAAAGGGATTCTAAAGTACCTGCGAAGGACTAAGAATCACTTCTTGGTGCATGGTGGTCAAGAAGAGCTCGTCATACAAGGTTATGCCAATGTTGCTTTTCAGACAAGCACTCAGGATTCTAGATCGCAATCTAGGTTTGTTTTATTTTGAACGGTGGTGCTGTCAGCTGGAGAAGCTCGAAGCAAGAGACCGTTGCCGACTCAACTACAGAATCTGAGTATATTGTAGTGAGTGAGGCTACAAAAGAGGCTGTTTGGATTAAAAATTTCATTTCTGGATTAAGAGTGGTCCCAAGCATCCTAGATCCATTATAAATTTTCTGTGACAACAACGAGGCCATCGCACAGGCCAAGGAGCCCCGATCACACCAGAAATCCAAATACATACTCAAGAGGTACCACCTGATCAGAGAAATCATTGATCGTGGGGACGTCAAGGTTAGCAAGATAGCAAGTGAAGACAATGTAGCAGATCCTTTGACAAAATAGTTGCGTCCAAATCTGCACGAAGCTCATTTGAGAGCGTTCGGTCTTAGGGCTATGCCCAATTGGGACTAGTGCTAGTGGGAGATTGTTAGTGTAAGCCCTAGCCCTAATGCATTGTAATAAAACACTTTGAATTAATAAAGTGAGGCATTTGTTTTATCTTTTGTATTCCTGTGCATATCAATTGGTAGAACTATCCAAGAATGTTAAGACATATTGTTAATATTCTTGATGTTTTTATTTAATTTATTTATTTAAATTTATTTTTGATTATTTATCTTGAAATATGATTGCATGTCATGTGATTGATTGTCTTATTGCTAATTTTTGGTTTACAGTACATTATCTTGAAATCATATATTTTTGGCAGTTAATGGCTCTTTCCTGCATGCAATATTTCAAACTTTCTTTATTGTCAATCATGGGTTTTTGATATTAAAAAATTTTCATAATTTTTAGTGACGGATTCATGACGAATAGGACCGTAGTTAATTTTTTTACTTATGGGTGAATTTAGCAATGGAAAATAGTTTTCGTTGCTAAAATTAATAATGAAAATTTATATTCCGTTGCTAAAATTGACCAATTCATCGAATCATGCATTATTGAATTTAGCAACGGAATTCCATTTTCGTTGCTAAAAATAGCAACTGCAAAATTAGCAACCGAAATTTTCGTTGCTATTTTTGATTGGCAATGGAAAATTGATATTTTTCGTTGCTAATTTCCATTACTAATTTGTAATTTTCTTGTAGTGGATTACAGTCGAACCTAATTATACACAAAATCCTAAAAGATCTACTAGGATGCTTTCTATCCCTGTGAAATATGGATTTAACATTGATTCAGATAGAGGCATAACTGTAGTAGAGGACATTTAGCCTATAAGCTATCAAAAAGTTTTGAACAGTTCAGAATGTAATTTATGGCTTAAGGCTATGCAGTTTGAAATGGACTCCATGTATGAGAATAAAGTATGGACTTTGGCTCAACCACCTGAAGGGATAAAACAATGGGTCTTCAAAAAGAAGACCGACATGGAAGGTAATATAGTTATCTATAAAGCTCGCTTAGTAGCAAAAGACTATCGTCAAAGAGAAGGAATTGAGTATGATGAAACCTTTTCTTCTGTAGCGATGCCTAAGTCTATAAGAATACTTTTAACCATTACAACTAATTATGATTATGAGATTTGGAAAATGGATGTGAAGACAACTTTCCTAAATGGAAATCTGACTGAGGATGTGTATATGACACAACCAGAAGGGTTCACATCAAGAGATGGCAAAAAAGTATGCAAGCTGTAAAGATCCATTTATGGATTAAAGCAAACTTCTAGGAGCTGGAACATACGATTCAATGAGATAATCAAAGAGTTTGGTTTCTCACAAAATGAAGATGAATCTTGTGTGTATAAAAAGGTCAGTGGGAGTGCAATTGTCTTTCTAGTTCTCTATGTGGATGACATATTGATTATGAAAAATGACATTTCTCTTCTCCAATCTGTTAAAATATGGCTATTCAAGCAATTCTCCATGAAAGACCTTAGAGAAGCATCCTATATTCTGGGAATAAGGATCTATAGAGATAGATCCAATAGGTTGCTAGGTCTTTCTCAAAGTACATATATAGATAAGGTATTGAAGAGGTTTAGTATGGATCTCTCTAAGAAAAGGTTTATTCCTATGGTGCATGAGAAACACCTTTCTAAGTCTATGTATCCATAGACACTAGAGGATAAAGAGAGCATGAATAGAATACCATATGCATCTGTAATTGGTTCTATCATGTATGCTATGTTATGTACATGTCCAGATGTAGCATTTGCTTTAAGTGTCACAAGCATATTCCAATCCAATTTTAGAGAGGAACAATGGGCAACTGTCAAGAATATCCTTAAGTACTTAAGAAGGACTAAGGATATATTCTTGGTATATGGGGAGGGCAGTTTGGAAGTAAATGGGTATACTTATGCCAGCTTCCAATCTGACAAAGATGATTGTAATCATAGTCTGGTTTTGTGTTCATAATGGGAGGAGGAGCAATTAGTTAGAAGAGTTCCAAACAAGAAACAACTGCTGATTCCATGATAGAAGCTAAGTACATTGCTGCTTCGGAAGTAGCAAAAAAAGCAGTGTGGATCAAAAATTTCAAATCTGAACTAGGAGTGGTGCCTATCATTGTTGATCGGATTTGTCTATATTGTGACAAAAATGGAGTCATTACGCAAGCGAAGGAACTACAATCTCATCATCGATCCAAGCATGTTCTCAGATGCTACCATCTTATAAGGGAAATTGTAGTTAGAAATGATGTGAAAATAAAAAGAGTGCCCACAGATGATAATGTGGCAGATTCCCTCACTAAAGGACATTCCCGGATAAAGCATGATCACCATATAAATAACATGGGTTTAAGACATATGAGTGATTGGCTCTAGTGCAAGTGGGAGATTATTAGAGAGTATGCCCTAGAGCCTATGTAAAAGGGATGTATTTCATATGTATGAATTCAAATTCTTAATAAAAGGCATCATTCATTTATTAATGCTATGTTTAAATACATGAGTTTGTAAATCTTAAATTAATAAATGAAATCCTAGATATTATAAACATAGTGCAAAGGCAATCATGAAAGTGTTCATGATATGAGATGTCTATTGCATGCAAATTTGTTAATATCTAAATATCCCTAGTTATAGAATTAACAAGATAGGACATTATTAATTCGGACAGACTAGAACATGTTATGCTTCTTGAATGGTTCAAGCAGTGGTTCTTATAACTATGATTATGGAAGATAATCAAAGCTAGCATGTGGATGCTTGTTAGAAGAATAAGTTCATTGGAGACCTGCAAAGAGAATCCTCACATGGATATTAAATCTATATCAGTGAGGAATCTCTTCATAGCGATTGTGCAAGTATCCTTAGACTTGAGATCACTAAGGTTATCTTAAGTAGCAAGTGATATATTTTTACTCCATAACAGATTAATTCCAACTGGGAGTGAACATAGTTAGGGGGTTGGGTATATCATGACCTATTTGAAGATAGTTGAGTAATTGATAAAGGATTCACCATCCTAGATTTATTAAGGGAAGTTATCTCTCATGATTTTATAATTACCTTATTTAGAGAATCTCTGGATAGAGTAATATGCCAAGTTGGGTAGGGATCCATAAAGGGCATTTTGGGAACAATGGTTAAATTAATAAAACATACAAAATTAGATTTATATGAGTTGACAGAAATCCATACTCAGAATCTAATTGAGATAAGAGTGGTGAAAGGAGTAATTGCAAGGTATCTGTTTCTATAAAAGGGTACAGTTAAACCATTTGACTTTCCTGATATTTGGATAGTCATGATGCCTAGCTAGAGGCCGCTCATGATTTGTATAATAGTGTATCATAAATATCAATAAGGGATTGATAAAATGATTTAAAGAAGTTTAAATCATATGAGTTTTGAATATAACTCATAATTACATATGATACTGGCAAAATAGACAGGAACCTAATAGGTCACACACATATAGAGTAAAGGATAAAATGATAAAATGATAAGGATAATAATATTTGATATTATTATAGGAGAAGAGAAATGAATAAGAGAATAATTAATTAAAAAGTTTAATTAATTATGATAAAGTAGAATTGTTCGCATAACTTTTTAGAAATGTTCTGCAAAATGGGCTTAATTGAAATAATGTATTTCATAATTAATTATTATTAGACTATAAATATTATAGTGCTGATATAATTAATAGATCCATTGGAGAAATTAAAGAGGCCCAGAGAATTTCTTTTGGAGTAGAAACCCTCCAGAGGAAGGGTTATATGCCAAAACCATATAGAAGGCCTTAAAGACCTAATTCTTAGATCAAGACAAATTAAATATATTTCATAAGTGTTATGGAGCCTACATATTTAATTTGAATGGATTTGGAATTCATTTGGGTGATTAAATTCAAGTGTATGCATAAAAGGCCTAGTTTATGGGTTTTGTGCATAATCCTTTATGAAAGGATTTAAATTGGATTTTGTTCAGCCCAAATAAATTATTAAAAATTTCAGAAGCCCATTTAATATTTCTCCAGCAATTTTAAAGAGCTCAATCCCATTATGAAGTTGGATTTTTAACCTAGCTATAAAAATAAAAGTTAAAGGGATTTAGGGCTTAAGTGAACATTAAGAGAAAAGAAAATTCTCTCTCATTTCCCTAACCCTAGCCACCACCCTCATTCCTTGCTAGCGTCAAGGAATTTCGGCTAGCCTTGTTACTCCATCAATCTTGCTTCATTTGATCATTCTCTAGTGTGGATTACTAATTGGAGGTGTTTTATTTTGGATACTGTGATTTGCGACAACTCTGTGAGGAGGAAAATCAACTGTTCAACAAAAATCAAAGGTGATTTTTCTTATTCTCATTAGTATTTATATTGTAAATTCATGGCAAGATTAGATCTATTGGTTAAAAATTTTAATTTTCGCTTATATATGTGATGTATGTAACAAATAATTCCCAATATCTACTTCTATTTGTGGGTCTTGAACTTTACCAAGTTTAATTTTGCTTCCACTGTCCTCTCGTAGTAGAAAATTTCTTTCTAAAAAGATAACATTCCTTGAAATAAACTCCTTTTGTTCTAAGGATGGTAGAAATAATATCCAAATATTTCTTTTGGATATCCCAAAAAGAAATATTTGTCAAACTTAACATCTAGTTTGTCTGACATTGTCTTCTTTTCATAAGCTGGACAACCCTATAATTTCATATGATAAAATGTGGGTTTCTTTTTATTCCATATCTCATATGAAGTAACATCAACCGATTTACTATTAACTCTGTTTAACACATAAATAACAGTTTCTAATGCATATTCCCAAAAGGACTTAGGCAAGTCTGCTAAGCTCATCATAGATCGAACAATATCTAATAGTGTTTAATTTCTCCTCTATGATACACCATTATGTTGTGGTGTATATAGTGGAGTCCATTGAGATAAAATCCCATTATCTCTAAGATAATCTTGAAATTCTTGGCTAAGTATTCTTCACCTCGATATAATCTAAGTGTCTTAATACTCTTGCCAAGTTGCTTCTCTACTTCATTTTTAAATCCTTTAAACTTTTCAAATGCTTCTGATTTATATTTCATTAGATAGATATATCAAAACCTGGAGTAATCATTTATGAAAGTAATGAAGTAAAAGTAACCTCCTCTAGCATGTGTAGTCATTGGACCACATACATCTGAATGTGTTAAGTCCAAAACTATTATAGCTCATTTTTCTTTACCAATAAAGGGAGGTTTTGTCATTTTTCCTAATAAACAAGATTCACATGTATCAAATGATTCATAATCAAATGATCACAAATTAGCTGACTTGTGTAATTTGGTCATGCATTTCTTTTTTTTGTGGCCTAAATGACAATGCCATAAATATAAGGTATTTAGATTATCTTGTTTCATTCTCTTTGTATCCACATTATACACTTCTTTAGTTAAATCAAGAACAAATATACCATTCTCAATGATAGCTTTAGCATAAAATATATTGTTCTTAAGAATGTAACAACATTTGTCCTTTAAAGAAATGTCATAATCGTTCAATAAATAACTGAAAGAAATAATACTTTTAGATAATGCTGGAACATAATAACAATTATTTAACTCTAATATTAATCCACTTGGAAGAGGCAAATGATAAGTCCCTACAACTGTTATAGAGATGTTTTGTCCAGTAGCTGACTGTAGACATATTTCTGCCTTTCTAACTTTTTTACTGCTTTTAAGCCCCTTGTAGATCATTACACAAATGAGATCCACACCCAGTGTCTAATACCCAAGATTGTTTTGAAGTAATAGAATAAGTATTGATTTCAATCATATGAATACCTGAAGTAGAAGCATCAGCTTACTTCATCTTCTTGAGAGAATCTAGATAGGCCTTACAATTACGCTTCTAATGACCACCTTTTCCACAATGAAAGCAAGTTCCTTTGGGATTCTCTTTCTTAGAAACCTTCTTTTTTGAAACCCCACCATGATTTAGCTGTGCCTTGGTCATCATCTTCTTCTTCTGCTTCTTGCCTTTAGCAGAAGTGACAACCATGGCACTTTTTGAATCCTTCTTAAAGGATCTATCAGTTGTTTTAAGCATGTTGATTAACTCAGGAATGGTTACTTGGTTCTTGTTCATATTAAAGTTAAGCATGAAAGATGCATAACTAGGAGCCAATGAGTACAAAATTAAATCTATGTATAGATCATTATCCATTACATAGCCAAGTCTACTCAAATGCTCAATATACCCATACATTTTCAATGCATGAGTAGCAGTTGAAGTGCCTTCCACCATTTTGTAGCTAAATAGAGCTCGACTAATTTCATATTGCTCAATTCTAACTTGAGAAGAATAAAGCTTCTCTAGATGCAAAATGATGGTTATAGCATCCATTATCTCATATTGCTTTTAAAGCTCTGAGGACATAACATCCAGCATCAGACATGTCGCTGCTTCACTATCCTCTAGGTATTTTCGATAAGTGACCTTGATCTCATCAATGGCTTTATCTGATGGAAGTGGTGATGGATCTTCATCCAAGATATAACGGATCTTTTTAGCTCTGAGAATAATTCTCACTTGTCTGATCCAGTTAGAATAATTGCTGCCAGCCAGCTTGTTATCCAAGATTGATCGTATGTTTATGTTTGATGTGCTCATGATGATGACCTAGATATGAAAAAGAAAACATATGAGAGTATGTTCATATATATTTATGCATTAATTAGGTCTTTAATTAATCTATTTACTCCTACTATTTTATTGCGAATCAATAGCCCTCACTATTTAATTCGACAAATCCCGCTGGTTTTCTTAGTGGGCCAATATCCAATTCTTGGTATAAAATTTTACCTTGACTATGGTCAACAAATAAAACTCCATACCTTTGATAGGTAGGTATCTCTATACCAATTGTGTGTTTACATAACTATTGGATCATTAGGTTATCAACTCTTGATGCATGCATATCATATATGCATTCCCTAATCTTGCCTCTAGAACCATTAGCCTTGATTGTCGTCAACAAGCTAATGGGCTAGTTAGGATGACCCATTTTATTAGATTTGAACATATTCGATATAATATGAGCTTGATTGTGGTCAACAACCCACATTATAAAGAACTCTGGTTCTCCTCCAATTAATGGAAAGCTTATATTACCTCAGTATTAGTTTGAGGGATTTTAGTTAATTAAGTCTCATCATACATAGTTGGCAGACATTGGTATGCATCCTATATCTATCACATAAATATAAGCATACAAATATGGTATAGTTTTGGACTTTACTATATTGACCTCCTTGAGCCAAAAGGAAAATTAAAAGGTCAAACCTAGGTAATATGCATGATTCAAATAAGTAAAAATAATTACATTATCTTCAATCTTGTTGGATCTCCATCCAACCCATATTGCTCCTTAATAGTGGTCTTCATTTCTATCTCTAATTCTAATCTAAGTAATATAATTACATATTACAAGTGGCCAGGACATGAAAGTCCTCATTTGGATCGAAACATGCATTATGCTCAATCACATTGGGCCTTGTCTATAACTATCCATTATGCCAATCATACACATTTATATGCATTTCTAATGTATAAAGAAAAAAACATATAATGGAATACAAACTATGTTTCAACTCTTGAAACATACTTTTGAGTTATTTTAATAATGTGATCAAATTAGGAAACTTTTCATTTTAGGAAACATTTTTTCATGCATGTGTTCTTGCCTTAATTATCAATCCAATTGATTATTAATTGATTATTTAATTGATTAATCATATTAAATAATTAAATAATTAATTTTGGTCTTAAAATAATGGGTAGGCCGAAACCTACAATTTAAACCCTAAAGTGTATTCACACACAAACTAGTTTTGTGTCTATTGGATCATTTAGGCCTTTTAGAATGAGCCAAGCCCACTCCAGCCCTTAAAACCCATTAATAAAATTAATTAAAGTCTATAATATTTAATTTAAATTAGCTCCTCGGGCCCACCAAGTCATTTACTAATTTAAATCAAATTCGTAAATATAATTAAGCCCATTAAGTGGCTTTAATGAATTAAAATTAATCCAATTAATTCAAGGTCCATTTTAATTAATTAAATTAATTAAAAACACATTAATATATCAGATATGTCAAATTTATAAGATTAAAAATAATTTTAAACATGAACTTACTAAGAACACACTAAGAACACATAAAGAAAAACAATTTATTGAACTTTTCGATTAAACTAGTTTTCATGCAAAACTTGTTCAATTTTAATTTTATATGATCCTATGGCTTAATATCACATATTAAAAACATAAATTATCATTAAAATAATTTTAGAGTGGATTAATAAAAATTTAATTTAGAACAACCCCTAAACTTTATTGAAAACTAAAAATCATTCACTCCAAAAAGAATGATTCTTTTCTCAAAAGAATCGTTTTATTTTTCATTTTATATATTTGATAACATACATCTAGAAATCAATATTTCTCATTCATGAATAATCAAATCTGATATTTTAAAGTTCATGAAATAAATAACTCAAAAATAAAAAGAAAAACTATTTCGCGAATAATATATAATTGTAGATTCATGGCAAAACCATGGCTCTGATACCATATTGGGAATTAATCGGTTACATACATCACATGTATAAGCAAAATTTAAAATTTTTAACCAATATATCTGATCTTGCCATGAATATACAATATAAATATTAATGAGAATAAGAAAAATTACCTTTTATTTTTGTTAAACAGTTGATTTTCCTTTTTATCGGGTTCTCGCAAACCACAGTATCCAAAATTGAACACCTTCAATCGTAATCCATACTAGAGAAGAATCAAATGAACAATTGATATAAGCTTAAATAGCTTATATTTAATCCAAGTTTTGTTATCAAAATAATATTTTGTT
The DNA here is from genome assembly GCA_037975025.1 of Excoecaria agallocha. NCBI lineage: Eukaryota > Viridiplantae > Streptophyta > Magnoliopsida > Malpighiales > Euphorbiaceae > Excoecaria > Excoecaria agallocha. Next base: position 14,021,919 of record CM075810.1, on the reverse strand, counting down.
ATTTTCTCTCTCCCCGCTAGGTTCTCCTAGTGAAACTTTCTGAGTTTGTTTTCTCCCTCTCTTTTACATTTTCTGTGATTTTGTTTGTTTTATGTGTATATTTTTGTTTCTTTATATTATATGATAGCCTGTGTTTATTTTCTCACACATTAAGGACATTGTGTCCTTGAAGTGTGGCGGGTTATATATGTATTTTTTCTATTCATGTTTTTGTTTATTTTTAGTATATTTATTTATTTGTATATTGTGTTGTGAATTTAATTTTGGAGTTTATGTATTTTGCACCTATTTGGATTTAATTGCATGATTTAACTTGAATTTCTGTCATTTTTAGTCTAGTTAGGCAAATTTTTAGGCTAATCATTTTCATTTTACTTTGAAAAATTAATGTACATAATGAAGGTTATGACTTGGCAAAACACTTTAGTGTAGGTTCTTTTTAGGTTGAGTATCTTTTCAAATGTGTAAATGGATTATTTTTGCCAATTTATTGCTTAAGGTAATTTGACCTATAGCTTAAGTGAGCTTTTGAGCCTTATACATTGACATTTTTCTTGTATGAGAGCCTTAATATGCCATTTCCTCTAGAATTTGTTCTTGGTAAATTTTGAGATGTCATTTAGTATGAGATGTGCATGAAAAATGATAAGGGCATTTAGATTACACCATTTTAGCTTGCTTTAAAAACTTACCTTTTTGACTTTAGGTAGCCAATTTTGAGCCTTAAACCTATTTTTGTTGAGCAATATATAATTAGCCAATATCCTTTACTAAACAAAAAAACTATTTCTTTGTTTTACCCTTTTGGTGAAGAGAAATAAATTGTTATATCTTTAGGAGATATATATTGTTAATGTAAGCATGATGGTATTTAAAAAATGAGAAATAAATTCCATTCTTCTCTAGGATCAATATTAGAACAAGGCTAGTTTCTAAAGAAAAGAAAAAAAAAGAAAAAAAAACAAAGAAGAGAAAAAAAGAAGAAGAAGAAAAAAAGAACAAGAGAAACTAGTAGTAGTGTGCCATTGAGAAGGGAATATGAGAAGTAAATTACATCATACGATTATTAGTTTCTTAAAAAAATCTCTTATGATATGGTAATATTGTTTCTATTCACAATTTAAGCTAATTAAACAAAAAATTATCCTACCTTAACCTAAGCCAAGCTATAACCCTTGTAAGACCCTTTTGATTTCATGTATCATTTTATACTAGTAGTGGAGATGTTTACTAATTACAATCTTATGGTAGGCAATGGCATGTTTAAGGGATGAGAGAAACACTAACCCATAAACACATTGAGTGAATAAGTGCTTTAAGATTATAGTGTTTGAGTGAGAACTACTTTAGGCAATATTTGGTGTAGAATAATGTTTACATGTGTTAAAATATTCAAGTTCTAAAGTTCTTACATTCTTGTGTTTTGCTAATTCATAATCTTCCAAATGTGCATGGTTGTTTAAGTTTTATGGTGAATGGTTTTGTTTGAGACTTTGCAAAATTGGGCTAAATTTGTGAAGAGATGAGCATTTCTGCATGGTGTTTTCAAATATTTGCCAAATTTAAATGTGAGCTCCAAAATTGTATGATTGTGTTGTTTGCTTGTTTGTTAAGTTTTGCTTGGGGACAAGCAAAAGTTTAACTGTGGGGATCTGATACGAGCTTAAATAGCTCATATTTAATCCAAGTTTTGTTATCAAAATAATATTTTGTTATATTAAATTGTGTTAGAATTAAGTGTGTTTAATGTTTTTTGTCAAGTTTTGTGTATGTAGGAGAAAAGGGAGAAAATGTGAAGAAGAAGCCTTGTCGCGAGCGCGATAGATGCCGTGAGCGCGACAAGGGACGCATGTCTAGGGCAAGAAATGAAAAAGAGAAAGATGGAAGAAGGAAGCTGTCCTGTCGCTAGCGTGACAGGTGCTGCGAGTGCGATAGAAGGGGTAAATTCAGTTAAGCTTGAAGAGTCATTTGAAAAGTTACCAAGTTTCACCAAGGGTTGCATACCTATGAAGAGGCACTTGAAGGCACTTAATGCTTGGAAATCTATAAATACTCTAGAAAATATAATCAATGGGAGATCTATCATTTTTATTTTTCTTATTTGAAAGTGTAATTGAAGGACACTAGTTGTAGTTTTATTTTTAGTTTTATGGCTTAAAGAGAAGGCAAATACAAGGGAGAGGACTACATTTGGTGAAATGAAGAAGGGTTGAGAGATCCCCTTCTTTTATTTCTAATCTTTACTTTTTCTTTGTTATTATTATGAATTCTTTTCTAGAACTTGAATGTTATTATTCATATTTATTCATTTCTCTTTCATTTATCTTTATATGTAGTATTTTCTATTAAAACTTTATTAGTATCATTATAAGTTAAGGAAGACGACCTTAGATGGCAATTCTTTCTCTGAAAATCAACAAAGTGGTTATAAGTAAGAGAGTTAGCGAGAGCAACATCTTTCTGAAAGTTAATAGGAAATTCATTATCAAAGCATAGGTTGAGAGATCACATGTGGAGGTAGTTTTTATAGGTTGGTTTTTATTCTTTGAATGTGTGTTTATGTAATTCTTGTCTAAATGCAATAGCTGCGATTTAGAACCATAAATGGATGTTTAAGCCATAATCTAGCATAGATGCGAGAGCTGCGACATAGAATATTATTCCAACTTGGCTTGCATGATAAAGATTGAATTATAAATAAGAGAAAAAGATCAAATTCCATAATTATGTATATGTTATATTCATCTTATTCATAAGTCTTCTCGGATTATCATTAAAGTAGAAAAATATTTAATTTAGTGTAGTGTAGTTTTAATAATAATTTTAATTTGTAATTTAATGAGCATTGTAAACAAGATTAAAATCAAGTAGTAATAGTGTACATTGTTAATCAATATTCCTCATGGGTTCAATATATGAAGTACTATAATCGGTACACCGTATACTTGCGGTATTTAAGTTTTTCAGAAAAAAAGATAACAAGCTTTCATTGTCGCGAGTGCAAGGTCTATCACGAGCATGACATTGTAGGGAGGATGCTTTTGCAACAAAATGTGGAATTCTCTCTCTCCCCGCTAAGTTCTCCTATTGAAACTTTCTGAGTTTGCTTTCTCCCTCTCTTTTACATTTTATGTGATTTTGTTTGTTTTATGTGTATATTTTTGTTCTTTATATTATGTGATAGCCTATGTTTATTTTCTCACACATTGAGGACATTGTGTCCTTAAAGTGTGGGGGGTTATGTATGTATTTTTTCTATTCATGTTTTTGTTTATTGTTAGTATATTTATTTATTTGTATATTGTGTTGTGAATTTAATTTTGGAGTTTATGTATTTTGCACCTATTTGGATTTAATTGCGTGATTTAACTTGAATTTCTGTCATTTTTAGTCTAGTTAGGCAAATTTTTAGGCTAATCATTTTCATTTTACTTTGACAAATTAATGTACATAATGAAGTTTATGACTTGGCAAAGCACTTTAGTGTAGGTTCTTTTTAGGTTGAGTATCTTTTCAAATGTGTAAATGAATTATTTTTGCCAATTTATTGCTTAAGGTAATTTGGACTATAGCTTAAGTGAGCTTTTAAGCCTTATACATTGACATTTTTCTTGTATGAGAGCCTTAATATGCCATTTCCTCTAGAATTTGTTCTTGGTAAATTTTGAGATTACATTTAGTATGAGATGTGCATGAAAAATGATAAGGGCATTTAGATTACACCATTTTAGCTTGCTTTAAAAACTTACCTTTTTTGCTTTAGGTAGCCAATTTTGAGCCTTTAACCTATTTTTGTTGAGCAACATATAATTAGTCAATATCCTTTACTAAACAAAAAACCTATTTCTTTGTTTTACCCTTTTTGTGAAGAGAAATAAATTGTTATATCTTTAAGAGATATATATTGTTAATGTAAGCATGATGGTATTTAAAAAATGAGAAATAAATTCCATTCTTCTCTAGGATTAATATTAGAACAAGGCTAGTTTCTAAAGAAAAGAAAAAAAAAAGAAAAAAAATACAAAGAAGAGAAAAAAAAGAAGAAGAAGAAAAAAAAAAGAACAAGAGAAACTAGTAGTAGTGTGCCATTAAGAAGGGAATATGAGAAGTAAATTACACCATGCGATGCTTAGGTTCTTAAACAAATCTCTTATGATATGGTAATATTGTTTCTATTCACAATTTAAGCTACTTAACCCGAAAATTATCCTACCTTAACCTAAGCCAAGCTACAATCCTTGTAAGATCCTTTTGATTTCATGTTTTATTTTATACTAGTAGTGGAGATGTTTACTAATTACAAGCTTATGGTAGGCAATGGCATGCTTAAGGGATGAGAGAAACACTAACCCATAAACACATTGACTGAATAAGTGCTTTAAGAATATTGTGTTTTAGTGAAAACTACTTTAGGCAATATTTGGTGTGGAATAATGTTTACATGTGTTAAAATATTCAAGTTCTTAAGTTCATACATTCTTGTGTTTTGCTACTTCATAATCTTCCAAATGTGCATGGTTGTTTAAGTTTAATGGTGAATGGTTTTGTTTGAGACTTTACAAAATGGGGCTAAATTTGTGAAGAGATGAGCATTTCTGCTTGGTGTTTTCAAATATTTGCCAAATATAAATGTGAGCTCCAAAATTGTATGATTGTGTTGTTTGCTTGTTTGTTAAGTTTTGCTTGGGGACAAGCAAAAGTTTAAGTGTGGGGGTCTGATATGAGCTTAAATAGCTCATATTTAATCCAAGTTTTGTTATCAAAATTATATTTTGTTGTATTAAATTTTGTTAGAATTAGGTGTGTTTAATGTTTTTTGTCAAGTTTTGTGTATGTAGGAGAAAAGGGAGAAAATGTGAAGAAGAAGCCTTGTCGCGAGCGCGACAAGGGACGCATATTTAGGGCAAGAAATAAGGAAGAGAAATATGGAAGAAGGAAGCATGTCCTGTCACAAGCGCGACAGGTGCTGCTAGCACGACAGAAGGCGGTTAAATTCAGTTAAGCTTGAAGAGTCAGTTGAAAAGTCACAAAGTTTCACCAAGGGTTGCATACCTATAGAGAGGCATTTGAAGGGAATTAATGCTTAGAAATCTATAAATACTCGAGAAGTTATAATCAATGGGAAATCTATCATTTTTATTTTTCTTATTTGAAAGTGTAATTAGAGGACAGTAGTTGTAGTTTTAGTTTTAGTTTTATGGCTTGAAGAGAAGGCAAATACAAGGGAGAGGACTACATTTGGTGAAATGAAGAAGGGTTGAGAGATTCCCTTCTTTTATTTCTAATCTTTACTTCTTCTTTGTTATTATTATAAATTCTTTTTAGGAACTTGAATGTTATTATTCATATTTATTCATTTCTCTTTTATTTATCTTTATATGTAGAATTTACTATTAAAACTTTATTAGTATCATTATAAGTTAAAGAAGACGACCTTAGATGGCAATTCCTTCTCTAATAATCAACAAAGTGGTTATAAGTAAGAGAGTTAGTGAGAGCAACATCTTTCTGAAAGTTATTAGGAAATTCATTATCAAAGCATATTTTGAGAGATCGCATGTGGAGGTAGTTGTTATAGGTTGGTTTTTATTCTTTGAATGTGTGTTTATGTAATTCTTGTCTAAATGTGAGAGTTGTGATTTAGAACCATAAATGCATGTTTAAGGCATAATCTAGTCTAGATGCGAGAGCTGCAACATAGAACATTATTCCAACTTGGCTTGCATGATAAAGATTGAATTATAAATAAAAGAAAAAGATCAAATTTCATAATTATGTATATGTTATATTCATCTTATTCATAAGTCTTCTTGGATTATCATTAAAGTAGAAAAATATTTAATTTAGTGTAGTGTAGTTTTAATTATAATTTTAATTTGTACATTAATGAGCATTGTAAACAAGATTAAAATCAAGTAGTAATAGTGTACAATGTTAATCAACATTCTTCGTGGGATCGATATCTGAAGTACTATAATCAGTACACCGCATACTTGCAGTATTTAAGCTTTCAAAAAAAGCATAACAACAATGAACTATTAAAAAACAAAGGTGGCTGAAATTCCTTGATGCTAGCAAGGAGAGAGAGTGGCCGCTAGGGTTAGAGAAGAATACAGAAGTTTCTTTCTTCTGAAACTCACTTAACCCTAATTTCCTTTATCTTGGATTAGGCTCATAATGGGATTGAGCTCTTTAAAATAGTTCGGGAAATATTAATTGGGCTTATGAAAATATTATTAATTTATTTGGGCTCAATTAAATCCAATTTAAGTACTTTCATAAAGGACTATGCACATAACCCATAAACTAGGCCATTTATGTACATACTTGGATTTAATCATCCAAATCAAGTCTAAATCCATCAAAATTAAATATATAGGCTCCATAACACTTATGAAATATATTTAATTTATTTTAGTCCAAGAATTAGGCCTCTAAGGCCTTCTATTTGGAGTTGGCGTGAAACCAATCCTCTTGGCCAAAACTAATTCTTTTTGGCCTCTTATATTTCTCCAATGGATCTATTAATTATTATATTAGTCCTATAACACTTATAGTCCAATAATAATTAATTATGAAATATAATATTTTAATTAGATCCATTTTGAAGAACATTTCTAAAAGTTCTGCGAACATCTCTACTTGAGCATAATTAATTAAAATCTTCTATTTGGAGTTGGCGTGAAACCAATCCTCTTGGCCATAACTAATTCTTTTCAGCCTCTTATATTTCTCCAATGGATCTATTAATTATTATATTAGTCCTATAACACTTATAGTCCAATAATAATTAATTATGAAATATAATATTTTAATCAGATCCATTTTGAAGAACATTTCTAAATGTTCTGCGAACATCTATACTTGAGCATAATTAATTAAACTCTTTAATTTATTATTCTTTTATTCATTTCTCTTCTCCCATAATATTATCAAATATTATTATTCGTGTCATTTTACCATTTTATCCTTTACTCTATATGTGTGCGACCTATTGGGTTCCTATAGTATAATATATAATTATGAGTTCTATTCAAAACTCATATTGTTTAAACTTCTTTAAATCATTATATAAATTCCTTATTGATATTTATGATACACTATTATACAAGTCATGAGCGGCCTCTAGCTAGGCATCATGACTACCCAAATATCAGGAAAGTCAAGTGGTTTTGACTATACCATTCCATAGAAATAGTTACCATGCAATTACTCCTTTCACCACTCTTATCTCAATTAGATTATGAGTATGGATTTCCATCAACTCATATAAATCTAATATATATGTTCTATTAATTTAACCATTGTTTCCAAAATGCCCTTTATGGATCCCTATCCATCTTGGCATATTACTCCAGCCAGAGATTCTCTAAATAAAACAATTATAGAATCATACGAGATAACTTCCCTTAATAAATCTGGGATGGTGAAACCTTTATCGATTACTCAACTATCTTTAAGTAGGTCATGATATACTCAACCTCCTAACTATGTTCACCACCAGTTGGAAGTAATCAGTTGTGAAGTCAAAGTATATCACTTGCTACTTAAGATAATCTTGGTGATCTCAAGTCTCAGGATACTTGCACAATTGCTATGAAGAGATTCTTCAATGATATAGATTTAATATCCATGTGAGAATTCTCTTTGCAGGTTTCTAATGAATTTGTTCTTCTAACAAGCAACCACATGTTAGCTTTGTTCATCACCTATAATCACAGTTGTGAGAATCACTGCTTGAACTATTCAAGAAACATAACATGTGTTAGTCTGTCTGAATTCACAATGTTCTATCTTATTAATTCTAAGAATAGGGATATTTAGATATTATCACATTTGTATGTAATAGATATCTCATATCATGAATGCTTTCATGATTGCCTTTGCATTGTGTTTATAATATCTAGGACTTCATTTATTAATTTATGATTTACAAACTCATGTATTTAAATATAGCATTAATAAATGAGTGGTACCTTTTATTAAGAATATAAATTTATATATATATGAGATACATCCCTTTTAAATAGACTCTAGGGTATACTTTCTAACACCAAAGAGGCTATTTCCTATATAAACTTTTATGTAGTGGACCATGTAAGAATGCATTGTTAACATTGAGTTGTAGTGGTTATGACTTATTGATAGCCAATGTGAAAATAGCCCAAATTGTGATTGGCTTCACCATAATGCTGAAGATATCGTTGAAATCAAGCCTGGTCTTTGATTGAACCCCTTTGTAACTAAATGAGCCTTATACCATTGAACAAAGGCATCTCTATTTATTTTAATCTTGAAAATCCACTTACAACGAATTACATTTTGGTGAGATTCATAAGGAACAAGGAGCCAATTACCATTCTTAATCAAAGCATTAAGTTCCTCAAACAAGGCAGATCATCATTGGGAATGAAAGCGAGCTTGGGTGATAGTAGTTAGCTTTAATACTTTAGTTAAAGGGTGTTTAGTGACTCGATGAAATATTTTGGGTTTGAAAACCTTATTTCTAGACCTGGTTACATAGGATGTCGATTGTGGTGTAAAGAGGATGATAAGTTGATGACAGACGAAGAAAAAAGAAGGGATAATCTAAGGCTCATCTATGAAGGGTATATTTAAGAAGAAAAAAGAAACCTATATGGGAGAATGCTTTGGTTGAGATGGTAGGAGTTATTTATGGAAATGAAGAGAGAGAATAAGTATAAAAGGGTAGAGGGATGGGTAGAAAGACATGTTTAGTAATGTATTGTATTTTTCAGTTATTAGGATAAAAAGGAAAGGGAGAGTGAGATGCTGTGGCAATTCCCTTCTCTTGGAGTAATTATTCCTTTATTTCTATTATTTGTTATTTTTTAAGATTGCTAACCAAATGTATTGATATTGGATCTCATCTTGTACTAGGATTTACAATCAATGCAATCTCATATTACTACCATTGTTTCAATACACTGTTATATATCATGTGATACTTATTGTTCTTCATCAGAGGATGACGTTGAAGTTTGAGCTACAAAAGAAGAAGCAATTAGGTAGGTTGACTTATCTTAGGAAGTTGGTGTGATTGAGGGAGATAAATTAGGAAGGAATAGAGTGGAATTAGGGGATAGAGTTGAAGAGGATAAGGACTTTGAAGGTGTTTGAGATTGAAAAGGAATTTTATTTTTAATAAATATAATGGGAAATAAGGAATTTTTGAGATTTGAAATCATAGCAAATATAAGCATATTAAGGGAAAGAATGTCCAAGAAACACATAAGATATATATTTTAGATCAAATTTTGATTTGGCATATGGTCTGAGGTATGGGAAACAAAGACACCTAAAAACTTTCAATGAGTTATAATTAGAAAATTGATTAAATAAATTTTGTTAAGGTGAGTAAAATTAAAGAAGAAGGGTGGGTAATCTTGCGATAAATAAGTTCCAAAAAGATGTAGGTAGAGAAATAGCGTGTAACAAAGTGAAACCCATTTCTACCAAATATCGATGCTGACCCTCAACAATTTTGTTAATGTTAGGGAGTATGTAGAGTTGTTTAAAGGTGATAAATACTACAAGATTGAAAAGATTTTTTAAAAGTAATGTATTCCTCTATGCATCAATGTAAATGGACTAAATTCTAGCATTGGTGGTGTTTTGATATTATTATGGAATGAGTGATTAGCTCTAGTGCAAGTGGGAGGTTGTTGCATATTTGTACTAAAGTCTTAATCCTTTTAGGAGAGCCTTAATCCCATTAGGAAAGATAGATTTTAACATAGGTGCAAAGTTCTAATCCTATTAGGAAAGTACATTTTTAACCTATGTATAAAAGCCTCATTATGGTGGAATTAAAAAATAATAATTTTATTTTCTTTTCCTTGGTGAAATTCACTAGCTACATTAAGAGAATTTTGGTAGCCCCTTTGTATCGAAAATATTCGTTCATTTATCTTTTCTCTAGTATGGATTATGCATTAGAGGTGTTCGATATTGGACACTGTGATTTGCTATAACTCGGTCAAGAGTAATCAATTGTTCAACAGATTAACCTCAAGAGTGATTTTCAAATTCTCTTTGTTAGAATGTGTATATTTCATGAAAGGATAAGGATTTAAATTTTTAATTTTTTTTGCCTTGTCTATGATGTATGTACCCATTTAAATTCAATATGGTATCAGAGCCAAGTTTTATGAAATTGCATAGTTGATTTATTCAACGGATATACTTTCTATATTTACTATGATTATTCATGAATTTTTAAAATTATAATTTTGATGATTCATGAATTTTATATTATGAGACAATTGATTTCTATACTTGTGTGATTAAAAGAAAAAAATTGGGGAAAACAAATTTCTTTTGCTAGAGAAAAATTCTCTATGCAGAAGATTAGTAAAATAGCTATTTAGGGGCTGTTCTAATTTAACTCTAATTTTGATTCATGTAAAATTATTTTGATGATAATTTATATTTTTAGTATGTAATATTGAGCCATAGGATCAAATATAATTAAATTTGGTTAAGTTTTGCATGAAAACTAGTTTTACTTAAAAGTTCAATAAACAAGTGTTTATCGCATGTTCTTTATGTGTTCATAGTTAGAAAGTTTTTTAATCTTAAAAATAGGATATGTTAAATTTTTCTTAGTTAATTTCATTAATTAAAATAGGCTCTAAATCAATTGGATTGGAATTAGTTAAATAAAATAAATTAATGGGCATAATTGAGTTTGCGGGTTTGGTTTAAGCTTTAGCAAATGACTTGATGGATCCAAAGAGCAAATTTAAATTAATAGTAAATACTCTAATTAAGTTTATTAATGAGTTTCAAGGGTTAGAGTGGGCTTGATACATATTTGGCTCCATTCCTAAAGCCTAAATGACCAAAATGCACAAAATTAGTTTGTGTATGACTACAAAATTGGATTTTATGGTGTGGATTTTGGCCCACCCATAAAATTAAATCCAAGTTGATTTTTAACTATTTTAATATGATTAATTAATTAAATAATTAATGAGATCATTATTTAAGACAAGAATACATGCATACAAAAAATTTCGAGAATTGAAAAGTTTCCTAATTTGGATAGTTTTCTAATTCAATCACAATAAGACAATAGTTCATAACATGTTTCAAGAGTTGAAACAAGAAATACATGCATATCATTAAATAGCTTTGATTTTATACATTATAATTGCATATAAAGATGCATGTTTGGCATGATCGATAGTTATGGATTAAGCATAATGTGATTGAGCATATGCATTTTGGCCTATAAGGACTTTCATATCCTGACCAACTTCTTTTGGTTTATATTTTTAATTGTAACATGTAATTAGATTACATAGGTTAGAATAGTAAATGAAGATCTATGAAGAAAAAAACATTGTATTATTTTCTATCTTTGTAAATTATGCATACTACCTAGGTTTGACCTTTTCATCTCTATTTTGGTTCGAGGAGGTCCACTACAAAAAAATGCATTTTACCGATTAAAATGATTTTGTCAATGGTTTTTTATTACTTTACCGATGGAATGAATCCATAGTTAAAACATGCTTAGGTACCAATTTACCAGCAGAAAATTTCATCAATAATATTACTGATGGATTTATTAAAAATATTATGTGGGATGTTTCCTCACGTTGACCATCTATCGATGGAATATTGCATCGAGAAATCGTCAGTAAATTTTATAAATAAAAATTTTAATTTATTTTAGTACAAATAGTGATGGATTTTTGTCATTGATAATTTTGTCATCAAATATATTTAGCATAAATATTAAATTTATTAAAATAGCAGCAATGGATCTTTCAGTCGGTAATTTATCGTTAACTTGAAATGTGACAATAATAAAATGGGACCAAAGCAATAAAATATCATGGTCTACATCAATTCAAGATTTTAAATATCTCTGCATCAATTCCAATAATAAATAAGATCAAGAATGATCAAAGAAATTAACAATAAGAAAGAAAAAGTTGAACTCTAAATAATACCAGAGATATATTTATAGATAATATAAAATATATCCATAAGATAGTTTTAAGAACATTAAAAAAAATCAAGCATATAAAATGCTATACAAGAAGTAACCGAAAGCAAAAACTAATATCATAACAACAAAGAGCCACTAACTAATGAAATCCTACATGAATTATATATAACAATTCATGCTAAGTAAGTTTCAAGGATACTATTTCTATCTAGAAAAGTAAGCACTATCCCTACTGTTGTTCCTAAAAGCATAGCATCCAACAGAGCAAGTTCCAACAGTCTGGATTGGTTAAATTCCTAGTTGCTTGTAAGTTCCAAGTGGTTAGCACAGCATAAGTAAAACCATATTCATCTTATGATTTACAATAACCAGCCAGCAAAACCAATATACTGATGGAATATAGCATGGCATATATATGATGATCACGCAGTGGAAAAATAATAAAATTGATCATACATACCATGCAATCCATAAACAAGAATCGAAAACATGAAATTTTAGGATTTTTGAAAATCTTACAACCTTAGATGCCTTTCAAAACTTGATTTTGATGATAACTAGCAACTAAGATGGATTTATTCACCGTAGATCTTGATCATCAATGCCAAAGGAGCTGCCTTTATGCCACTCCTCTCTATTTCACATACACAATTGCAAGGAAGGCTTAAAATCAAGAGTGTTAGCTCTATGTTTAAATATTTTGCAATGGTAATGGATTGAAGCAACAAGATCTGATCTTGTTCTTCCTTTAGGTTGCTATTGCTGCCCAATAACACAAAAGAACAAGAAATAATCCTTTTCCCTTGTGTATTTCAGCCAAGAGTGTGAGAGAGAGAAAATCACGCTTATTGTTTTATTTCTTTAGTTCACCAATATATATCATTTGTTTTGGTAAGTATTAATTCCAAAATTTACTACCTAAAAATAGTAAATTCATCCTCCATCACTTCCTAAAATCAAGTGACATATATTAATTCAAACTCTTTTAAATTTTAAATTCAAATTAATTTGAAATAAATATAAGACATTTAATCAAAATTATTACTTAATTAGGATATATACATGTGCCAAAATTCACATTGAATTTATCTTTGAATTTTGGCCAATATCTCTCCTATTTTAGTGTCTTATTTTGATTCAAATGCTATTAGGCTTTAATACTCAATTAAATTAATTAATCCAAGGTAATTAATTAATTGAAATTAATCCTTGTGGGCCGAATTTATCTGTCTTATGGACCAAGGTCCAATAGCAATTTTAATACCCATTACATACATTAATTTGACTTTAAATAAAAGCCCAAATTAATGCCCAATCTTCTATTTAAATATTTTAAGCCCAATGCTTTGTGTGCGATCCTATAGGTCCATTTAATATTGGCAATGAATTAATAAATTAATTCAAAGGCTATATATATTCTCTAGCAAGATATTATAGCATTCCAAATTAAATGAAAATGCAAATGGCATTTAGTGACCTAATGCAATTTTGCATAGTCCCTTACCCTTAAATATCAGAATTAATATAAGGCATGTAATTAGTCATCCTTATATATATTAATTCCTTTCTTGATATTCCAGTGACACTGAACTCTCAGATAAATAATGATTACTCATTATTTCATCTCGGTATGGCCATACACTTCTCAGTTCACTGATCAAGTGGCCGGTGTATTTTCTCTCTTATCGAGAGGGGTAATCCATTCACTTCTCTCATGCTCTCTAACATGGATCAATGCATGTCCAAGCATACCCATACTTGTCACCCTGTTATGAGCATGTTAGGTGTATGTTAAAGTACACAATAATTCATAAAGAGTTTCATAGAGATTTTAGGTCTAAGAACTCCGATACAAAACTTGCACATGAGAAACACTTATGGCTTGTACCATGTAGTGTTCTCATGAACGGATTGAATCCAGATACCATATTCTAAACATGTATCTATGATCTCTGATTGACACTCTTGTCCTTATGATCCGTAAGATAGAACTCAACTTATCAGAGAGACCATACTATTCTTAATTCATTTGTTATTCCCATAATAATGACTAACTAGGGATATTTAGAATGAAGGCTCATTTGTTTCAAGGTCTTACAACTATATGCCTCACACATGATAACTTAAACTGAAACAACATTCTTGGATAGTTCTATCAATTGATATGGACAGGAATACAATAGATAAAACAAATGCCTCATTTATTAAATTAAATGCTTTATAGAAATGTATTGGGGCTAGGGATTACACTAGCATATAAACAATATATTTAAGAACCCTATGTGCTAAATATTCATATTTTATCAATTTGCTAATGCTTTCAAAGTGTGGGCAGTTATAAAAGATCTTCACTCAGAGCAAAAATATAAAATTAAACTATCTCCACAATTCGTAACATAAGGGAAGTGATGTTATAATGGTTAGGGATAAAGCCAAGAATAATAATCTCAGATCCAAAGATGGCCAAACAAATATTATCAAACAAGTTTGGGCTCTATAGAAGATCAATGGTGTAACCATTAAGCAAAAATATTATAGGAGAAAAAGGATTGCTTTTTGTGGAAGGAGGGAGAAGAATGGGTCAAGCAGAGAAAGATTCTCAATCCTACTCTAGATTTTCTTAAATATTTCTTACTCAACAGTATGCATGAACAAAATCAATCTGAAGATAAAAATGCTACGATTATTTACCAACATGCAATGAAAAGAACATCAATAATATATTTATACATATATAACATAGTAAATGATAATAATAATAATAATAATAATAATAATAATAATAATAATAATAATCATAATAATAATAATAATCATCATCATCATCATGGAGCAAACTTATCTTGGAATCGCTAGTCGTCAACTTCTTCTAGAGCCACCAAAAATTGCCTCAAATAAAAATAAAAAAATAAAATTTAAAGAATTTAGGTTAGTACACTAGCTAATTAATGGACTTTGTCATTAAGATAAAAACAAATTAAAGTTTGGAGCAATTGAAAACATCAAGATCAAAGCAATTTACAACCAAAAGAAAGGGAAAAGGAAAAGCCAAATGACGCCAAAGATGATAAAAGATACCAGATATCAATGCCTATATATAAATTATGGATGGTTTGCACACAATTGCAATTGCATTATGATATCCTTGAGCCCATTGAGACCATTTAACAATAACAACCATAAGAAATAGATAAATTAATGAGATAATAATCCAACCATGCATATTAAGTTGATTTAATGACATGAGTGAAAGAAATGGCAACCTTAGAGAATGAAACATAAGTTAATATGTGATGTGGAACCCCAGCCTATATTAAAACTAGAATGCCAACATACCATAATATTTGAATATAAATAAGAAAATAAGTCCACAATCTAAAGAACCCTAAATAATATATGAATGGAAACGCTTATGATATATTGATTAAAACTAAAAAGAATGAGAATCAAGTGTATATAACCATGCAACCCACTTAAATCTAATTTTTTATGCAATAGCAATAATCAATTAAACAATTAACTCTCACCATAAGATTTGGAAAAGCCAAGAGAAAAATCTCAATAATTATTAATACTAAAAAAATGAGGTTAAACAAACCTTACATTTATTTAAATAGAAAGACAAAAGAATCGTACCAAAATAAAAACTCCTAAATAGATAAAACTAGAAATAATTAAAACAAATTGTAATTGGTCTATAAGATGCCATGGTAGAGGAATATTTACGTGCATCGAGGGAGCATTCTCTATGTGTTACCTCGATAGAGAGAGATTTGCCTCCATAGAGCGTGGCTCTTTACCTTCAGTGTCGATTGGTCTACCCTGATAGAGGAGTTCTCCCTCCATCGAGGGATTAAAAATCCATCCCTTTTTGGGTTGGGTAGAGGAAGATATCCCTTCATCGAGGTGATGTCTACTTTCCCAAAACACATGGAAAACTCCTCTTTTAATCTTTCTTCACTTTAACTTTTTCCCTTTTCTATTAAACACTTATATTTTCAATTAAACACATGTTATATGGAGACTACATGCTAAACTTGTCTTTAAATTTTAAGTTAACCTCTTTGATCTCTTGGGCTCCATAAATGGTTTTATGAAAGCTTGTAGAGCTTCTTTGACCTTGATCTTTTAATTGGTCCTTGAGAAATAGCTTTTTAATCTTTCTTGTTACCATTATACTTGGTTATGCTAGTTATGCTCAGATTATCCTCTCCCTCTTTAAAAGGATTCATCATTGAATTTGTATCAAATTTAAAAGGAGATAAATAAGAAATATTGAAAGTAGCACTAACATTATACTCACCTAGCAAATCAATCTTATATGCATTGTCATTGATATGTTCCAACACTTGAAATTGTCCATCACCCCTTACATCAAGTTTTGACTTCCTTTGATGTGGAAACCTCTCTTTTCGTATAAGCACCAAAATCCAATCACCTGGCTAAAAAATAACTTATTTTCTCCCTTTATTAGCCTTTTTAGCATACATGCGATTTTTTCTCAATTTGCTTTTGTGCTTTCTGATGTATTGTTTTAACCAATTCAACCTTCTTTTTGCCATCTAAACTAGCAAGCTTATTCAAAGGTAAAGGCATCAAATCCAAAATAGTTAAGGGATTAAAACCATACACAATTTCAAATGGAAAATAACCTATAGACGAATGTATAGTAATGATTATATGCAAATTTAATAAATGGCAAACAATATTTCCAAGTTTTCAAATTCTTTCCCATAATTGCATGCAACATAGTCATTATAGTCCCATTTACCACTTTAGTTTGTCCATTAGTTTATGGATGACATGTAGTAGAAAATAAAAGCTTAAAATCCAACTTTCCTCACAAAACTCTCAAAAAATGATTCAAAAACTTAACATCCCTATAAGATACAATGGTTTAGGCATTCCATGAAGCCAAACCACTTCTCTAAAGAATAAGTCATTAATATGTGTTGCATCATCTATTTTATGGCAAGCAATAAAAAGTACCATTTTAATAAATCTATCCACTACAAAAAATATGCTATCTCTACCCTTCCAAGTCCTAGGTAAGCCTAAAACAAAATCTATTGAAATGTCAGTTCAAGGTTCACTAGGTACAGGTAATAGTGTATACAGTTCATGAGGTATAGATCTAGACTTATCTTGCTTACATGTATGGCACTTGGCCATATCTCTTTTGATATTTGATAAATAAATATTTTCATGAAGCATATCTAAGGTCTTTTTCACTCTAAAATGGCCCATTAATCCTCCACTATATGATTCCCTAATAAATAACTCCTTAATAGAACATGTAGGAATGAAAAGTTATTTTTCCCTAAAAAGATATCCTTTAGGTCTATAGTACCTTTCAAATGCAACATGTTCACAAGAATGATACACAATAGCAAAATCAACATCACCAATATACAAACCCTTCAAATGCTCAAATCTAAGTAATTTAGAAGTAAGCATAGAAACCAAGCATACCTTCTTGATAATTCATCAACCATAACATTTTCCTTAGCTTATTTGTATTTGATCACATATGCAAATGTCTCCAAAAAATCTACCTAACCCGCATGCCTCTTATTTAACTTACCTTGTCCCTTCAAATAGTTGAGAGACTGGTGATCACTATGTATCATGAATTCTTTAGGTAGTAGGTAATGCTTCCACACCTTAAGAGCTCTCACTAATGTATACAATCTTTATCATAGGTGGAATAGTTCAATACTGGCCCATTTAATTTCTCATTAAAGTATGCTATGGGATGATTTTCTTGTATCAAAATAACACCTATACTAATCCCAAAAGCATCACATTTAATTTTAAAAGTTATAAAAAAATTAGGCAAAGGCAAAATAGGAGCAATACATAGTTTCTCTTTTAAAGTATTAAATGCATTTTCTTACTCTTTTCCCTATTTAAATTGGACATTCTTTTTAACTACTTCATTCAGTAGTGTGGCAATAGTAGAGAAATCTCCAACAAATCACTTATAAAAACTAGCTAAGCCATAGAAACTCTCAACTTCACTCACACTCTTAGGCATTGGCCATTCTTGGATAGCCTTCACCTTTTTATGATCAGCATCCACTCCCCTAGAACTTACTATAAATTCTAAGAAGATAACTTTATCCATGCAAAATAAACACTTTTTAAGGTTTGTATACAAATTTTCCTCCCTTATCACATCCAAAATAGCTTTAACATGCTTAATATGTTCATCTAAGCTCTTGTTATAAATTAAAATGTCACAAAGTACACAACCATAAATTTCCAAGAAACTCAAATAAGACATAATTCATTAAATACATGAAAGTGCTGGATGCATTAGATAATACAAAAGGAATTAGTAACTACTCATACAATCTAGATCTAGCCTTAAATGCAGATTTCCACTTATCTCCCTCTTTCATCCTAATTTGATGATTACCACTTTTTAAATCAATTTTAGTAAAGAAACATACACCATGCAATTCATCCAACAGATTATCTGATCTAGGAATATGGTGGCAATACTTTATAGTGACTTTGTTTATCGCTCTATAATTCAGATGGATTTTCCATGTTCCATCCTTCTTTGGCACCAATAGGATTAGTACATCACAAAGACTCGTGCTTTCCCTTATATATCATTTCTGAAGTAATTCATCACTTTCTTTTGTAGCTCTTTTATTTCCTCTAGATTTATTTAGTAAGCTGGATGGTCTGGTGTTTGAGATCTAGGTGCAAAATCAATTTGATGCTCAACCCTCTCAAAGGTGGTAATCCGTGCAGAATATATTCTCAAAAGCCATCTTAAAATTTTTGCAATAAGGTTACAAAAATACTAGGCAAATCAGGGTTAAGATCAATTTTAGTAAATAAAGCTTCTTTAAATTGAGTCAAAATTAGAGCTTTCTTACCTAAGTATGTACTTTTTATCTCTCTTTCTTTTTCATAAAAACACAATTGTTTCTTAATTTTTTTCACTCTTCTCAAAGTCTTTTTGCTCATTTTTCTTTCAACTCTTTTTCTTTTCACTAACTATTTTTTTCTCTCCTGTATATCCCACTTTTTTTCCTCACTTGTGCAGTCACTCACTATTGGGACTTTATTCTTATTCTTATCCCTCATAGCCTTTTTTCTCTCTTTTATTTTTTGTACCTCACTACCTGAATTCCCACTTAAAGTTTACTGAATTTTCAATGGTTCAAGTTAAGTTTCTTTAGATGACAAAGGTGCTAAAGTAACTTTATGTCTATTATGCACAAACAATACCGATTTTTATACCTATTATACACAACACACCTACCAAATTGCTAAGAAATACCTAATAAAATATGATTAGTTTACATTGGCACTACATCACACATAACCTCATTAGCATATCTACCAATAGCAAATGCAACTACAATCTACTTGGTTACTCTAACTTCTCCACTATCATTCAACCATTGTAATCTATATAGGTTTGGATTCCTATCACACTTCAGCCTTAATTTCTTTACCAAAGTAGTGCTAGCTATATTAGTATAGCTAACCCCATCTATAACTAGACTATAAGCTTTCCCACCTACTAGACATCTAGTGTTAAATATACATTCCCTTTGTTCTAGACCATCTTCCTTCACATTCACATTCAAAACATGCCTAGTAACTAAGACTTCACCCTTAACAACATATTTAACATAGTCATCATTATTGAAACAATCTTCTAAAGGTGGTATACTAAATTCACTATCATTAGACTCATTCTCATTATTAAAATCAGAGATAATTTCTTCCCCTTTAATAAATATATTTTTTCTATTAGGACATTTAGATGCATAATGACCATGACCTTGACACTTAAAACATTTAATATCCCTATGTTTAGAAAGTTTAGATGAAGAATCAATAGCACAATTTTGAAATGAAGTACTATTTTCTTGCTTTTGTTTGTTTCAAAACCTTTCTTTTTGGAAGCTGATTGGTCATCCTTTATCTTTTTTTTTATTCTTACTTCATTTTGGATTCCATTTATCGCTAGAATTAGGAAATGATCTTGTTGCTCTCCTTTGCTTTTGTTGTTTCTCCGCCTTTATGGAAATATTCACCAAGTCCTCTATCTCTCCATAATGGTATAACTCTACTACATTAGTAATTTCCCTATTCAATCCTCCCACAAATTGAGCCATAGTCACCACTTCTTCCTCTTCTATGTTTTCTTTGATCAATAACATCTTCATCTCTTTATGATAATCCTTTACTAATCTAGCTCCTTGGGTGAGTCAATGTAATTGCTGATGGAATTCCCTATAATAATAAGATGGCACAAACCTTCTCTTCATCAATCTTTTCATTTCTTCCCAAGTAGATATAAGTAGATCTCTATTCCTTCTCCTACCCTTGACTAACTTATTCCACCAAAATAAAGCATAATCACTAAACTCTATTGTTGCTAATTTCGCCTTTTTCTCCTCAGTATAATTACGATAATAAAAAAATTATATCTACCTTTCCCTTCTACTCCAAATATATTCCATCATCATTCTTACCTTTGAAAGATGGAATGTTTGTCTTTATTGCACTAAGATTACTATCTCTCTTCTTTATTCTTTCTTCTTTCCTTACTTTACCCCTTACGAATTGAATTTCCTCTTCATTATCCCACTCATCTATATTAGCTTATTCATCAATCCATTGGCCTCTCCTGGCTATTCTTCCAGAGTTAAAGGCACTGCCTTATAACTTCTCTAACCTATCATTTATAGTCCCTTTATCCATTATAAACTTTTCAAATATGCCTTGTATAGCTTGCACTGAATAAGCTACCTCCTTATTCTTTAGTCATTGTGTAAACCTACAAAAGATGATAGATAAAATAATCTGTTAACATTCCCTTACATGTTTATCTCTCAATTCTCAATTGATGTCTCTTAATTTCACTTCAAAAATAAACTCAAACAGGCATACACAATTAAGTAAATTGATTAAGAAAAATAATAAAACCCTAAAAAGGAAAATAAAGTATTAACTCTAGAGGCAAATTGAGCAAATTGAAAAAAAATAGAATTTAGTACATAAAGAAGATTTCTTATGCTATAATATATATAGATGTTCAACACTATGTTATATGTTGAATTGGAGTAAATGAAACCAAAAATAACTTAGATACACAAATTGATAACTTAGAACATAAGAAAATTAACAAGGCAAATGCACTTAAATGAAATGTTTAGTGAAGCCTAATGTTTAGTTTAAAAAGAATTCATGTAGTCTCGATAAGAAGAATTCAAAGATAGCATGCAATAAACATAACCCAAAGATTGAAATTAAAAGTACCAACTTGGTATTGATGGCCTCAAACCAATTATGAAAATCTCTATTTACAATTCTTGCCGGATCAATTCAATTAAAGAGCCGACCACTCAAAATTATAAGATAAATGCTCAAATAGATAATTGACAATTTTCGGCTTTAACAAAAGTAACAAATTCTGAAATTGTTTAATTTTGAACTTAAGTAAGAAAGTAATCTAATTTTTTTCACAAGGACTTTCGAATTGAATTTTTTTATATACTGCAATCAAGTAAATAGAAATGAAAACCTCAAATTTAATGGATAGTAAAGAATTTATCCCTTTACTTATGCTCTGATACCAATTGATCCGAAATCCCAGCCTATATTCAAACTAGAACACTAACATACTATAATATTTGAACATATGTAAGAAAATAAATATCCAATCTAAAGAACCAATTAGAAAGTATGCCCTAGAGGCCATGTAAAATGGATGTATTTCATATGTATGAATTTATATTCTTAATAAAAGGCGTTATTCATTTATTAATGCTATGTTTAAATACATGAGTTTGTAAATCTTAAATTAATAAATGAAGTCCTTGATATTATAAACACAGTGCAAAGGAAATCATGAAAGTGTTCATAATATGAGGTGTCTATTGCATGCAAATGTGTTAATATCTAAATATCCCTAGTCATAGAATTAACAAGATAGGACATTACGAATTCGAACAGACTAGCACATGTTATGCTTTTTTAATGGTTCAAGCAGTGGTTTTCATAACTGTGATTATGAAAGATAATCAAAGCTAACATATGGATGCTTGCTAGAAGAACAAGTTCATTGGAGACCTAAAAAGAGAATCCTCACATAGATATTAAATCTATGTCAGTGAGGAATCTCTTCATAGTAGTTGTGCAAGTATCCTTAAACTTGAGATCACCAAGGTTATCTTAAGTAGCAAGTGGTATACTTTGACTCCATAACTGATTACTTCCAACTGAGGGTGAACATAGTTAGGAGGTTGGATATATTATGACCTACTTGAATTTAGTTGAGTGATCAATAAAGGATTCACCATCCCAAATTTATTGAGGAAAGTTATCTCGTATGATTCTATAATTGCCTTGTTCAGAAAATCTCTAGCCAGAGTAATATGCCATGATGGATAGAGATCCATGAAGGCCATTTTGGGAACAATTGTTAAATTAATAAAACATACATAATTAGATTTATATGAGTCGACAGAAATCCATACTCAGAATCTAATTGAGATAAGAGTGGTGAAAAGAGTAATTGCACGGTAACTATTTCTATGGAAGGGTATATTCAAACCACTTGACTTTCTTGACATTTGGGTAGTCAGGATGCTTAGCTAGAGGCCACTCATGATTTTTATAATAGTGTATCATAAATATCAATAGGGATTGATAAATTTATTTAAATAAGTTTAAATCATATGAGTTTTGAATAGAACTCACAATTACATATTATACTGCCAATATAGACAAGAATCCAATAGGTCACACACATATAGAGAAAAGGATAAAATGCTAAAATGACAAGGATAATAATATTTGATATTATTATGGGAATAGAGAAGTGTATAAGAGAATAATTAATTAAAGAGTTTAATTGATTATGATTAAATAAAATTGTTCGCAAAACTTTTTAGAAATATTATGTAAAATGGACCTAATTGAAATAAAGTATTTCATAATTAATTATTATTGGAATATAAGTGTTATAGGGATGATATAATAATTAATAGATCCATTGGAGAAAATATTGGAGGCCCAGAAAATTGAGTTTGGCGCAGAAACCCTACAGAGGAAGGGTTTCACATCAACTTCAAATAGAAGGCCTTAGAGGCCTAATTCTTAGACTAAAATAAATTAAATATATTTCATAAGTGTTATGGAGCCTACATATTTAATTTGGTTGGATTTGAAATTCATTTGGGTAATTAAATCCAAGTATATGCACAAAGGGCCTAGTTTGTAGGTTTTGTCCATAGTCTTTTGTGAAAGGGCTTAAATTGGATTTAATTGAGCCCAAAAAAATTATTAATAATTCCAGAATCCCAATTAATATTTCTCCAAAAATTTTAAAGAGCCCAATCTTATTATGAAGTTGGATTTTAACCTAACTATAAAAATCCAAGTGATAGGGTTTTAGGGTAAGTGTGAACAATTAAGAGAAAAACAAGTTTCTCTCATTTTCTCTCAACCCTAGCCACCACCCCTTGCTAGAATGAAAGGGATTTTGGCCATACCTTGTTCTCCTCCTTTTTTGGTTCATTCAATCCTTCTTTAGTGTGGAATACTCATTGGAGGTGTTCGATTTTGGACATTGTGGTTTGCGACAACCCGGTGAGAAGGAAAATCAACTGTTCAACAAAAATCACAGGTGATTTTTCATATTCCCATTAATATGTATATTGTAAGTTAATGGTAAGATCAGATCTATTGGTTAAAAAATTTTAAATTTCACTTATGTATGAGATGCATGTAACCGATAATTCCCAACATGGTATCAGAGCCTCGGTTTTGCCAAAAATCTACAATTCTATATTTTTCTATGGAATAGTTTTTGTTTTTGAGTTATTTATTTCATGAAATTTAAAATCTTAGATTTTATTGTTCATGAATGAGAAATATTGATTTCTAGATATATGTGATCAAATATATAAAACGAAAAATAAAAATGATTCTTTCGAGAAAAGAATCATAGAGAATGGCGTGAATGGCTTTTATTTTTCAATAAAGTTTAGGGGCTGTTCTAAATTAATTTTTTATTGATCCACTCTAAAATTATTTTGATGATAATTTATGTGTTTAATATGTATTATTAAGCCATAGGATCAAACAAAATTAAAAATGAACAAGTTTTGCATGAAAACTAGTTTAGTCAAGAAGTTCGATAAATTGGTGTTCTTCGTGTGTTCTTGGTGTGTTCATGTTTAGAACGATTTTTAATCTTCTAAATCTGATATATCTGATATATTATTGTGTTTTTAATTAATTGGATTAATTAAATTGTGCTTTAAGTTAATCATACTAATTTTAATTCATTAAAACCACTTAATGGGCTTAATTATGTTTATGGACTTGATTTAAATTAGTGAATGACTTGGTGGGCCCAAGGAGCTGCTTTAAATTAAATATTATAAACTATAATTAAGTTTATTAATGGGTTTTAAGGGCTGGAGTGGGATTGACTCATTCCAAAAATCCCAAATGGTCCAATAGACACAAAACTAGTTTGTGTGTGAACACATTTAGGGTTTAATTTTGTGGGTTTCTGCCTACCCTTTATCTTAAGCCCAAAATTGATTCTTTTAATTGTTTAATATGATTAATTAATTAAATAATCAATTAATAATTAATTATTAATCAATTGGATTGATTATTAAGGCAAGAACACATGCATGCAAAAAGGTTTTTAAAATGGAAAAAGTTTCCTAATTTGATCACATTATTAAAATAACTCAAAAGTATGTTTCAAGAGTTGAAAAAAAAGTTAGTAATCCATTATATGTTTTTTTTTTCATTATATTTGCATATAAGGGTGTATGATTGGCATAATGGATAGTTATGGACAAAGGCCCAATGTGATTGAGCATAATGCATCTTTCGGCCCAATGAGGACTTTCATGTCCCGGCCACTTCTTTTTCAAATTGTAATATGTAATTAGATTACTTAGATTAGAATTAGAGATAGAGATGGAGACCACTATCAAGGAGCAAGATGGGTTGGATGGAGATCCAACAAGTTTGAAGATAATGTAATTATTTTTACTTGTTTGAATCATGCATATTACCTAGGTATGACCTTTTGATTTCCTTTTGGCTTGGGGAAATCAATGTAGTAAAGTCCATAACTATACCATATTTGTATGCTTATATTTATGTGATAGATATAGGATGCATACCAATGCAAGCCAACCATGTATAATGAGACTTAATTAACTAAAATCCCTCATACTAATACTAAGGTATATAAGCCTTCCATTAATTTGAGGAGAACTAGAGTTCTTTATAGTGTGGGTTAATCCCTCATACTATTACTAAGGTATATAAGCCTTCCATTAATGAGACTTAATTAACTAAAATCTCTCATAACTATACCACAGTTAAGCTCACATTATATCGAATATGTTCATATCTAATTAAATGGGTCATCTTAGCTAGCCCATTAGCTTGTTGACCACAGTCAAGGCTAATGGTTCTAGAGGCAAGATTAGGGAATGCATATATGATATGCATGTATCAAGAGTTGATAACCTAATGATCCTATAGTTATATAGAGATACAATTGTTATAGAGATACCTACCTTTCAAGGGTATGGAGTTTGATTTATTGATCACAGTCAAGGTCAAATTTCATATCAAGGATTGGATATTGGCCCATTAAGAAAACCATCGGGTTTTCTCGAATTAAATAGTGATGGCTATTGATTTGCAATAAAATAGTGGGAGTAAATGGATTAATTAAAGACTTAATTAATGCATACATATATATGAACATACTCTCATATGTTTTCTTTTTCACATCTAGGTCATCATCATAAGCACATCAAACATTAATATACGATCAATCTTTGATAACAAACTGGTTGGCAGCAACTATTCTCAAGTGAGAATTATTCTCAGAGCTAAAAAGATCTATTATGTCTTGGATAAAGATCCACCACCACTTCCATCAGATGATGCCATTAATGAGATCAAGGGCACTTATCGTAAATATATGGAGTATAGTGAAGCAGCAGCATGTCTGATGCTGGGTGCTATGTCCTCGGAGCTTCGGAAGCAACATGAGATTATGGATGCTGGAACAATTATTTTGTATTTAGAGGAGCTTTATTCTTCTCAGGCTAGAACTGAGCAATATGAGATTGCTTGAACTTTATTTAGCTGCAAAATGGTAGAAGGCACTTCGGCTTCTACTCATGCATTGAAGATGTATGGGTATATTAAGCATTTGAGTAGACTTGGCTATGTAATGGATAATGATCTATACATAGATTTAATCTTGTACTCATTAGCTCCAAGTTATGTACCTTTCATACTTAACTTCAACATGAACAAGATCCAAGTATCGATTCCTGAGTTAATCAACAAGCTCAAAACAGCTGATGGATCCTTCAAGAAGGATCCAAAAGGTGTCATAGTTGTCACTTCTGCTAAAGGCAAGAAGAAGAAGAAGATAACCAAGGCGTAACCAAAGAATGGTGGGATCTTTAAGAAGAAGGTTGCCAAGAAAGAGAATCCCAAAAGAACTTGCTTCCATTGTGGAAAAGATGATCATTGGAAGCATAACTTCAAGGCCTATCTAGATTCTCTCAAGGAGAAAAAGCAAGCTGATGCTTTGACTTCAGGTATTCATATGATTGAAATTAATACTTATTCTATTGCTTTAAAACAATCTTGGGTATTAGATACTGGATGTGGATCTCATTTGTGTAATGATCTATAGGGGCTTAGAAGCTTTATAAAAGTTTAAAAGGCAAAAATATTTTTGCAGTCAGCTACTGGACAAAACATCTCTACAACAGTTGTGGCGACTTACCATTTGCCTCTTCCAAGTGGATTAATATTTGAATTAAATAATTGTTATTATGTTCCAGCTCTATCCAAAAGTATTATTTCTTTTAGTTGTTTATTGAATGATTATGACATTTCTTTAAGGGACACGTATTGTTACATTTTTAAGAACAATATGTTTTATGAAAAAGCTATCATTGAGAATGGTATATTTGTTCTTGATTTAATTAAAGAAGTGCATAATGTGGATACTAAGAGAATGAAATGAGATAATCTAAATACCTCATATTTATGGCATTGTCGTTTAGGCCATATAAATGAGAAATGCATGACAAAATTACACAAGTCAGGTGATTTGGGATCATTTGATTATGAATCATTTGATACATGTAAATCTTGTTTATTGGAAAAAATAACAAAAGCTCCCTTTATTGGTAAAGGAGAACGAGCTAAAATGGTTTTAGACTTAATACATTCAGATGTATGTGGTCTAATGACTACACATACCGGAGGAGGTTGTTCCTACTTCATTACTTTCATAGATGATTACTCCAGATTTGGATATATCTATTTAATGAAATATAAATCAGAAGCATTTGAAAAGTTCAAAGGATTCATAAATGAGGTAGAGAAGCAACTTGGCAAGAGTATTAAAACACTTAGATCATATCAAGGTGGAGAATACTTAAGCCAAGAATTTCAAGATTATCTTAGAGATAATGGGATTTTATCTCAATGGACTCCACCATATACACCACAACACAATGATGTATCTAAGAGGAGAAATCGAACACTATTAGATATGGCTCGATCCATGATGAGCCGAGCATACTTGCCTAAGTCCTTTTGGGTGTATGCACTAGAAACTACTGTTTATATGTTAAACAGAGTTTCCAATAAATCGGTTGATGTTACTCCTTATGAGATGTGGAATAACAAGAAACCCACACTTTCTCATATGAAAGTATGGGGTTGTCCTGATTATGTGAAGAGGACAATGTCAGACAAACTAGATGTTAAGTCTGACAAATGTTTATTTGTGGGATATTCAAAATAAATATTTGGATATTATTTCTACCATCCCTTAAAACAAAAGGTGTTTGTTTCAAGGCATGCTGTCTTCTTGGAAAGAGAATTTCTCTTATGAGAGGACAGTGAGAGTAAAATTAAACTTGGTAAAGTTCAAGACCCGCAAATAGAAGTAGATCAACCGATTGAACTTGAGACTGAAATTCATAATGAAGAGACTACAGTTGAACCAGATTATACACAAAATCCTAAAAAATCTACTAGGATGCATTCTATCCCTGTGAGATATAGATTTCACATTGATTCGGATATAGGCATAACTGTAGTAGAGGACAATGAGCCTACAAGCTATCAAGAAGTTTTGAATAGTTCTGAACATGATTTATGGCTTAAGGCTATACAGTATAAAATGGACTCCATGTATGAGAATAAAGTATGGACTTTAACTCAACCACCTAAAGGGATAAAACCTATAGGGTGCAAATGGGTCTTCAAAAAGAAGACCAACATGAAAGGTAATATAGTTACCTATAAAGCTTGATTAGTAGCAAAAGGCTATCGTCAAAAGGAAGGTATTAACTATGATGAAACCTTTTCTCCTGTAGCGATGCTTAAGTCTATAAGAATACTTTTAGCCATTGCAGCTCATTATGATTATGAGATTTGGCAAATGGATGTGAAGACAACTTTCCTAAATGGAAATGTGACTGAGGATATGTATATGACACAACCAGAAGGATTCTCATCAGGAAATGGCAAAAAGGTATGCAAGCTTCAAAGATCCATTTATAGATTGAAGCAAGCCTCTAGGAGCTGGAACATACGATTCAATGAGACAATCAAAGAGTTTGGTTTCTTACAGAATGAAGATAAACCTTGTGTGTATAAAAGGGTCAGTTGGAGTGCAATTGTCTTCCTGGTTCTATATGTGGATGACATATTGATCATGAGAAACGACATTTCTCTTCTCCAATCTGTTAAAATATGGTTATCCAAGCAATTCTCCATGAAAGACCTTGGAGAAGCATCCTATATTCTGGGAATAAGGATCTGTAGAGTTAGATCCAATAGGTTGCTAGGTCTTTTTCAAAGTACATATATAGATAAAGTATTGAAGAGGCTCAATATGGATCTCTCTAAGAAAGGGTTTATACCCATGGTGTATAGGAAACACCTTTCTACGTCTTTGTGTCCACAGACACTAGAGGATAGAGAGAGCATGAATAAAATACCATATGCATCGGCAATTGGTTCTATCATGTATGCTATGTTATGTACACGTTTAGATGTAGTATTTACTTTGAGTGTCACAAGCAGATTCCAATCTAATTTTAGAGAGGAACACTGGGCAGCTGTCAAGAATATCCTTAAGTACTTAAGAAGGACTAGGGATATATTCTTGGTATATGGAGAGGGCAGTTTGGAAGTAAATGGGTATAGAGATGTTAGCTTTTAATCTGACAAGGATGATTGTAAATCACAGTTTGGTTATGTGTTCATGATGGGAGGAGGGGCAGTTAGTTGGAAGAGTTCCAAACAAGAAACAACTGCTGATTCCATAACAGAGGTTGAGTACATTGCTGCTTCGAAAGCAGCCAAAGAAGTAGTTTGGATCAAAAAGTTCATATTTGAACTAGGAGTGGTGCCTAGCATTGTTGATTCGATTCCTTTATATTGTGACAACAATGGAGCCATTGCGCAAGCAAAGGGACCACGGTCTCATCAACGATCCAAGCATGTTCTCAGACGCTACCATCTTTTAAGGGAAATAATAGCTAGAAATGATGGGAAAATAGAAAGGGTCCCTATAGATGATAATGTGGCAGATCCCCTCACTAAAGCACTTTCCCAGATAAAGCACGATCACCATATAAATATCATAGGTCTAAGATATATGAGTGATTGGCTTTAGTGCAAGTGGGAGATTGTTAGAGAGTATGCCTTAGAGCCCATGTAAAAGGGATGTATTTCATATGTATGAATTTATATTCTTAATAAAAGGCATTATTCATTTATTAATGCTATATTTAAATACATGAGTTTGTAAATCATAAATTAATAAATGAAGTTCTTGATATTATATACACAATGCAAAGGTAATCATGAAAGTGTTCATGATATGAGGTGTCTATTGCATGCAAATATGTTAATATCTAACTGTCCCTAGTCGTAGAATTAACAAGATAGGACATTGTTAATTCTGACAGACTAGCGCATGTTATGCTTCTTGAATGGTTCAAGCAGTGCTTCTCATAACTGTGATTATGGAAGATAATCAAAGCCAACATGTGGATGCTTGTTAGATGAACAACTTCATTGGAGACCTACAAAGAGAATCGTCACATGGATATTAAATCTATGTCAGTAAGGAATCTCTTCATAGCGATTGTCCAAGTATCCTTAGACTTGAGTTCACCAGGTTATCTTATGTAGCAAGTGGTATACTTTGATTCCATAACTGATTACTTCCAACAAGGAGTGAACATAGTTAGGAGATTGGATATATCATGACCTACTTGAAGTTAGTTGAGTGATCAATAAAGGATTCACCATCCTAGATTTATTGAGGGAAGTTATCTCTCATGATTCTATAATTGCCTTGTTCAGAGAATCTCTGGCCAGAGTAATATGCCAAGATGGATAGAGATCCATGAAGGGTATTTTGGGAACAATGTTTAAATTAACAGAACATACATAATTAGATTTATATGAGTTGATAGAAATCCGTACTCAGAATCTAATTGAGATAAGAGTGGTGAAAGAAGTAATTGCACGGTAACTGTTTATATGGAAAGGTATAGCCAAACCACTTGACTTTCCTGACATTTGGGTAGTCATGATACCTAGTTAGAGGCCGCTCATGATTTGTATAATAGTGTATCATAAATATCAATAGGAATTGATAAAATGGTTTAAAGAAGTTTTAATCATATGAGTTTTGAATAGAAATCACAATTAAATATTATATTGCCAATATGGACATGAACCCAATAGGTCACACACATATAGAGAAAAAGATAAAATGGTAAAATGACAAGGATAATAATATTTGATATTATTATGGAAATAAATAAGTGAATAAGAGAATAATTAATTAAAAAGTTTAATTAATTATGATCAAGTAAACTTATTCGCAAAACTTTTTAGAAATGTTATGTAAAATGGACCTAATTGAAATAATGTATTTTATAATTACTTATTATTGGACTATAAGTGTTATAGGGATGATATAATAATTAATAGATCCATTAGAAAAAATATTGTAGGCCCAAAAAATTGAGTTTGGAGCAAAAACCCTATAGAGAAAGGGTTTCATGCCAACTTCAAACAGAAGGCCTTAGAGGCCTAATTATTGGACCAAAATAAATTAAATATATTTCATAAGTTTTGTGGAGCCTACATATTTAATTTGGTTGGATTTGGAATTAATTTGGGTAATTAAATCCAAGTATATGCACAAAGGGCCTAGTTTGTAGGTTTTGTGCATAGTCTTTTGTGAAAGGGCTTAAATTGGATTTAATTGAGCCCAAACAACTTATGAATAGAAATGCTTATGATATATTGATTAAAAATAAGAAGAATAACAATCAAATGTACACAACCATGCTACCTGCCTAAATATAATTCTTCATGCAATAGTAAGAATCAATTAAATAATTAACTCTCACAACAAGATTTAGCAAAGCTAAGAGAAAAATCTCAATAACCATTAATATTAAAAAAACTAAGTTAAACAAAACCTTATAATCATTTAAATAGAAAGACAAAAAAATCATACTAAAATAAAAACTCCTAAGCAAATAAAATTGGAAATAATTTAAATAAATCATAACTGTTCTAGAAGGTGCCTTGATAGAGGGATATTTCCCTCCACTGAGGGAGCATTCTCTATGTGTCTCCTTAGTAGTGGGAGATTTCCCTTTATCGAGGTATACCTGTCTGCCTTCATTATTGATTGGTCTGCCTTGGTAGAAAGAGTTTTCCCTCCACCGAGGGGATTAAAAAGCCCATCCTTTTTTGGTTTGCCTTGGTAAAGGGAGAAATTCCCTCCATCATGGTGATGTCCACTATCCCAAAACACATGAAAAGCTCTTCTTTTAATCTTTCTTCTCTTGAACTTCATCCATTTTCTTTTAATCACTTATATCTTTAATTAAACATATGTTACATAGACAATACATACTAAACTTGTCTTTAAAGTTCAAGTTAACCTCTTTGATCTCTTAAACTTGCATTTTATCTATAAATGGTCCCATGAAAGCTTGTAGAGCTTTTATAAACTTTTTTGACCTTGCTCTTGTAATTAATCCTTAAGAAATAGCTATTTCATCTTTCTTATTGCCATTATACTTGGTTATACTAGTTCTGATCAAATTAATATAGGGCCTATTATGTGAAACAATGTTAGTCCAAGTAGAGCAACAATGAATGGCTTTGAGACTTTCTAGCAAGGTTGAAGCTTTAATAACCATAATATCGACATCCATACATACCCAACAAATAGTTGAAAGGAAGCAAGAAACCATAGAAATGGAAACACATTTAAAGCTTTCTTATTGTAAATGTTAAAGATAATATTTTAGAAATATCGGAGACCAAACACAATTGCAAGTTGGAAAGTTTTAATCTTTGGCTCTAAAGCTTCTATATCCTTTCCTTTTGAGGTTGAATCAAACCCATATGCTACTGCCTCAGGGAAAAAAGATCTACACTTTGAGCAAACCCATATGAGAACTCATACACTCTACTTGAATCATGTATCTAAGAAGGGATCTTGAAAAGAGGCCAAATAGGTAGCCATGAAAGTGGCCAATGTTGAAAGCTTTAGCGACTAATACACCAATTTAAGAAGTAGCTAAAAAACCATCCTATGCAAGAAAACAAAATATACCCATTTTAGAGCTAATTCAATAAATGATAATTTCAATTGTTGAACATATTAAGATGTAAAATTGATTAGTAACATCATAGTTGGCATGAACATGCTTGTCAAGCCTAATTATAATACAAATTTAGATAAGTTAACAAACCCAGTAATTTAAAGAAATAAACAAATTGCTTTTTACATCCTTTTGTTGATATAATGAATACTAAGAGCATCCTATAGCAAAAGCCTTCAAAAGTTAGCAGTCTTAGAAGAAACTTGGTAAAGGTATTGCTATAAAATGTTTTTTAAGGAATTAGAGAAGAAGATGATAAATCCCCTATACCCAATAGTCTACTCTGAAAAGACCCATATATCTCCCTTCATTGACAGTTATCTAATTTAAATTACATTTTATAATGATATACAAGTCATAGTTTTGATTCCATGAACTCTATCCCTAGATCTCAAACACACAACTCTCTCCTAAACTTTTTGTATAGACATGATATAAAAATGTCACATGTAAAGATTTGAATATAATATATATGAATTCATAAATTCTTTTGTCATGACAAAAAGCCAAGAGGGTAAGTTCCCTTAGGTAAAACATTATCTAAACATTGAAGTCCATTGAAGAATGGGAATATGTAAATGATAATCTACTACAGGTGATAGAATCAACAATTTTATGGTGAGTGTAATTTTAATCATAAACATATAATGAGATTGCAAGAGATAAAATGAACCGCTTATTACAATTAATATAAAACATTTATTGCCTACATTTAATATAAATAGCACATGTTTTATTGGTATAAAAAATAATGTAGAAAAACATACGGACTCACACAATCAACACATTAGTACATTAATCATGCAAAACATAATTTTAGAAGAAAACTAATCTAATATTGACTATAAATATATACCTTTTCTAGTTGAGTACTTGTTATGGATTTGGTTGACCACAACCAGGCTAAATTGGGCATATCTACACCATCCATAGGGTAGCATTGAAGAATCCAAAAAATCTAAATACATAGATAAGTGGCCCATATTGTGTCCTTTCGAAAAAATAAGTATCTGCCTGATAGAAAACAACCAACAAAGTTACAAAAACAATCATGAAATAAATCATTACCATATACCTTACTGCTGATCACGGGAAATGGCATTTCAGTCCTCTAGTTAGTCAAGATTTAGTTATCTAAATAATTCTCTATGAAAGACCTTAGAGAAGCATCCTATATTATGGGAATTAGGATTTATAGAGATAGATCAAATAGGTTGCTAGGTCTTTCACAATCTACATATATAGATAAAATATTGAAAAGGTTCAATATGTGTCTCTCTAAGAAAGGGTTTATACCCATGGTATATAGGAAGCATCTTTCAAAATTTATGTGTCCTAAGACATAAGAGGATAAAGAGAACATGAATAGAATGCCATATACATCTACAGTTCATTCTATTATGTATGCTATGTTATGTACGCATCCAGATATAAAATTTTCTTTAAGTGTCACAAGCATATTCCAATCCAGTTATGGAGAGGAATACTAGACTGCAATCAAGAATATCCTACAATACCTATGAAGAACTAAGGATATATTTTTGGTATATAGAAAGGGTAATTTACTTGTAAGTAGGCATATAGATTCCATCTTTCAATAAGATAAGGATGACTATAAATCACAGTTAGGTTTCGTGTTTATATTAGGAGGAGGAGCATATAGTTGGAAAATTGCCAAATAAGAACTGATTGCTGATTTAACCATAAAAGCGAAGTACATTGTTGCTTCTGAGGTGACTAACGAGGCAGTATGGATCAAAATATTTATTATTAAACTTGGAGTGGTCCCTATCATTATCGATCTGATACCTCTGTATTGTGATTACAATGGAGCTATTGTGCAAGCAAAGGAACCCCAATCTCATCAGCGATCCAAGCATGATTTAGGATGCTACCATCTCATGTAGCAAATGAGAGCTAGGAATGATGTGAAGATAAAAAGAGTCCCCATAAATGACAATGTGGTGGATCCTCTCACTAAAGCATTATCTTATAACAAGTTTAATCATCATATACATAGTATGGGCTTGAGACACAAGAGTGATTGGCTATAATGTAAATGGGAGATTGTTAGATGTATGCCCTAAAACCCATATAGGTTAGAGAATTTTATTTATATGAACTCATTCATTATTAATGAGAAGGCATTATTCATTTATTACATTTGGTCTTATTAATATCTTAATTTAATAAATGAAGTCCTTAGTATTATAAACACAATGCAAAGGTAATTACAAAAAAGTTCATAAAGTGGGATGCTTATTGCATACAAATGTGTTAATGCCTAAATATCCCTAGTTATAGTATTAATAAGTTAGGAAATTATTAATAATGATGGACTAGCATATGTTGAACTTCTTGAAAAGGTTAAGTAGTAGTTCTCATAACTGTGGTCATAAAGATAATCAAAGATAACCTGTGGATACTTGTTAGAAGAACAAGTACAATAGAGACCTATTAAGAGAATCCTCATATGAATATTGAATATTTATTAATGAGGAATCTCTTCATAGTAGTGGAGCACGTATCTTAAGACTTGAGATCACCAAAGTTATTTTAAGTAATAAGCGATATATTTTGACTCCATAACTGCTTACCTTTATCGAAAGGTAAACAAAGTTATGAGGTTGGTTATATCATGATCTATTTGAAGATAGTTGAGTGATCAATAAAAGAATTAAGAAAAATCACCTATGAGGGCTGTTAAACATATAATTTTCCTTCGCACTGGCTTATCATAAACCACAATATCAAAACTAGAATAGCTCCAATTGTGATCCACATAAGAGAGGGACTAAATGAACCAATCAAATCAGAAAACCAAGGTAGCCAATATTCCCTAAAAGCTAGTAAAAGAATATGTCTAAGGAAGAAGAGATGAAAAATAAGACTTAATTATCTAATCCCACTTGTGTTAGGCTTTTATACCTATATTAAAAGCACACTTCTAATTGGATTAAGATACTACAAATTTATGGAAAATACTAAATGGGTTTCTAGAATTTAATTAATTAATTTAGGCCTTATTGAAATCCAATCCAGGCCTTTTTATAAAGGACCTTGTGTATAAGCCCGTAAAATGGGCTATTTTGCATAGACTTGAATTTAATTACCGAAATCAACACCAAATTAAGAAAATTAAATATGTGGGATCCATAAAATTTATGAAACATATTTAATTTATTTTGATTCAAAAAATAGGCCTCTAAGGCATTCTATATGGGTTTCGCATATATGCCTTCCTTTAGAGGGCTTTTGCATAAAAACCAAATTTCTAGGCCAATAGCTATTTCTCCAATGGACCCATTAATATTACTTCAGCCTTATAACATTTATAGTTCAATAATATTTAATTATGAATTATAATATTTTAATTGGATCTGTAATTGCAAAATATTTCTAAAAAGCTCTATAAACCTTTATGTATATGCATAATTAATTAAACTTTTTAATTAATTATTTTCTATTTATTATTCTTCTCCCATAATAATATCAACTATCATTATCATTGTCATTTTACCATATTTTTCCTTATTCTATAGGTGTGTGACCTATTAGGTTCTTGTCCATATTGGTAGTATAATATGTAATTAAGAGTTCAAGTCAAACTAGACTCTTCACCATAAGTCTTGGTTGAACTATAACTCTTATGATTTAAAATCTTTTAAATCATTTTATCAATTTCCAATTGATATTCATGATAGATTATTACACAAGTCATGAGAGGCCTCTAGCTAAGCATCGTGACAACCTAAATGTTTGGAAAGTTAAGTGGTTTTGACTATAACTTTTTATAAGATAGATATCGTGCAATTACTCCTTTCACCACACTTATCTCATTTAGATTCTATGTATGGATTTATGTCAACTCATATGAACCTGAAAATGTATGTTCTATTAATTTAACCATTGTTCCAAAATGCTTCTTATGGATCCCTATCCACCTTTGCATCCTATTCTGTTCATAGATTCTCTAAATAAGGAAATTATAGAATCATTCAAGATAACTTCGCTTAATAAATTTAGGATGGTGAATCCTTTATTGATCAATCAACTACCTTTAAGTAGGTTTTGATATATACCTAACCTCCTAACTATATTCACCCTCAATTAGAGGTAAGCACTTATGGTGTCAAAGTATACCACTCACCACTTAAGGTAACTTTGGTGATAATAAGTCTGATAATATTTGCATCACTAACATAGATTTAATATCCATGTAAAGGTTCTCTTGGCAGGTCTCCAATGAACTTGTTATTCTAACAAGCATCCACATGTTAGCTTTGATCATCTTCCATAATCACAGTTATGAGAACTGCTATTTAAACGTTTCAAGTAGCATAACATGTGCTAGTCTAACTGTATTAACAATGTTCTATCTTATTAATATTATGACTAGGGATATTTATGTATTAACATATTTACATGCAATAAACATCTCACATTATAAACTCTTTCATGACTGCCTTGCACTATGTTTATAATACTAAGGACTTTATTTATTAATTTAAGATTAAACAAACACATGTAATTAAACATAGCATTAATAAATGAATGTTGCCTAATTATAATTAGAAATGAGTTCATATAATATATCCCTATCTACATGCGCTCTAGGGCATACTTTCTAACTATCTCTCACTTACACTAGAGATAGTCACTCATGTATCTTAAACCCATATTATTAATATGTTGATTGTACTTGTTGTAGGTAAGTACTTAATGAGGGCATCTGTTATATTATCATATGTAAGGATCTTTTCTATCTTCACATCATTTCTAGCTATTATCTGCTAATGAGATAGAAGCATCGAAGAGCATGTTTGCATCGCTAATGAGACTGTGGTTCCTTTGCTTGTGCAATGGCTCCATTGTTGTCACAATACAAGGGTATTAGGTCAACAATGCTAGGTCCCACTCCTAGTTTAGATATGAAATTCTTTATCCACACTACTTCTTTGGTTACCTCTAAAACAATAATGTACTAAGCTTCTATCATAGAATCATCAATTGTTTTTTATTTGGAACTCTTCCAACTAACTGCTGCTCCTCCCATTATGAACATAAAGCTAAACTATAATTTATAGCCATCCTTAAATGACTGAAAATTGGCATCATTATACCCATGTACTTATAAATCACCCTTTACATAAACCAAGAATACATCCTTAGTGCTTCTTAAGTACTTTAGGATATTCTTGACTGGTACCTAGTGTTCCTCTCTAAAATTGGATTGGAATTTACTTGTGACACTTAAAGCAAATGCTACATCTAGATGTGTACATAAGATAACATATATGATAAAACCAATTGCAGATGCATATGGTATTTTATCCATGCTCTCTCTATCCTCTAGTGTCTATGGATATATAGATTTAGAAAGGTATTTTCCATTTACCATGAGTATAAATCCTTTCTTAGAGAGATATATATTGAACCTCTTCAATACTGTATTTATTTATTACTTTGAGAAATACCTAGTAACCTATTTGATCTATCTCTATAGATCCTAATTGCTAAAATGTAAGATACTTCTCTAAAGTCCTTCATGGAGAATTCCTTGGATAGCCATATTTGAACTGACCAAAGAAGATAGATGTCATTTCCTATGATTAATATGTCATCCACATATAGAACTAGGAAGACTATTGCACTTCCTCATTCTATAAGAAACCAAACTCTTTGATTATCTCATTGAATTGGATGATTTAGGTCCGAGAAGCTTGATTCAATCCATTGATGGATCTTTAAAGATTGGATACCTTTTCACAATTCCCTGATGTGAACTCTTCAGGTTGTGTCATGTGCACTTCCTAAGTTAGATTTCCATTTAGGAAAGCTATCTTCACATCTATTTGCCAAATCTCATAATAAAACTAAGTAGCAAATGGGTAAAAGTATTCTTATAGACTTAAGCATTATTACAGGAGAAAATGTTTTATCAAAGTCGATTCCTTCTCTTTGAAGATAGCCTTTTGCTACTAAGCAAGCTTGATAGGTAACTACATTACCTTCCATGTTGATCTTCTTCTTGAAGACTCATTTGCACCCTATAAGTTTTATCCCTTCAGGTGGTTGAGTCAAAGTCCATACTTTGCTCTTATACATGGAGTCCATTTGGGACTGTATAGCCTTAAGTGACAAATCATGTTCTGAACTATTTAGAACTTTTTGATAGCTTGCATGCTCATCATCCTCTACTACAATTATGTTCCTATTTGAGTCAATGTGAAATTCATATCTCATGGGGCTATAATGTATCTTAGTATATCTTCTAGGATTTTGTTTATAATTAGATTAAACTATAATCTTATCACTACGAGATTCAATCTCGGTTTAATCGATTGATAGGCTTTTATTTCTGGGTCTTAAACTTCACCAAGTTGGATTTTACTCCATTATTTTCTTATAGAAGGAACTCATTCTCTAAGAAGACAACATGTCTTAAAACAAACACCTTTTATTCTAAAGGATGGTAGAAGTAATATCCAAATGTTTTTTTAGATATCCCATTAATAAGTATTTATTATACTTAGCATCTTGCTTGTCTAACATTGTTTTGTTCACATAAGTAGGATAACCCTATACCTTTATATGAGAAAGTGTGGGTTTCTTGTTATTGGACATCTCATATGGAGTAACATTAATTAACTTACTAGGAACTCTATTTAAAACATAAAAAGTAGTTTGCAGTGCATATCCCTAAAAAGACTTAGGCAAGTCTGCTTGGCTCATCATGGATCGAACCATATCTAATAATGTTCAATATCTCTTTTTAGATACACCATTATGTTGTGGTGTATATGGTGGAGTATATTGAGATAAAATCCCATTATCTCTAAGATAATCTTGAAACTTTTGACTTATGTATTCTCTAAATCGATCTGATCTAAGTGTCTTAATACTCTTACCAAGTTGTTTCTCTTCTTCATTTTGAAATTTTTTGAACTTTTCAAAGGCTTAAGACTTATATTTATTAGATAAATATATCCAATCCTAGAGTAATAATTTATGAAGGTAATGAAGTAGGAGTAACCTCTTTTAGTATGTGTAGTCACTAAATCATATACATCTGAATGCATTCGGTCTAATATCTTGCCAGCTCATACTCTTTTACTAGTAAAGGATATATTTTTTTATTTTTCCTAATAAACAAGATTCATATGTATCAAATGATTCCAAATCACCTGACTTGTGTAATTTGGCCATGCATTTCTCATTTATATGGTATAAATGACAATGCCATAAATATGAGGTGTTTAGATTATCTTATTTCATTCTCTTGGTATCCATATTATACACTTCTTTATTTAGATCAAGAACAAATATACCATTCACAATAATAACATTAGCATAAAATATATTGTTCTTAAAAATTGAATAACTTTTATCCTTATTAAAAGAAATGTCTTAATAATTTAATAAGCAAATGAAAGAAATAATTTTTTTAGATAATGTTGGAACATAATAACAATTATTTAACTCCATTATCAATCCACTTGGTAGAGGCAAATGATAAGCCCAAATAATTATGATAGAGATGTTTTATCTAATAGCTGACTGTAGACATATCTCTATCTTTTCAGCTCTTCTACTACTTCTAAACTCTTATAGATCATTACATAAATAAGATCCACATC
Organism: Excoecaria agallocha; assembly: GCA_037975025.1. Lineage (NCBI taxonomy): Eukaryota > Viridiplantae > Streptophyta > Magnoliopsida > Malpighiales > Euphorbiaceae > Excoecaria > Excoecaria agallocha. Next base: position 13,981,525 of record CM075810.1, on the reverse strand, counting down.
AGTATCTAATACCTAAGATTGTCTAGTAGTAATAAAATAAGTATTAATTTCAATCATATGAATACCTAAAGCAAAATCATTAGCTTGCTTATTCTCTTTGAGAGAATCTAGATAGACCTTGCAATTACACTTTTACTAGCCATCTTTCCCATAGTGCAGGCAAGTCCTCATGGGATTCTCCTTCTTAGTAGCCTTCTTCTTGGAGATCCCACCATGCTTAGACTATGCCTTGGTTGCCTTCTTTTTTTTACTTCTTGCCTTTAACAAAAGTGACAACCATGATGCCCTTTGGATCCTTCTTAAAGGATCCATCAGCTAATTCGAGCATATTGATTAGCTCAGGAATGGTTAGTTAGGTCCTATTCATGTTAAAGTTAAGCATTAAAGGTACAAAACTTAGAGCCAACAAGTACAAGATCAAGTTTATGTATAGGCCATTATCCATAACATAGCCAAGCCAGCCCAAAAGGTCAATTTACCCATACATCTTTAATGCATAAGCAGCAGCCGAAGTGCCCTTCACCATTTTACAGCTAAAGAGAGCTTGAGCAACATCATATTGCTCGATCTTAGCTTAAAAAGCATACAGCTCCTTCAAATGTAAAATGATGGTTATAACATCAATCATACCATACTGCTTATGAAGCTCTGAAGACATAGCACCCAGCATCACTTATGTCGTTGCCTTACATCACACATGTCGATGCCTCACTATCCTCCATATATTTATGGTAAATACCCATGATATCATCAATGGCATCTCTGATGGAAGTGGTGGTGGATTATTATCCAAGACATAATAGATCTTTTTGGCCTTGAGATCAAATTCTCACTTATGTAATCTTGTCAGAATAATTGCTACCAACTAGCTTTTTTCCAAGATTGAACGTAGGTTTATGTTCGATGAGCTTATGATGATGACCTAGATGTGAATAAAGAAAATCTATTAGATTATGTTCATGCATATGTACACATCAATTAAGTCTTTAATTAATTAATTTTCTCCCACTATTTTATTGCGAATCAATAACCCTAATTATATGATTCAAAAAAATTTGATGGTTTTCTTACAGGAAAATATCCTATCCTCTATATGAAATTTAACTTTGACTGTGGTCAGCAAATCAAACTCTATACCCTTGAAAGGTAGGTATCTCTATACCAATTATTTATCTACAGAATTATTAGACCATTAGGTTATCAACTCTTGATATGTGCATATCATATATGCACTCCCTAATTTTGCCTCTAGAACCATTAGCCTTGACTGTGGTCAAAAAGCTAATAGGCTAGCTAAGATGATCCATTTAATTGAATTTGAATATATTAGATATAATATTAGCTTGACTATGGTCAACAACCCATACTATAAAGACCTTTATTTCTCCTCTAATTAATGGAAGGTTTATATATCTTAGTATTAGTTTAAGGGATTTTGTTAATTAGGTCTTATCACACATGGTTAGCATACATTGGGATGCATTCTATATCTATTATATAAATATAAGCATATAAATATGGCATAGTTATATACTACTACATTGACCTCCTCAAGCCAAGAGGGAGATCAAAAGTCAAAGCTAGATAATATGCATGATTCAAACAAATATAGATAGATACATTATCTTTTATCTTATTGGATCTCTATTCGGATGATCTTGCTCTTTGCTTATGGTATTCTTTTCTATTTTTTAAATCTAATCTAAATAATCTAATTTCATATTAAAATTTGAAAATAAAATACAAACCAAAAACAAATGATCGAGATATGATAGTCCTCATTGGGCTGAAACATGCAACACGCTCAATCACATTAGGCATTGTTTATAACTATCCATCATGCCAATCGTACATCTTTATATGCAATTTTTAGCCAATTATAAAGATCTTTCCATGAATTTGCAATATATATGTAAAAGAATTAAGAAAAATAACTTGTGAGATTTGTTGAACAATTGAGTTTTCATTGGATGGGTTGTCGTAAGTCATAGTCTCAAAATTAGAACGCCTCCAATCACGATCCACATAAGAGAGGGACTAAATGAACCAATCAAATTGGAAAACCAAGGTAGTCAAAATTCCTTAGAAGCTAGTAAGAGAATATGGCTAAGGAAGAAGAAAAAATGAAAAAATAAGACTTAATTATGCAATCCAACTTGTATTAGGCTTTTATACCTATATTAAAAGTACACTTCTAATGGGATTAAAATATTCAAAATTTTGAAGAAATAGTAAATGGGTTGCTGGAATTTCATTAATTAATTTAGGCCTAATTAAAATCTAATCCAAGCCCTTTCATAAAGGACCTTGTGCAAAATCACATAAAATAGGCCAATAGTTATTTCTCTAATGGATCCATTAATATTACTTCATCCTTATAATATTTATAGTCTAATAATATTTATTTATGAAGTATAGCATTTCAATTGGGTCTATAATTGTATAACATTTCTAAAACACTCCACGAACTTTTCTGCATATGCATAATTAATTAAACTCTTTAATTAATTATTTTCTTATTTATTTTTTCTACCATAATAATATCAAATATTATTATCCTTGTCATTTAACCATTTTGTCCTTTTACTCTATAGATGTGTGACCTATTGGGTTCTTATCCAAGTTGGCAGTATAATATGTAATTAAGAGTTCTAGTCATATTGGAATTCTTCACCAAAAGTTCTAGTTGAACTATGACTCTTATGATTTAAACTCTTTTAAACCATTTTATCAATTTCCAATTGATATTCATGATACATTATTATACAATTCATGAGAAGTTTCTAGCTAAGCATCATGACCACCTAAATGTTAAGAAAGTCAAGTGGTTTGGACTATAACTTTCCCTTAAAATAGTTACCTTGCAATTACTCCTTTCACCACACTTTTCTCATTTAGATTTTGAATATGAATTTATGTCAACTCATATGAATCTAAATAAGTATGTTCCATTAATTTAACCATTATTCCAAGATGCCTTTTGTGGATCCCTATCCACCTTGGTGTCCTACACTGGCTAGAGATTCTTTGAGCAATGAAATTATAGAATCATAAGAGATAACTTTGCTTAATAAATCTAGGATGGTGAATCCTTTATTGATCAATCAACTACCTGTAAGTATGTCTTGATATACCCAACCTCCTAACTATATTCACCCTATTTTAGGGGTAAGTAGTTATGGAGTCAAAGTATACCACTCATCATTTTAGATAACTTTGGTGATCTTAAGTTTCAGGATATTTGCACCACTACTATGATGTGATTCCTCAATGACATAGGTTTAATATCCATGTGAAGTTTCTCTTGGTAGTTTTTTAGTGAACTTGTTTTTCTACCAAGCATCCACATGTTAGCTTTGATCATCTCCCATGATCACGATTATGAGAACTGCTGCTTAAACCTTTCAAGAACCATAACATGTGCTCTTTTAACCATATTAACAATGTCCTTTCTTATCAATACTATGACTAGGGATATTTAAGTATTAACAAATATACATGTAATAAACATCTCAAATGATAAAATATTTCATGATTGCCTTTGCATTGTGTTTATACTACCAAAGACTTTATTTATTAATTCAAGATTAAACAAACACATATGATTAAACATAACGGTAATAAATGAATGCTGCCTTTTTCCTAAAAAATTGAGTTCATAGTTATGAAATACATCTCTATCTACATGCGCTCTAGGGTATATTTTCTAATAGATCATGTATTAGAGGTGTTTGCCATCAGACATTGTGGTTTGCGATAACCCAGTGATAAGTAATCAATTATTCAACAAACTTCAAAGGTGATTTTTGAATGCCTTTAGTTAGTATTTGTGTATTTCATGGAAAGATTTTAAGATTAGGAATTTAAATTTTTAATTTTTTTACCCTATATATGATGTGTGTAACTATTTAAATCCAACAAATAATAAAAACCAATGATTGATTGCACTAGAGCAAAACCCCATAAATCAGAATACAAAAGATCAAGAGATCTAAAACTTGAAAGACTAAAAAACAAAAAGATAAATGTTGGATTTTATTACATTTTTGAGGTTGTAAAATAACCCTTTTGAATAGAAGAATCAAGTAAATTAAATTTGGATAAAAGAAACCTAAACACTTTAGAGTCTGGGTGTCCAAGACGTTGATGCCAGGCAGTTAAGGGAAAGGCTAATATTAAAGCAAACATATGCAGATGGGGTTTTAAGCTTGTAATTAATGAGATTGGTTAGTTTTTCCTTCGAATAAAATCCCCCCTATGAATTAATCCTTAACAAGAAAAAAGAAAAAAAAATAAATTCGATCGACCCTTGATTTAAACCATATTAAGAAACATAAGTTAGATTTCTTTGGGAAAATGGGACATAAAGTGTTTGCTCAATGCCACATCCTAATTTTGATGATAATCAAACCTTAAATAAATTCTATTGTAAATTCTATTCTAATTTAATTTTTTAGGAATTTTTTTATACTTTTTGATGTAAATATCAATGAATGAGGATTAAAATATTTCAACCATGGATGTAAGAAGTCAAATTTAAAGAATATCTTAATATGTAAGAAAATATGATATCAAAATTGTAAAATAAAATTGAGGCAAAATTCTCTATTCATGCATGAATATTATAAGTTTTAAATTGCATAAAAATGTTTTAAAGTTAAAAAATAAGCTTTTGGTTGAAACTGGTTTCTTTAGAAAATGTTTAATTAGAAATTATTTCATTAGAAAATGTTCATTTAGAAAATGAATTTCTAATAGTGTTAATTTCTGAACAAAACTCTAGATTCCACTACAGGATAAAATAAAAGTCTGGTAATGGGTAGTTTTAATCTATTTTGCTCTCCAACTATTTTTAGTTTTTAACACCTAGAATTGAGTTCTTAGGTATAAACACATATTCTTTTACCTATTAGAAGGTTAGAGATTTCTTCAAAAGAATTTTTACCTCTTGAGAATAAAGCTTATGCTAAAACCTTAGGAGAAATTCTAGTAAGTGTTGTACATCTTTTACTTTGAAAAACGATTATAGGTAGATATAAATATCTAGGATTGTATATTGGCTTTCACTTTTATCCTTAAAAGAGTTAATAGTGGACACAAAAACTTAAGAGTGATTTTTAAAGAGTGGATGTAGGCAAAGAAGCCAAACCACTATAAATTCTACATGTTTGCTTTTTTGCTTCCTTCTCTACAATTTTATTTTAAAATATATTACATGCACTTCTAATTATCATTTCACAATCCTTCAACACAAAATATATTACATAACCATAAGATAAGTATTATATCCACATACATAACTATATGTCCACTAGTGTTCAACATCTTACAAGTTCTAAAACAACTAGTATATTATACATATACACATTCCCACCCGTTGCTCACAAGCATATGCCATTTTGACTTTCATCTTAACTTTGTCAATGGTTACATGTCCTCTATGCGCAATCAAACAAAACCAAGTGGTAAGCAACAAAGTTGCCTCGTCGTGGATATACTAAACAATTTCATAGATACAAGGAATATTCTACATAATTACCATTTTGGCATTAGTTAAAAATTATTACCTTTTTACTTCTAAGTATATCCTAAATATCTTTAATTACCATTTAATCCTTACCAATACTTACTTTTATCTTATATTTTTTACTTATTTCTCAATTAAGATGGTAAATTATCATTTAGTTCCTAAACTTCTACTTTAATATATTTTAAGTTATTTTCACCCTAATTTTTTTATTTTTTACTATCTTAAGTAAATATTCATTTTTAAACACAAAATCTAAATTTTAGTCCTTATATTTTCTTATGCAATGGCAAATTATAGTTTGATCCTTGAAACTTTTCCTTGATTAAACTTTTACCTTTTTTTTACCATTTTAACTCTTATAACTGCATTATTAATGTAAAGTTACAATTTTATCCCTATTTTTTGTATAATTATATTTTTACCCCTTATTATTTTCTTAATTACATTTTTCACCTTATTCAATTTTTTATTACATAATTGGCATCTTTTTATGCCTAATTTCCTTTTTAATCCTTATTCCCTTATAAAATTACATTTTTACCTCTAATATTGCCCAGTGGAAACCCTCGAACTAGATATGTAAGATGAGGACTCTAATGATCCTAAATGTGCTAGAGAAACCACTTGCCATGATCTTATTACTTCAGAATATGGGGAGGTGACCACTTGATCATGCCTTTAAATGTGTTGAGGTGTCTACTTGGCATGACCAATGCCTTAACTGTCATTCTAACGCACATATCTTAATAGGTACCACATAATATATCCCTATAGATAGCCATTATATTCTAAAATCCTGGATTAACCACTATGCACTAAGGGAAAATATTTGTGATAATCTTATGTAATATTATTATATAACTTTTCATACCATTCACATTATGTCACAATTCTCATTTGGCCATTTCTTAGTCATTTATACTTATCATATATAAATTCAAAATAAACATGTGAAAAATCATTTCAATATGATAGAAACATGCCATTTTCACAAGGTACCCCATTGGGCCATAACATGATCATGTGCATACACCATGACTTTTCATGCATTATCATGTCTCACATGTTTCCTTGATCATTTTAAGCTTTCATGTAAAAATACACTCTCAAATTATACCAATAGCCATTGAATACATAAGTGAACATCATTATATCTATCTTATCCACATTATATCCAATTATGATTTGGAGTTTAAGTCATCAACACTAGATTCATTTATCATCATAATGTCCAATTTATGCCAAATATTCAATTAAATACCCAAACATCATATATTAACCATAAGGGTACCATTCGACCACTTTATGTTCTCCCTTTCATTGGTTGTTTTCTTCATTAATTTTTATTCATTACATATATATATATATTCAAAATAAACATGTAAAAATCATTTAAATATGACAAAATTCACCATTTTCACAAGGTACCTCATTATGCATGACATGATCATATGCATAGACCATGACTTTTCATACATTATTATGCCTCACTTGTTTCCTTGATCATTTGAAGCTTTCATATAAAAATGCACATTTAAATTGTACTAATAGCCATTTAATATATAAGTGATCATCACTATGTCTATTTTACACATATTATATCCAATTGTAATTTAGTGTTTAAATCACCTATACTAGATTCATTTGTCATCATAATGTTGAATTTATGCCAAATATTCAATAAAATACCCAAGCATTACATTGTAACCCTAAGGGTACCATTCGAACACCTTAAGTTCTCCCTCCCATTTGTTGTTTTTTTTATTTATTACATGTTATTTCCTTATTTTACTAAGATATCTCAAATTATTTTATAATTCTACCTAAGCTTTCAATAGTGATATAATGTAAATTTAGGCCAATTTCTAAGGAAATAAATGAAATTAAGTGTAGTTTTGTATCCACTAAACCTCAAAATGGCTTGAAATCACTTATTATTCTTTTTTTTCTTTCCCTTTTCTTATTGAGCCTTTTCTTTATGTTGAATTTCCCCTTTAGACTAAATTGAAGGAGGAAGAAATAATGAGTTTTCATTATGAATTTTAGCATATGAGTAACTAGAAATAGCTCTACTAATGATTTTTTACAATTCTATATCAAAATCCCTAATTAATTCCAATAAAATCCCATGAATTTACCTATTTAAATCAATTTTTTCTCACTAAAAATCCATACTTTTCATACTCTTTTTAGCTATAATATTATTGTTATATTAAATAGGATGATCTCTAGTGTATCTAAAAGAAATTTAATCTTAAAATATGGTGAAATTTCAAAATAGGAAGTAAAAAATGGTGGATAGCAATGGTAAAGGGTGGTTTGGATTTGGAGGAAGAAGAAAGGTAAAATGGCTATATTTTGGAAAGGTTTATAAAGATTTCCAAACCTATCTATTTTTTCCTTTAATACATGAAATATTATAAGAAAATGTCAAAATAGTAATGAAAAAATAGCAATGGAATAATTTTTGTTGCTAATTTAGCAACAAAAATCAAATTCCATTGTTAATTTTGGTGGGCATTTTTTGATTTATCAATGGAATGAAAAATCATTGTCTTTCATTGCTAAAAGTATAGGAAACTTTTAGCACCAAAATTTTGTGACTAAATTTAGCAACAAAATTGTATTTTCGTTGTTAAATTAACAATAAAATTGCATTTCATTGCTAAATTAGCAACCTAAAATCAATTCCGTTGCTAAATTAGCAACCAAAGGAAAATCCATTACTAATTCACATTTTCAATAAAAATTGCAACAAAATTATTAATAAATTAGCAACAAAAATCAAATTTTATTTGTAAATCAGGGGAATTTAATTATTTTCATACTTGTTTGAAATATAAAATAATAAAACCCTAGTCTTGCCCCTACTTCCATCTCTTTCCCCTATCCTAAATTGATCTCACTTTCCCATTCCTCCCCTCATCATGATCTCTCTCTCCCTCGCCCCTTACTGCTATTCTTATGTCACTATTATCGTTTACATATCATCCCTTTCCTGCCATTCGCTCACCTACTATAAACATTCTATCATCTCTCTTGCTACCTTCTCCCTCCTATCTCTTACTACCATCCCCTTCTCTTCTCCCTTATTTATCCTTTTTCTCTTTTACTACCTTTTTCCTCGTCTGTCGTTGCTTTCTCCATCACCTTTACCTCCTTTTAAGCATATGCTATCAATCTTATCTCTAGTGCCAAAACATAAGTAATTTCCTTCTTGTTTTTTTTTTAATTTGGTGTTATGTTATTTTAAAATATCATGTTTCTTATGGTATTTGTTCATTTTAATTTTTTTTATAATAATTCCAGTTTGTAGGGTTTCTGATTCTCTCTTCTGATTTTTGTCTTGAGTTTGAATTCTTAGCTTGCATTCTTGTTTGAACAATTTATTTCAATATATCTTTTTATTTGTATTTTTCTATCATTGTACTATTTTGCTATATGGATATGTTATGTAGATGTGGTGGTAATTGCTATTGTTGGAATTTAGGTATGGTAGAGTTACCACCTAATAGAATGTTGGGAAAAGAATCTAAACCCTTTTGATGCCTAAACAAAGATCCATGTTCGGGACATCACTTTTAATTGTATTTTGGTTAGGTGTTCCTTATCATTAGATTTTTATCATTAGTCCACTACCTCCCTTCTCACACAATACATTGCAATAAATTAAATAAACATATCAATCAATTAAAAAAGGTAAATAAAGTGATAAACAAATAAATAAGTAAATCCACTACTTAAACTATTACAGAGGCAAATTGTTCAATTGAAAATATAAAAAAATGCATAAATTTGACAATTTATTGGATTTTAGGAATATTGGTTCCCTTATGCATATTTAAAAACAAAATTCTTTTTAGGTTATTTTTGGATAAAAAAATTAGACATTAGTCCATTTGATTTAAAAAGTCCAATTAATTAAATGCAAAACATTGAAGTGAATTTTTCTTTAAAAGTGCTAAAAGCCTATTTTTTACTGCCTATTACAATTCCCAAAATTGAAATACATCTAAAATTGAACAATAAAGTACAAAAAAACCAAATAAATGAAATAAACCAATCATAAAGCATAATAAAATAATGTAAAAGTTAAATGCAATAAAAATGAAATAAAAGGGAAAGGAAGAAGAACTATCTTAATATTATCCGTTCAATGCCAAATAATCTCCAAACAAAACCCCAAATGCATAAAAATATTGCTCACAAAAATATACAAAAGAACACAATGATTAGCACATAAGAAATAAATCAAATAATAGAACAAACTAGTTATAAAAAATGCTAGACTGACTATTAAATTCATAAAATGCTAGCTATGCTAGAACATAGGCAAAAATTGTACAGAAATATGTTTAATCATGTAAAATAGATATGCATGTAAGATAAAATGATGATTAAAAGTTGATGATTAAAAGAATTCAAGCCAAGGGGAAAATTTATTGATATGGCTTGAATTTTGTTAGAATCCTAGATGCCTATGGTGTATATTTCTTTTCCAAATAAGATTAGGATTAAAATTAGGATCCTAATCTTATCGGGAAAAAGAAACCAATGTTCTAAAATGGATTGGCTTTTGCTAATCCTAGTATAATTAAGACTATTTTTGAAGCTTATAAATATACATGAGATTAAGAGTTTTGTGATATAGAATTCATAAGAGAAATCACCAAATTAATGGTTGTAAAAATTATCCCTCATCAAAATAGAATTGTTCTTTTTTTATCTTACTTGTGGACGTAGGCATACTTGGCAAAACCACATTAACTTCTTTGTATCATTTAGTTTTTCTCTTTTATTCTTTTCTTATGATTATATTGGTTAATTATGTTTAATCTCAACAAATATATTGGCCTATTTAAGCCTTAATTTTTTTATTGAGACTGCCATTTAAAATTTAACTAAATAAATGATTAACTAGAGGTCCAATCTTTAGATAGAGATTGAAATATTACCTATATACACATTTTATCTTCTTAAAATAAAGGACATAAAAAAATCATTATATAACATGGTAATTTATGTACAAATATATGCATAAAAAACCTTTTAAACTAAATTCTCTCTCATCCACTATTGATTTCCTAAATAAGATTTAGTTTAAAAAATGAATGTATAGTTAATAATACTCAAACTAAAATAAAGTTCCATATATAGGCTTTTATGCGTAAAAATAGTAATAAACCAAATTCATGAAAAAGAAAGCATACATAAAAAAATGTAATTACCATTTCTTCTATAGTACTTTTTTTCTCCTTCAGAAAAAAATTGAATTAATTGAGTAGGGGCCTTCTTCCCATCTATCACTCAAAAAATAGAGGCAAAATGTAGCCCTAAAACATTTAAACAGTAAAATATGCATATATATAGCCCTAAAACATGCAAAACTATAGAATGATGGTTAAACCTTATCTAAATCATGCCAAAACAACAAAAAACATACAATCACAGGAATTAAACTAAGCTACTTTCATACATCAATGCAGGAACATTAAACCCTTGCATTCCACTATAATATTTTAAATAATTTCTAATTATTATGGAAATATAGAGATTACGAACAAAAAAATTGGATAGCACAAAATACAAACCATGGCATTATAAATAAAAATAAACTTGAATACTTAAATGAGCATAATTTGAGCTTAGAGGGAAAAAGAGGTGGAAACCTAGAATATTACCTTTAGGAATCAAGATATTATAACTCTAGAAAGCAGTGGTCCAAGCTTGATCCTTTATTCCCACATTTGATGAAAAATGTGCATGAGTTTTGGTGAAAGAGTGTTTGAGATCATGTTATCTCAAAAACTATCCCTCTCTTTCGAAAGTGATAATTCCCTTTTTAAACCTTAGAGTTTTCTTTAAATACCTAGGGAGGAGTTAAAGATTGATTCTAACTCTAATCCTGATAAATTTGGAAGTTTAAAACCATAAAATCCTTATCAGATTAGACTATTTAGAATCTGATCCTAATAGAAATTTTAAAATTTGAAAACATAGGAAAATTGAGAAACCCCTAGACAGATGGGCATCTATTGTTGACAGATGTTCATCCCTCAAATAAATCCTTAAAAATGAAAAAAACATCTTTGAATCAAACTTAGACCTTTTGGGCCATGATTCATCAATTGACAAGCATCTATCCTTGAGTCATAAGATAATTCGAGACTACCTAATAGATACACTAAAGAAAATAGCTGTAGGCCGCTATCTCTTTATAACAGATGACTATTTATCATTAGTAGAGACCAAAATTCAAGTTTTTTAATATCTTTTCAAAACTCTAGGAAAATCAATGTTAAAACCTATAAAAATATTTTATAAAAGTGTTGAAATTAAGGCATAAACTCAAGATTCACTCTTTTGATAAAAAAATATAAGTGGTTCCTCATCATTGGGTAACCCTAAACTAGGTTGCCTCAGATCATAGTGTCTATAATTGCTTTTAATTTTTGGGAAGTTATGCATCAATGCCTTAGTGAGCCAAAATTCAGATTGAAAGGATAAAAGATGTGTACCTAAGGTACGAAATCTCTAATGGATTGATTTAAAACGCATACCTTTCCAAGGTAGTGAGTCTCTAGTAAAATACACGTACAATTTGAGGCAATGAATCTCTAGTTAGGTAGTTACCATTATCTTATCAACGTGTTAACCCTTGATTGATTGGGCAATTACTATTTGTTTGTTGACACATTAACCCTCAATCAGGTAGTTACCATCAGCTTGTTGATGTGTTGACCCTTGGTATATTATTTGATTAGTGCCAGATTGTTTTGATTAGTGCCAGATTGTCGACATATAAAATCAAGAGTAGTTACTTGTGTTAGAGAGTATGGCCTAGAACCCATGTAATAGGGATGTATTTCATATGTATGAATTTATATTTTCAATAAAAGGCATCATTCATTTATTAATGCTATGTTTAAATACATGAGTTTGTAAATCTTAAATTAATAAATGAAGTCCCAGATATTATGAACACAGTGCAAAGGCAATCATGAAAGTGTTCATGATATGAGATGTCTATTGCATGCAAATGTGTTAATATCTAAATATCTCTAGTCATAGAATTAACAAGATCGAGCATTTTTAATTCGGACAGACTAGCACATGTTATGCTTCTTAAATGGTTCAAGCAGTGGTTCTCATAACTGTGATTATGAAAGATAATCAAAGCTAACATGTGGATGCTTGTTAGAAGAACAAGTTCATTGGAGACCTGTATAGAGAATCCTCACATGGATATTAAATCTATGTCAGTGAGGAATCTCTTCATAGTGGTTGTGCAAGTATCCTTAGACTTGAGATCACCAAAGTTATCTTGAGTAGCAAGTGGTATATTTTGACTCCATAACTGATTATTTCAACTGGGAGTGAACATAGTTAGAAGATTGGGTATATCATGACCTACTTGAAGATAGTTGAGTGTTTGACAAAGGATTCACTATCCCAGATTTAATAAGGGAAGTTATCTCGCATGATTCTATAATTGCCTTGTTTAGAGAATCTCTGGCTAGAGTAATATGCCAAAATGGATAGAGATCCATGGAGGGCATTTTGGGAACAATGATTAAATTAATAGAACATACATAATTAGATTTATATGAGTTGATAGAAATCTATACTCAGAATCTAATTGAGATAAGAGTGGTGAAAGGAGTAATTACACGGTAACTGTTTCTATGGAAGGGTATAGTCAAACCACTTGACTTTCTTGAAATTTAAGTAGTCATGATGCCTAAATAGAGGCCAATCATGACTTGTATAATAATGTATCAAGAATATTAATAGTGATTGATAAAATAATTTAAAGGAGTTTAAATCATGCGAGTTTTGAATAGAACACACAATTACATATTATAATGTTAATATGGACAGGAAACTAATAGGTCACACACATATAGAGAAGGATAAAATGGTAAAATGACAAGGATAATAATATTTGATATTATTATTGGGATAGAGAAGTGAATAAGATAATAATTAATTAAAGAGTTTAATTAATTATGATCAAGTAAAATTATTTGCAGAACTTTCCTGATATGTTCTGTAAAATTGGACCTAATTGAAATAATGTATTTCATAATTGATTATTATTGAATTATAAGTGTTATAGGGCTGATATAATAATTAATAGGTCCATTGGAGGAATTATAAAGGCGCAACGAAGTGATGTTGGCACAAAAACCCTCCTGAAGAAGGGCCACAGTCCATCTCCAAAAAAGAAGGCTTTAGAGGCCTATTTCTTAGACCAAAATAAATTAAATATGTCACATAAGTGTTATGGAGCCTACATATTTAATTTGGCTGGATTTGGAATTCATTTGGATAATTAAATCCAAGTATATGTACAAAGGGCCTAGTTTGTGGGTTTTGTGCATAGTCTTTTGTGAAAGGGCTTAAATTGGATTTAATTGAGCCCAAATAATTACAAATAATTTCATAAGCTCAATTAATAATTCTCCAAAAATTTTAAAGAGCCCAATCCCATTATGAAGTTGGATTTTTAATTTAACTATAAAAATCCAAATGATGGAGAATTAGGGCTAGGAGTGTGTGAACACTTAAGAAAAGTTTCTTCTCTTTTTCTCTCTACCCTAGCCACCACTCCCAAAGCTAGATTTTAGGGCTTTCAGCCAGCCCTTGTTTTCTACCAATTTTTGGTTTATTCTATCATTCTTTAGTGTGGATTACTCATTGGAGGTGTTCGATTTTGGACACTATGGTTTGTGATAACCCAGTGCGAAGGAAAATCAATTGTACAACAAAAATCAAAGGTGATTTTTCTTATTCTCTTTAATATGTATATTTTAAATTCATGGCAAGATCAAATATATTGGTTAAAAATTTTAAATTTCGCTTATATATGTGATGCATGTAATTGATAATTCCCAATAACTTGTATCGGATTAGCAATAGCTTATCAATATATAGAATCAAGTAAAGTTTTCGATTGGTTGATGCCATTTATTGGCATGTCTAACCTTGTTGTTATGTGGTAATCACCCTTTTTATGGATGACTAACCCTATCACCGTGGTTGATTTCATCTATAGGCATGCCTAACCCCCTCTTTAGTCAATATTCATATTGGAAAATTTTTATCAAATATGCATTTATATGGAGTCACTGATAGTATGTTTTATAGCTTGCTTCCCTTCTATAGATCTACCTTTAAGACATTAAAACATAATTTTTTACCTCATCATTAGAAGTTAAAACACTCTTTTGGACTATGCTTTTTTCAGTGTGCTACAATTTTATACTATAATCTTAACTTTCAGTGTGCTGTAGTTTTATACTGTGATCTTGGTCTTCAGCCATATAGATCATTCATTGGTGGAATGTTCCACTTTATCTTTAGCCATGTGGCTCAATCTCTGGTGGAATATTCCATTTTATCTTCAGCCATATGGATCAATCTCTAATTGACTGTTCCACTTTATGTTTAGCCATATAGGTCATTCTTTAGTAGAATGTTTGTTATTGTAAACCTTCTCATTTCCTATCAATTTAATGATTCCCTTATCCAAAAGATATGGGAAGGATATGATCTCCCTTTAAATGACTTCATCTTGTGCAAGCTCTTTTAAAGTTAGAAAATATCTGCACTTCTATTTGTTATGCGTCTATTTTGATTTCAACTTGTTTAGTTAACTTCTTGATGTATCACATATGTCTTTGATTAGTAACAAAACAAGAATAATCATCACAGACTTTTAACCATTCCCTATTCACAAGCACTTTATGCTTCTGATCCAGTTTAGTATAGGTATCATCAAGTTTCTTTATTCCATAAGTAGATAATACGTCTACTATAGGTTGTAACACTTGCCAATGATTATGCCTTCAATATAAGGAAGACCACAATCATCAAGGCTATCTGTATGATGACTCTGTGAAATATGGAACATGTTCCTCTTAAAAGGGCTTTGGTACTTGTGAAAAAGATTTGCGATTAGTGTTCATTCACTTTGTTAATGTATAATTGAGCTTGAAAGACTTATCATTATTTTTAGTCAATTGTGATCAATTGATTTTTTTTTTGTCATTCACTTTGTCATTTTTATTCTTTATTCATTTACCTTATTATTTTTATCATTTTCATTTTTTTTTCATTTTTTGTTGTATTGTTATTTTCCTTAGTCTTAAATTAAATAACAATATAAATCCAAGAATAAATCATAAAGGAAAAAAGAAGCATAAACATAAATACAAAAGACCAGGTTTGTTATATACATCAAAACCCAAAAAGTTTTAAACTTCTTAAATAAAACATATAACTACTTTGATGATCTAGGTCCCTTATAATATAACGATCCAGGTGGTGGATGGAAAGCTAATGACTTAGGAGGTTTAGGCAGTGCTACTAGCTGCTATGGTGCTGATGGCTGCTCCTATGGCCATTTTAACTAAAACTCAAATCCTAGTAGGGTAGTTAATAATGGCTATAAAATCTACATGATCACCTTAGCCAAATGATCCATGTTTGGCCTTAGCCCTAAAACTGACCATAAATACTGCTTCAGATACTATAGGAGGTCATCTCTTAAGTTCTTGATCAGAGCTTTATAGATTATAATTACATCTTGTCTAGCTTTGGAGACCTCTCCCACTATCTAATCTATTCGATGTTTGATTTGAGTGATAGAATCATCAATTACCTATATGGTGTCATCAAACTTCTTCCCTGCTACTGATAAATCTGCTCATATCTCCTATATGACAGTCTGATACTAAGCCTGTATAGATTGAAGAGCAGATAACATGGACTAGATGCTTAGCTACTTCTTACAGAATCCTCTATCCTGCTAACCTCTAAGAGAAATCATCTAAAGGTGGTCTTGTAAGAGTTGGAATAGGCCAAGATGGTGGTAGAGCCCTAGAGATAGATGCAACTGGATCCCCATATGATGATTATATCTGAGATGTCTAGAAGGAGAAGGTCGTAGGTATGCCAAAGACCATAAAGGTACTAATGGCAAAGTAAACTACTAAGTTGATAATCCAAATCCACTCTTATATCCATCTCGAAGTTAATGCTCACATCTGTCATTTATGGCTTTTGTAGGTCATCTTATGAAGGCTATTATGGCTAATCTTAACCCTCATCCTCTAATGGCTATGGCATAATTGGAACTAACCTATAAAGTGCCCTAGTCAAAAGGACTATTAGAAGTCTATACTGTCCTGCCCAACTATTTACTGGCTCAATCATCCTCATGATGCAATATATAGATAGGTCTATAAAGATCTCCTCTTCGAACAGCTGTCCAAGCATCCTCTAATCTACCCTCAATTGTAGAAGCAAATAGGTCACCACTCCTCATGCATATATCTATATGGTGGACTATGTGGCTAACCTAACTGGCATGGATATGATCTCATGACTAATATCCACTCTTCTGTAACTATGCATAGACTACAAACAAAAAATATCAATCGTATTAATTAACCTAGAACTGCTAGTATGATTTAGATAAGATATGGTGAGCACTATTTAAAAATATATGTATGCCTGAGTAGCAAACATTATGCTCTTAGCCATACCTATATGGTATATAGGGCCTGAGAGTATAATTTATGTCCAGTGTTATCTCTCTACCCTTCTCTCAAAAACTAAAACATCCCCTCCAATGGGCAACCCTATAGCCTCAATAAATCAACAACGAGTAATTTAGTACTTAATGTTTCAAATCCTAAAGGTGGTAAAACCCTCTTTCATATCTAGTTACTGGAACCTGTGGTCATGTAATGTCACCAAAAACTCTCTAGTCACATCCGGATAAGTAGAGATTAAAGGCATAAAAAAATGCAATCCATTTTGCCATTTCCAATATCTAATCTACCTCTTCTAGTGTGCCTACACTCTTCAAAAACAAGCGAGACATGAACCTAGTAGCTTGATACTAAATTTGAGCTAGGGCCAGATACCTATCTACCTCTTGCTCAATCATCCAGCCAAAAGTTGATAGAGCTGGCATAGCTTGTGCTGAACGATGTGGAGCCATTTGCAAAAAATATCAAAAGTTAGTTTTATTGAAAATAACTTATGGTGTAAGTAATAATGTTAGTCAAATAATGAAAAATCAATTCAATGTTCGATAACATATGCCTCTTGCTCAATCATCCACCTTCCTTTAATTTTTAAACCTTAGTCTTTTAATCTAAAGTATCCAAATACATTCTAAACATGAATTAGGATTAAATGAACCTATAAACATAACTATACTGCTAAGCACCCTAACAATATGCTTATTACTAAGTGAATTTATGTATAAATTTCAAATGCATTATTGTTTGACATGAGTGATTTATATCCTAAATATTTGAGTATATTACATGTTTTAAAGTGAATAATATTGAGTGTTCATGAATGTGCAGAATATAAATTACTAAGTGATTAAAGTTTAATGGAATCCTAAATTTTTCATAGTCCTTGATAGATAGGTATGCCTATAAGGGTTAGTGACTATAGTTGCTAGTGTTGGCATCAAAAGGTTTCTAATGTTGATACCAATTGGTATCTAATGATTCAAGATTTATGTCTCCAGTATTTGATATTGCTCGTTAGTATCTAATGGTTGTCCCATTATGAATAATTCATGGGAATTCAGGCAACTAAAGTGTAATAGTTGTATTTTAATGATAAGTGCTTTATTGTTAATAGTGTAAATAAATTAGTAACCTGTTGTAATGTTAATGTACTTATTAATATCTCTATAGTAATGAATGATGGTATTGACATAATAGTTAATGCATTTATTTATTATCGAGAATGCATGCGTGTATTGAAGTGTTTTCAAGGTATATCTAGTTAATGAATTTTATTATATTACTTGTGTTGGCATGTTGTAACCTTTAACGGTTACATACATCACATACATGAGCGAAATTTTTAAAATTTCTAACCATTAGATATGATCTTGTCATGAATACACAATATAACTATATGAGAATAAGAAAAATCACCTTTGATTTTTGTTGAACAGTTGATTTTACTTCACACCGGGTTGCTGCAAACCACAGTGTCCAAAATCGAACACCTCTAATGAGTAATCCACACTAAAGAGGGATAAATTGAACCAACAAATTGGTGTTTAACTAGGGCTGGCCGAAATTCTAAGAAGCTAGCTTGGAGTTGGCGCAAAAAAGAGAGAGAGATTAGTGAAAAAGACTTTCTTTTTGTTTCAATCACTTAACCCTAATTCCTCATTAGTTGGCCTTTTATAGTTAGGTTAAAATTCCAACTCTTTAATCAGATTGGGCTCTTTAAAATTGCTGGAGAATTATTAATTGGGCCTCTGGAATTAATTATAATCATTTGGGCTTAATTAAATCCAATTTAAACCTTTTTCATAAAAGACTATGCACAAAACCCACCAACTAGGCCCTTTATGCAACTAATTGGATTTAAATACCCAAATGGATTCCAAATCCAACCAAATAAAATATGTGAGTTCCATAACACTTATGTAATATATATAAATTAATTTGGTGCATGAAATAGGCCATTAAGTCCTTCTGTTCTGGACTTGGTGTGTGGCCCTTATAGAAGGGCTTTCGCCAACTGCTTCATTCCTCTGGCCCTTAATAATTCTTCCAATGGACTTATTAATTATTATACCAGTCCTATAACACTTATAGTAGTCCTATAAAACTTATAAGACAATAATAATTAATCATGAAATATATTATTTCAATTAGGTCTAATTTATAGAACATTTCTCAAAAGTTTCGCGGACAATTTTATTTGATCATAATTAATCAAACTCTTTAATTAATTATTATCATATTCACTTCTCTACCTTCATAATAATATCAAATGTTATTATCCTTGTCATTTTACCATTTTACCCTTTTCTCTATATGTGTGTGACCTATTAGGTTCCTGTCCATGTTGGCAGTATAATATGTAATTGTGAGCTTTATTCAAAACTCACATGATTTAAACTCCTTTAAATCATTTTATCAATCTCTATTGATATTTTGATACATCATTATACAAGACATGATTGACCTCTAGCTAGGCATCATGACTACCCAAATATCAGGAAAGTCATGTAGTTTGACTGTACCCTTCCATAGAAACAGTTACCGTGCAATTACTCCTTTCACCACTCTTATCTCAATTGGATTCTGAGTATGGATTTTTGTCAACTCATATAAATCTAATTATGTATGTTCTATTAATTTAACCATTGTTCCCAAAATGCCCTCCATGGATCTCTATCCATCTTGGCATTTTACTCTGGCCAGAGATTCTCTGAATAAGGTAATTATAGAATCATGCGAGATAGCTTCCCTTATTAAATCTGGGATGGTGAATCCTTTGTCAATCACTCAACTATCTTCAAGTAGGTCATGATATACCCAATCTCCTAACTATGTTCACTCCCAGTTGGAAGTAATCAGTTATGGAGTCAAAGTATACCACTTGCTACTTAAGATAACTTTGGTGATCTCAAGTCTAAGGATACTTGCACAACCGCTATGAAGAGATTCCTCACTGACATAGATTTAATATCCATGTGAGGATTCTCTTTACAGGTTTCCAATGAACATGTTCTTCTAACAAGAATCCACATGTTAGCTTTGATTATCTTCCATAATCACAATTATGAGAACCACTGCTTGAACCATTCAAGAAGCATAACATGTGCTAGTCTGTCCGAATTAACAATGTCCTATCTTGTTAATTCTATGACTAGGGATATTTAGATATTAACACATTTGCATGCAATAGACATCTCACATCATGAACACCTTCATGATTGCCTTTGTACTGTATTTATAATATCTAGGACTTCATTTATTAATTTAAGATTTACAAACTCATGTATTTAAACATAGCATTAATAAATGAATGATGCCTTTTATTAAGAATATAAATTTTATACATATGAAAAACATCCCTATTACATGGGCTCTAGGGCATACTCTCTAACATATATATATATATATATATATATATATATATATATATATATATATATATATATATATATATATATATATATGTGTATGTGTGTTAACATATTATCATGATTAAGAATATTAAAGAACTTGTGATTGAAATTTAAATTTATTTAACATAATTTGTAAAGATAATTAATGGATTAAGTGATTAGGTTCTTTAGTGCTCTCATATTTCTTCTAGGGACTGTGACAGTGTTATATGATCATGTGGTACAAAGTGAAAGGCACACCTACCAGCTTATGTAACCATTGTCTCCCTTACACCATCAAAAAGTTAGTAAGGATGGGCAACACCATAAACTAAACTTCGGTCTCCATTGCACCATCTTCACTATAAATTTGAAGGTACCCATAACCTATCTCCTTAAATTGTTATAGGCAAATATAGTCAAGTCAAACTTACTCAACATTGTCTAGTTCAGCCTAAATGCAAGAATAGCCACCGAAGGGTATACATTTATTGAAGACCCATCATCCACCATGATATAAGCGGTGTGCTTGCTATTGACCTGGGCCTTAATGTAGAGAGGTTTATTATAGTTCCTACGCTCTGCTGGTAGGTTTGCATCTGAGTATAACATACTCATCCCCATGTCTGCCTTCACTTAATCTAAGAGCTACGATGGTGAAATTGTAGTGGAAATTGTGGACTCATATAAAGCTTTAACTAGCTTTTGCTTGTATTAAGGCGACTACCTTATCAAATCCTAAATTGAGATATGAGCTTGTGTCTTCATAACCTGCTTAGTTATTTGACTTATTTCTATCTCCTTCTCCACAGGCACAATAACTAGAGCTGGCTGCTTCTCGACTTCAAGCACCATCCAACCACTTTTTGTTACTGCCTTTACTTTTTTCTTTATCATATTTTCCTTTTCGTCCTTACTTTCACTCCCTAAACTCCACACATCTATCTACTCTATTACTCCCTCTTTCTCATTTTTGCTGGTGGAATCCCAATAGTCAATCATAGTAACTGGTTGATTTTCCTCAACTTGCTTTGTTACTTTAGAATCGAAATGAGTAACAACCAGATACTCATTCCCAAATGGGTCCCTTATAACATACCACTCTTGTAAGTTGGACCTGATCAGAGACACTAGAGGCAACACTACATTGTAGCCTCCCTTCATCTTCTTTTCTCTTCTTTCTCGATCTTAAATCTATTTGTTGTCTATCAAATTGTTAATTTTATTTGTCAAGGTCCAACAATAATTTTTCAGATGCCCTATATACTATTCGTAAGCATAGTACTAATCACTTTTATGATTAGGCATATCTTGACTCTTTGTAGGTCTTAGCAATAATTATTGTAACTTTTTTTCTTTTATCCGTCGATTTAATACCCTAGATGAAAACTTTCCTAGGTTTAAGTAGTGTCTCTTATTGTCTTCTATGGTAGACAATTATGTTGTTTTCCCACTTTTATTTGCACCACTACTACTTTCAGCTACTTTATTACTACTAAAATTCCTCCTAACATCTTCATTCCTAGCCTTCTTGGCCAAATACTCACCCTCTATCTCTAAGGCAAAGCGATGTCCTTTAGAGATTTCTAATCTTTGAGCCCTTTCATCTTTAGGCCATCCCTTAGATAGGGACTTGATTGGGCATTAATTTTAATGATCAAAATTTGTATGTTATGATTCATGACACAACCTTTAATCCTTTATTTTAATCATGGTATTGGCTGTCTTTGATTAAGATATTAATTGTTTTGTTTTGCTTCTCTATAGGAAAATGGCTCGAATATAAGATAAAGACCAACCATTAGTGCATATTCAACTCCCTAATTAGTTAAGTCCTACATAAATAAATTTATTCAAGAAATTGGCAGCAAAACTTATCACTCTGAGCAAATTTATGAGCAAAAAGATGCTTAAGGAGCTGGGTATTTAAGACGGGCTATTAGCTTATTATGAAATATTGGTTGGGAGGACTTCTTTAGGTTAAATGGTCCAATGTACTTAGAGATTACTTTGGAACTATTGTGCACTTTTATGTATACACCTAAGCTATAAAGGGAAGAAACAAACACCATTCATTTCAAGGTCAGAAACACTCTTTATTATCTTTCATTTTCATATTTGGCTTCTTATTTGCACCTGCCTATGGATGATGAAATTGACATTATGGGTAATGATATTGAGCATTGGGCCATTGTTGGGAAGCCAAACATATAGTTTAAAGCCTGCATTACTAAGTCAATTAAGCTCATCACATGCTTGAACTAGTGCTTACATAGAGTTATGACTTCATCAATTTTTGTAAAGACATCTTACCCTAGCAGTGTTACAACATCATATTTGTTTTTTTATTTGCCATGGAGAGAGGTATAAGGGAAAATATTATGTTATGGTTATATAAGCAAATGCAAAAGTCTATTACTAGTCTTGGCAAGAAGATCAAATTTAGGAGGTTGATTATAGTAATTATGAGGGTGATCTACACGCCATAACCTTGGATGGGACCATCTTTAGGATGTTTTTATTTACTAGATAAGGAGGCGATATTGTTGTATAATATAACTATAAAGGATCATTCTTTAGAGCATGGGTTTAGGTTAATGCAAGCAAATAAATTGAGTGCTCCTAGTAGTGATGATGAGATAAATGATGCTTTTAATGATGGTGCTCAAGATGATAATGCACCACCATTAATTCCACCACCTAGAGCGACTATACACATTTTAGGCAGGAGGGTAAGATCGAAATGGGATGCAAATTTTTCTCCTCCAGATATAAGTCGCCTTGTATAAAGTTTAAATATTCCATCTTATTCTATAACTACTCTACAACAACTCCTTTACATTCAGATGCATCTATAGTTTAGACATTGCTATCAAGGATGAAGCTTATGGTTGTAAATATTAGTGAGATAAGGAGATAGCATGCTGGTTTTTCAAAGTACATTCGGGATAGATTGGATTCATTAGATCAAGGATTAGTGTAGGCCAAAGCTATTATTTCTTAGAATGACAAGCTATTCACAGATATAGACCTTATTGTTGAGCATGATAGAGAGTAATTATCAATCATTGAGACTCAGATGGAAAAGCTAAAGAAAAATGCGATCATAAGAGCAAAGAGGACTACGACATCCTTACAAGCACATCAATAGAGACTACATTCACAACTTGATAGGATGAGTAGAGAGTTTAGGCGATTTTTTACACCAGTGTTAATATCCCTCATCTACATTTGAGGTGACCACCACAATGACTTCTTATTTGTTCTTTAGGAAGTCTCTTTATCAAAATAGTTGATCATTATCTTTATAGCTAATGTACTAGAAAGATTTATAACATAGTATATTTTATTTTTATTATATTTTAGGAATTGTATGGTTGAGCCATTGATGTGTGATAAGGTAGCAAAATTTTGTATGTTCGGCAATTATTGTCACAAATTTCAAAGTATTTTAAATTGCACAACTTTTATGATATTTTGCATAGGTTTTGAATTTCATTTTATTTATACACAGGTGTTAGATATAATTTTGTTCATGCTTTATTTTGCATAGTGATTGCTGATTTTTTCCAATTTTGAGAATATTACAAGAATGTTTATTTTGAGTGTAGTAATTAAGAAATTTTTCTGGATATTGTTTTTGTGTGCTTCATTTCTTTGCACTAAAGATAATGCAAATTTTTAAGTTTGGGATGGGGTCCCAGTTGCAGTTCAATTAATCAAATTAGTTTTTACCAATTTTAGTCTCTTTGTGTGTTTTTGTAAGCTTTGTAAGTTTTATGTTTTTAGAGTATTTCTTTTTATATTTTTATTTTGTTTTCATCATGTTTATACCAAATTTGTGCTTAGAATTTTGAGATAGTTTTTTTTATTGTTGATTTATCTCAAATTTAAATTCTTATTTCATCCTAGTAGTTTTTAACTTTGAATATTTTCTATATCAATTCTAAAATTTTATGTTTCATTCAATTTAAAGTTGAGTAGGAAGTTAGTCTTGCTATATCTTTGTTTGCTAGTTTGATTGTAGACTTTAATTATAATTTACAATTTCTAAATTTTGAGCACTTTTTGCCAAATTTAAAAATTGAGAATAAACTAGTTGCAATTAAGGGATGAGATGAAAACTTGATAAGAGCACTAGAACCTTCTCGATTACCCATTAAAGTGACCCTGAATGATATAAAACCTAGAAAATTATTTACGAAGCCCATATTTGTTTAGCTCTTTAAATGACTTTTCCTACCCTAATTTTATAGTCTCTTGCTAACCTATTGAGCTTATTATGTTAGTATGCTGAATGCATACTTATTTTATTATTACTCACATTAAAACTACTTTTAGCATAAAATGATTTTTGCCTCCCCCTAAAAGAGTGGCCACTCTATTAATGTTGGGTTTGTATTTTGGGTAATGAAAGAGTTTAGATTTTGTCAATCCTTCTTATAAATTTCTATTTTAGGGTTGATTGGTGTTTGTAATAGAGAGTAAAGCCCATTTTGTGAAATAAGTTTGGGCTTATCAAAGGAAAATTAGTTATTAGTTTTTTTTTGGGTCTTATAAAAAGAGAGCTTAATTTAGTTCATGTTAAAAACTATAAAAATGAATGGTTATATGCTTCATTTGATTTTTGGTGGCTAGTTGGTTCATTGCAAGTTTCTCCTAGCTAACTAAATAAAATGCAATTTGGGGTATAAAATTTGGTGAAACATGAGCTAATGCCTTCAGTTGATTGTCATTTAAATGTTGGCATATATTGTTTTATTGAGATAAGTTTGATAAACTATGATGCTGTAAAGACCAGATTTTGCAATGATGATCATATGGAATCGGGTTCTTTCATTTAGTTGGGTGAGTGTAGTTTGATTTTATGTAGTAGCCATTTTTCTCTAGTAACCTGATCTTTCTTTGTTTGCCATTTTACCTAAGCCTAAAATCACAACAAAAATTTAAGACCTTTGGATTATTGGTTTTTATAATTTCCAATTTAGCAGAGATAATCTTTTAGTAAGGTATGGTATATAGAAAAAAGGCCTATGGTGTTTTTTGAGCTTTGAGTGGGAAGCCATAAGTGAATTTTCGCATTCGAGTTGAATTGTTTTCCTAAATTTGTAACTAGAGTTTTTATTTTGTATTGTAAAAACGAATTATGTTTTGGCCTTTGGACACACATTGTGAAATTACCAAGTATGTTTTTGTGTTTTTTGTGTTTACTTGTTAGTTTAGTGAGCTTTGGTATTTCCATGGCTATCTTTTTGCTCTTTATTTAAGAATTATTCCTTATTTTCTTTTGCTAAGATTGAAATGGTTGAGAATGTGGTCATTTAGTTTACTTCAAGATGAGTAAAGTTTAAGTTTGGGGTATTTGATAAGTCACAATTATTCTTAGATTTTTGGGTATTTATTGGCATTATTTTGTGTCTTTTATTTGTTGCTCTTTATTATTTTATATTATTTATATTGTGCTATTTTATTATGTTTTAATAATTTTTAATAATTTTTGGGTTAATTTATTTGTTTTAGAGAAATTAGGAGCTTTTTTGGAGTTATGTGGTGATTTTTGGCTAAATTTGGCAAGTGGGTAAAATTTGCATTAAAATGTTGCAGTGTTCTTATCAAAATATAGTTGTGTTATTCACTCTCTAATATCCCAAATGATTCTTGGGCAATATAGTAGCCTATCCTCAATTTTATTCGAAACACGATTGTGTCTTTTATGAAAATATGGTTGTGTTTTTATCCAGTCTCTATATAAAAGCCTCATTTTCAGCTTTTTAAAAGAAGAAGGATTAGAGAATGAAATTTAGAGTAGCTTAAGGTTTATTTTCTTCATCTTAATCACTGTAATGTATGGTTTTTCATTTATATTTAGACTATATTTAATTTTAATTTTGTTTTCACTTGTAATTTTTAGATGAACTTAGCTTTGATATTTAATTTTAGGATTCAAGCAAGATTTCAGAAAAAAACTTAGTAGGAGTTTAAAGATCTTTTTTCTTTCATCAAGGGTGTATTCTAAACTTTATTATTTTCGTAGTTTTATGATAATATCTTTGATGATTGAGTAGTTATTCTAGCTTAGGAATTATTGAATCGTATTTTGTATTTGGATATTTGGATTTAATGAGTATTTCCATGTTTTCTTCTTTTTCTTATTGTGATTTTTCTATGCAAATTGATGATTATTTAATTTAACTTTGATTTCATTCAAAATGATGATCTAAGTTAGATTTAAATTATTTGCTTGGGTGAATATTCTATATTCTTATGTTTTCTAAATCTAGAGTCCTTGATGATTCTATAATAAAGGTCTTAAACTCTCTGTATATACTTTATTTGGTTCATATTTATTAGGGAGAAGATGGGCTGTTGAATGAATGGCTTCATAATGGGATTTTATCTAATACCTAGGATTTATAGACACATGCTTAGGCTAGTTAATTGATTGGCTCTGAAATGGGAAGTCAATTTACTATAATAGTTAACTTTAGAATGGAAAACTTATGTTTAGTTCGGCTATCCCGAATTTTATACGGATATTTGTCAAGCACCAACATAGGTCTTAGGAGAATCCATATATATTATAATGGTATTATGGTTAATTTATGTGTGATTAATTGATGCATAATAAGTTTTCATCTAGAGGATAATTATTTTTAAGTATACAGGATAAAATAGTCATTTTATATCAAGGCACACTTGTGTATAATTGGAACAAAAGTATGATTTAATGGTCAATTGAAATAAAAGAAAGGAGGTTGAGATGGAAATAAGAAATAAGAAAGAGAAGGGGAGTTTAGGGAAATTTGTCTTGTAGGCCCTAGAATGAGATCATCCTCCACTCATCTCTCTTGAATGCTCATGTGAAGAAGGGAAAAAGGAAGAAAATTAGGGTATAAATGGGTTAATATAAGCAAAGCGTTCACTCTCTTATCTTAATAAAAATTTTCTAATCCCATTTCTCTCTCTGAAGAGATTAGCATTGCCATTCTTCTCTCTTCTAAAATTAACCTTTTTACCTCCATATAACACCTTTATCTTGTATTTTAGCATTTGTAAGAGAGAATATGATGGTTGGGTTTTCCTAAGAGGAAGAAGCAAACTAGGACAATGGAAAAGAAGTAAAAGTGATTGAAGAAGGTGTTTTTGGAATTGCATGTTAGGTTTAGGAACTTCTACCACTTTGTATATGTTTGTTTTATGCAATGGTTTAAATGATAATGTGTAATAAATGAGTTAATAGGGTAGAGATATGAATTATAGGTATGAGAACTATGATTAATGTTTTCCAAGTGCTTGATTCTATGAAAATTAAGAAGATAGTATAGAGAGAATAGGAAATTAGCTTATAAAATCTTTACATGTGTTAAATTTAAGGTTTATTTGAGTAATGATCATAGATTGCTCAATAATAGAGCATTAAAACTCTATTATGTGTAATTAAAATTGAAATAATATCAAATTTACTTGTTTAAAAAGTTCAAACTTAATTCTAATCTTAATAAAATGAAAAAAAAACAATGTTGAAATCACAATATTGTTCTCATCCTTGTGAAAGAGCATGATGCTATATTTTACAAAAATTTTTGGATTTAAATGTTTTAATAAAATGACCTTGAGTTTAACTAGTATTAAGAGTTAAGAAGATACATAGGTTTTGAAGGTATTATGTTGGAAATTAAGTTTTATTAAGTTCTTGATGACATGTAAGTTAAATTTTAGAATTTTATTATTCAATTTCGTGAGCAAGTAAGTAACTCAGTTGGGTTGAATATCAACCCTACTTAGCTGTTTCATTCTACTTAAAAGGGGAAGGAGCACCTCAATTGGGTTGAATATCAATCATACCTAGTTAAAAGCATCTTGGTTGGGTTGAATATCAACCTTACTTAGTTGTTTCATTCTACTTGTAAGGGATTGAGCATCTCGGTTAGGTCGAATATCAACCCTACCATGTTGATGTCCTCTGGAACTCATGTATATATATTCAAAAAAATCAGTTGGGTTGAAATTCAACACTATAGAGTTCAGTATAAAATTACTCCAAAGGCTATCTGTAAAATACACAAAACACAATAGTCATGATTCTTTGATACTTAATTATTTATAGAGAGTAATCATATGATTTAAGAGTAATTTAATGATGGAAATGAGAACATAACATGTTCTATAAAAACATGAAAGAATGATAGTACTATGATATAAAACCATCAATTAACCTAAAGTAATATATTAATATGACATGCATATGAGTAGACACAACTTTAATTGTTTACTTGAAATAGTATAAGTATGCATGAATGCTTACACCTTTATGTTATCATATGATTGTATATAATTACATTATTGTAATATCTAAAAATATTTGTACAATTAAATGAGATTGTATATCTATATAAGTATGTATAGGCATTAATATAGTATGAACATGTGTGAATAGGTGTTAACCTTGGAATGGGAGTGACATGTATATTTTAATAACTTTATTGGTTATATTATTTTTATTGTATTTGCTTACCATGCTAATCTATTATGGACATGTAATGATATGTTTCAATTATAAAGATGCATACAATTTGTACATGGGGAATTTTATAGATATGCACTTATGAGATTATTACATATATGTTTATTTCCATATAATTATAGTTCTTATGAATATATCATACAAGTATGATAATAAAGTGTGTGCAATCATAAAGATATAAGCATGCTTAATATTTGTTTCCAAATCATAGTGTATGTTTTAAAGAAAAGTGAGATACAGATATGCATACACATATTATTTGAATAAGGAAACTCAAGATATCATGGTGATAAGTATCGCTTTCTTATGCATATGATGAGTTACATGCCTTTGTATTTATTACAAGCACAAAATGTTTATATGCGAACTTGTATATAATGCCATTCTCATAGATATACATGTACATATATATGTATTTACTTGAATGGAAATATTAAAGTAAATAAAGTTAAAGTAGGTCAACATTGCTTGCACATATGTTTAGGTTATGAATAGATAGCCATGCCTATAAAGTTATATTTACAGTTGCCATAGTTTGATCATGTTTGGATCCTAACATAGTATTAATCCCATTTGGATCATAATACACTACATGAAAATTAGCAAATAGCAACGAAAATTAGCAACCAAATTTGTTAAATTTCTGTTGCTAATAAAAATTAGCAACAAAAAATAGCAACAGAACATTCGGTTACAAATTTGACAGTTGGTAATTTTAGCAACAAAAATTCTTTTTTAGCAACGGATTTCAATTTCCATTGCTATTTTTACCAACGAAAATAGAATTTCCGTTGCTATATTTAGCAATCGAATAAAAATTCCGTTGCTATTTTTAGCAACTGAATTAAAATTCCGTTGCTATTTATAGCAACCGAAATCAATTTTCGTTCCTAAATTCAGCCTGTATTATAAAAAAATTGCGACGAAATTTTCATTGCTATTTCATCACTAAATTATTGTTGATTTTTTACACAAAATTTATGCAAAAGCCTATATTTTCCTATAATTAGTAGATAAAGGAAGAACTGAAATTATTTATTGAATAATCTACTGAAATAGCTCTACTTTTCAATTCAAGATGTGCATAGGACTATTTAAAAGAACCAAAATTTCTTGCCTAAAGAGGACTCCAAACAACTAGCAAGGAAAAAATGGGGGAATAACTAAGAGTAAAGAACTAATTTTACACAATAGAGAACAGACACGACGCATCAGGATATTCCATGCCATATCTTGTACAAATTAGCGAGATATTTGTAGCACACACAACTAGACAGTTAAAAAGTTGTACACAAAAGGAAAATCACCTAAAAAAGCCTCTTTATAGAAGAGAAGTGATTTTCTAGTTGTTTCACGCCTCAGTTATGCCTTTACATTCTGTAAAAATAAATAAAATAACCACTATAACAATTAAGCAACAGAGTATTATCAAAATTTGCCATTCAAGACCTCCTCAAACCTTTTCTCTTCTTTAGCAATGCTTATCTATTAAATTAAAGTGTCCAATCTATTCATGCTTCCTACATTCTATCATACAAGAGTGATATAAATAAACCTCCTAAAGTACAGGTGCAGGCCATTAGCCAGGAGACTCGTGGAACTTTGGACCATATATTGGAAAGGCAATATTAATCCAAGATTTCCAAATGCCAAAAATGTGAGCTCACAAGACAAATAGATGATAGCAACCGATCAAAAGAACATTACAATGAGAGACTTGAAAATAATAAGATGAAAAAAAAGAGGCAGGATCCTACTCTTTATTCACGTACTTTCCTTTCTGAAGTCAGTTACAATTTTAAAGGATATAAGAAAACTGACATAATAAAATAATGGAAAAACAATCTTACAAGACAAACTCATCACCTTTTTATCAAGTGATATTGCTTTGGTGCAGTCATCTTAAGCTTGCTGAAAGCTGCACAAATTGAGATCAATCGTTAATGTAACCAAGAAATACAGAGCAATGTAGTGAAAATACACTTTAAGAACAGATTAAAATTCACACCATCCTAATTCTAAATAAGCTGCTGCTCGGTTGCTATAGTAAGTTGCATTTGCCCCATTCAATTTAATAGCTTCACTATAGTAATTGACAACCTTATTCCACTGCTTCCCCTTAAATGCAACATTCCCCTGAAAATAAAATATTTCCATCAGGAGTTAAAAAAAGTATTCATTCTACTTGTTTGATTGATAAGGGAAAATTCCATGATAGAAGTGAAAGAAATATTAGAAAAAAGATAATGGGTTAAAGGGAACAAAAATTAGAGTATGAGCTCCACAAGGCTTCCGCATGCAAGTCAGGAACACCTTAAAACACCCACATATGCAAAATCCCATTAGACCTCAAACATAAAGTATTTTATGGATCGAATTCTAGCAAGTGTACTAGATCAGCTAGTAATATAGGAAAATAAGATTATGACCCAAAATATCGAACCCAAGGAAAACTTGTGCTTGTATGTGCTATTTCAATTTCAAAATCAATTTTTGTGTGTAAAAAAAAGAAAAGAAATCCCAAATTTGTGATGATAGAAGTTTCAAAACTAAAACAAAATGAAAAAAATAAAGAGTTAAAAATAAATAAAGATCTAATAAAAATAAGCAATTTGAATGAGGTAAAAATCAATATTAAAAACAACTTTCACTAAAGGACTACCTACCTTAACAAGTATTGCTATGACTTAAATAAAAGAAAACATACAAGTGATTATGGAGAATTCAGTTTAATAAAACCAGATAACTTTATTCAAGATTATCATTCCAAGCATCAAAATTTTCTTATTCAGATAAACTTAACACTTAGCATAAAGAACTGAATTAAGTCTCCTAGATGTCTATTAAAGCCTTTCTCAAGAGAATTAACTTCCACCTATTCTTAGTTACCTTTTTTCTCAATCTTAACTTACTCAAATCAACACACAATTATAGCTTATTCAGATTATAATCATGTATTAATCCAAATAAATTAACCTAAGAGCATGCAAGTCAATAATCAACTCAAATCAATTAACTAACCAATGCTTAATCAAGTTAAAAATAAACTTAAAATTGAGTAAAGACAAGACTATGTTTAAGAACTAAGAAATAATCAACTTGTATTGAAGTGAAGAACAAACTCAAGTCATACCAATAAAAGTTAAGGATTCAAGTATCCTTTAGCAAAAGTTAAAGAAAACTACTCATAAGACATTCTTAAAATAAAAACAAAGTTTGAAGAAAAACAGTAAAACTAAGTAACATAAAAACAGAGAATAATACTTAATTCTATAGTTGATCTCTCTAGTTGATCTCCAATTTCCCTTTTCTTCTAATGTTTTTGACTGCTATTTATAGGGCAAAATCGTAGTAGATTCCTTCTTGAACTCCAGACATAGAATAGGAAGTGAACTCTGCTAAAACAGGAAGCTCGAAAATCCTTCGTTAAGTGGGAGTAGGAATCACATGGCCACGTCCTTTCCTTTGTAGTTGAACATGTGGTCACGTGTTCATAAGACTTCCTTCACACGTGGCCACATGTGAACTATGCCTTCCCTCACACGTGGTCACGTGCCTCAATGGTTCATTTAATTCCTCTTTCACGTGGCCACATTTGAAAATAACTTAACCCTTCACGTGGCCATGTCTTCCAGGTTTTATGTCTTCACATGGCCACGAGTAGAATTCTTCACTGATTTCACGTGGTCACGTGAAAAGCTTCTTGACTGAACGTCTCATTTTCTTGTATCAACTTCCAATATTTGCACTTTTGACCCTAAACTTTGCCCTTTTTGGAATTTAAGCCCTTTTATATCAATTTTATCCTGAAAATAAAAAAAACATGAAATTAACCTAAAAAACATAAAATTTAACAAACTAACTCTAATCTAACCTAAATAAAACTAAAATAACTAAATAACAAAACTAAAAACATATTAAAAACTACATGTAATTCACACTTATCATTTATCCAGTGAAAGCTATGCATGCAAAGCCTAATTAGCAAAGGACAGCATATTTCTCTCCCATCAAATGCACTAATGTTTTAAGTATACTACAACTGAATAAGCTCTTAGGTCCTCCCTATTAAACCTTGTAAACAAATGACAAATCTTAAAATTTGGAGAAGCCACTTGCCTATGAAAAACACAAAAAATTCATCCCATGTAGACCCAAAATATAAAAAAATTCCAAAAGAAGTTTCCAATCTTGCTACACTACTGTCTAATTCTTCTATGAATTTAAAAGTAAATTACAGAAAAAGCTTCACTAGGATTGGAAAAAAACATACACACACATCATGAGTAAATAGTTGTTTAATACGATTCAGAAATGGCATAATATTACAATCAATCAGTCCTACAAGTGAATTGTTTTAATAAGTTCAATTCATATATCAAATAGCAAAGCCATGCAACATATCATGACATAAACAATAGAAATATGAATTAAAATGTTGAGCAAACGATTTATATGCAATCTTTACATAGTTAAAGTGTGAAAGGCCTTCTAAACCATATAATTATTTGTTTTCATTGGGGAAATATAGGGGGCATGGTTGAGTAAAGATGAAAAATCACTGAAGATCTGCCAGATTGTTTCAAATCAGGAAACGGGTTAGAGAAAGTGATCAGCAGCATTGCACTTGCTTCCACAAAATCTCAGAAAAGGTAGACTTGTCAAATATATACTTGCTCTGTACAAACATCTCTTTCATCTACAACAATAATATATATATATATATAACTGCATTCGCATACAATGGATAAGCATTTCTTAATTGACAATCAAATTTTCATATATAAAAGAGCATAACCATTGTAGAAAAGTCTAAATTGTATGAGCAAATGACCAATTTCTCAAGATAATGCTGCATCCAAAATGCACAAAAGGAGAAATAAGTTTCTAAACACTTGTAACTTTTTAGTTTCAGTTCTAAAGGAAATTTACAAGAAAAGATATAAAAACTGTTATGCAAACCATATAGAAAAACTTCTACTTAATAATCTTCGTAGCAGCAACAATAAAAATCATGACAATAACCAACCTAGTAGCAATAATGAATCATACTGAAATCATATAAACACATGCAAGTACTGTCATGCTACATATAAAATTACATTCACTAAGTAAATAAAAAAATGAGGATGATAGCAATTCTTTTTTTTGGCCACTCAAAGCATAATAGCAAATGAAAGAGTTCAGCTGTTGGTCCCGAGATATTTAAATATCATGGCAGGTTCAAATTGCCAAGAATAAGCAAGTCTCATTAGAGTTAAGATCCTCAAGTAAATTAGAGTACCACCATGGTCAGTAAAATTTACTATAAACTCTCAATGCTCTTAAAGATTATTTACAATTTTTTATTTAAAAAAATAATTTCCATTTGTTTTATGCAACAGTAACTTGGCTAACTAGATGCATGAGAAAATATGGAACATTTACTTGTACAGGAAAAGAATTATCAACCAAACACAAAATGTAACTAGTAAGAGTCTAACTGCATGTCAATCAGTGTTAATACCTTGAAAAGGTTCCTGCTGCTAAAGGTTTTATTTCGAACTTGGAGAACAGCAAGAAGATAACTATAGGTTTGTACAGCATTGTTTAACTGGCTTTGTGCAATCTGGAGCTTAGCTTTCGTTCGTAAAAGTTCTCCTTGATCCCACTTCCCAGTCTGCTCCAAAGCATCATTAATTACTGTCTCTGCATCACAAAATTGTTTTTGAGATGACAATATTTGAGAAAAAAGAATATAACTAATGAGATTAAATAGCTGGAATTGTTCATAAAGGATATTATCCATCATTTTTTTTCTTTTTTATATATAAAAAATAATATAATATGTAAAAAAAATCTTAATATTACCTAATACATAAGCTATGCATCTTGTGATGTTCATGAAAAGTTGAATTTAGATGCAAATTTCAATAATATTATCTATCTATTGATACTTGGAAGTTAATAAATTTTGATTCATTTAATTTGAAAAAAATCTATTTATTAACTAAATACTATTAAATCTTAAGAAAATATTTTGTGCAGTCAGAAATCAATAAATGCTAATCAGTACGAAGAAAATAATTGGTGTCGAATGCTATTGCATCACATGTCAACAGTAAATTGTAGAAGTATGAAGCTGATGTCATTTGGACACTAACAAATATCACAATAAATATTAATTAATATAGCCTTGAATTTTGACTCTCAACCTCGTCATCTTTCTTGATAATAAGGAATATATTATATGATTTATTACTATATTGGAGTTACATAATGCACATGTTCCTCCTCCAAGTATATATTCCTGCCAATGCCAAATGGTGACAAATTTGAAATCTGACTCTTACTATTAAATTATTCTTTCTTCTTTTCAAATTTTCTTTCTAGCTTATCCACATATCACACTTGGCTATTCCAAAATGGATTCCATTTTCTTTAACATATTCTATGATCCTTTATCTATCATTGTGCCCAAATAGAAATGGGATTAGAAAACAAAATAATCAATTATATTCATAAAGAAAAGCTTTAACAGAACCTGTTCATTTCCATCACTTTCTGGGACCAAACAGAAGTTAAGCCTTTTACTGGATATCAAATAAAGCAAAAAAAGAAAAAAAGGAGAAGAAAAGAATAGAGTAAGTTATTACCGTTGGCAGAGAAGTTATCGATCAAATAGTGAGGAGATGGAGTAGAGGAACCCTCATAAGATACGAAATCCCTGAGCACCCAAACAAAACCCCGATATTAAAAACAAAATTTCTCGCGAAGCAAACAAATTAAACCCTAAAAATTCCGCCAGCAAAACCCAAAACTAGAAAACCGAATTAAAAAATAAATATACATCATTATGCATCACACAGAAATATGAATAAATCTTCAAAATACGGTGACCTGAACCATCAAATATACACACCATAGTTCACATGAAAGCAGCATATGCAAGTTGTTAAGTAAAGCTAGCACAATGAACTATCTACACATTCATACAAGATGAATACGCCACCATAACATAGTAGTCTTTCCAAACTCAAATGCCTTGAACTTGATTTTCCCAATGCTCAACTCCTCCGATGTTGGATACTGCGTAGGCTGGTGTTGAACTAATCTCTGCAATAACATATTGTAAAACTTTCCACGACTTGTCTAAAGCAGATATATAAAACCCAACCCGAAATGCTCACGCTTTATTCAGAAAGAATTACATTCTTCTACGAATGTCCAAGCAACTAAAACATCAACATTCATTGAACTCTACATCTATGTATTAATAATTTGACTTGACGATTTTGACTATTTTACAATATTACGTTTTCAATTCCTTTCAACTTATCTCATATAATCTAATCCATCCTCAAATTTTCAATAAAATATTTAAACCCGTAAATGCCAAAAAAAGGGCAAAGCAATGCATCAAAGGCTTCGAGTGGTAAGAAAATTTCAATCTTTCGGGTAAGAAGGTAAAGACTCTTCCCAACCCAACATAATTTCTAAAACTATCTTTTTCCCCCTCGCTTTCTCGGCATCCAAACCAACCAGTAAATGATATTCAAAACTCAAAAGTGAATAAACAAACCCATTAACGAAATACCTCATCTTTCAACATGTGAAGCAGCGTAGTTTTGCCTACATTATCCAGCCTCAAAAACAAGATCTTCGCTTCTTTCTGCCACAAACTGAGTGAAGCAAGCACTGCAAAGAACCAATCAAGTGAAAATATTGTTTACCCAAAAAAAAATAATTCACCTAAAATCAATCGTCAAAAACAAAAAGATCGAAGCTAAAAATTGATCAGTTATTCTACATGGAATTAAAAATGCCCCATTTTTGCTTAGAAATGTAGAAATACTGCTATACTTCCAACTAGATCTGATAGGAAAAATAAAAAAATCTAAGGTAGAGAGCGAGAGAGAGAGAGAGATGTGAGAGAGAGACAGATCTGTGAGGGAGGAGATGAGGCAAATGTAGGGTTTTTCGTTTTATAGTTCTAACAAACATGAAAATTACTTAAATGCCACTCATTTAGCAATAGAATTATTATTATGTTGCTATTTTTATAACCAGAAATAATTCGGTTGCTATTTAGCAACGAAATTTTATTTTATAGCAACCAAAAAAAAATTTTATTGCTATTTTAGCAACCGAATATAAATTCGATTGCTATTTTTCATTGAAAGTGAAATTTAGCAACTGAATGTAATTTCCATTGCTAATTTAGCAATGGAATGTAATTTTTGTTGCTATTTTAGCAATCGAAATAAAATTCAGTTGCTATTTTAGCAACCAAATATAAATTCGGTTGCTATTTTTCATTGAAAGTGAAATTTAGCAATGAAATGTAATTTTCATTGCAAATTTAGCAATGGAAAGTAATTTTTTATAATTAGCAATGGAATTTTATTTTGGTTGCTAAAATAGCAATGAAAATTACTTTTCGTTGCTATTTTTTATCCCAAATTTTATCCGCCATTTGTTGCCGCCTTAATTAGCAACAAAATTTTAATTCCGTTGCTAAATAATGGCGCCAAAAATTCCCTCCACTTTTAGCAATGGAAGATAACCAAATATTTTTTCGTTGCTAAATAGCAACGAAATTACTTTTTCGTTGCTAATTTAGCAACGAAATCAATTCCATTGCTATTTTTCTGTTGCTATTTCCAGATTTTCTTGTAGTGATACTGCCCTCCTTTGGGTTGTTAGCGAATCTCGTTTGGATCCACTTGACCAGTCTATAGTACATATTTGACCCCATTTAGGTTCATAGTCTAATACTTTCGAGTATCCTTGTTATACCTTTGGGTTCTATAGTATTGCTCATTATCCACTTTTTTTGAAAAGTACAAGCTTAATAAAGAATATAAGTAAAGCATCATGTGAGATTAAAAGATAAAGAAATATGATAATTTTTAACTTAATCTCCATATTATCTTTAAATTAATCCATGTATTATATATGGAAAATATGATACAGAATGAAATTGTATTCTAAATATGCAGATATAGTATTTTAATAGTGGATGTATATACTTAGAACTATAAGTTATATGCATATGAACTTGTGCATTAATCATGTCTTGACAATAATCATATTAGTGAATACATATTCTATATACTCATATGTTACTTGTTTGATGTTG
The DNA here is from genome assembly GCA_037975025.1 of Excoecaria agallocha. Lineage (NCBI taxonomy): Eukaryota > Viridiplantae > Streptophyta > Magnoliopsida > Malpighiales > Euphorbiaceae > Excoecaria > Excoecaria agallocha. The sequence continues at coordinate 13,943,400 of CM075810.1, read as the reverse complement.
GTAAATGAAGCGTATAACTCCTGACATATTAGAGCTTTTAAATCATGAACTTGTAGCTTATGTATACAAATGGGCTTAATTCATGAATTTGGTGCAAGTTATTTTCCAATGTATTAATAAGCTAAAAATGTATGCAAGAGATAAAGGAATGGCATAATAATGATAATACAATTAGGACTATTAATAGATGCATTTGATACATAGGATAGTGATGTAAACATTTACATGTCATGGAAATGGTTAATTATAACATATGCATATGGACCTAGTTAATTAACTTAGTCTCTGATGATTGACTAATGGGAATCAAGAAAGTCAAATTGATGTTTATGATTTAAATATGTAGGAAATCAAGGAGTAGCAAAGAATGGGGAAGGTTTAGTAGAGGAAGTATGTGCTTTAAACCCCTATAGCAATGCCTATAATTCGAGATGAAGGAATCATCCTAACTTTGCATAAAGGGAAGGGAACTGAGCATCTACATCTAATTCTTAACCTAAAGCTCCCTTTAACAAAAACTTAGCTTCCAGTAGTAACAATCATCCATCATATCAAAACCAAAACCAATCCCCTCCTATGTATGACTCACAACCTTATAAACCACCTAGATTTCAAAAACCATAACCCCCATAAGAAAAGAAAATAAATTTAGAAGAAATGATTGCTAGTTTTATGGTCTCCCAAAATTTATATTTAGCTAGTTAAGAGGCTGGGTGGAAATCCTAAGATATTTGGATGAGAAACTAAGATGCATCCATTAGGAATTTAGAAAACCAAGTAGATCAACTTGCAAATTCTTTATCCAATAGAGCCTAAGGAACATTTCCATCTAATGTAAACTGAAATCCAAAGGAGGAAGCTAAGGGAATCATCTTAAAAATGGGAAAAAAGGTACAAGAAGCTGAAATTGGTAAGAGATCTTCTAAAGTGGTTGAACCAACAATAGAGGAAAGAGTTTCTAATTCCAAATTTAATGAAGAGATATCTCTTGTTGTTGAGAAAAGTAAAGGTAAGGAAAAATTAGCTTCTACTGTTCTTGTTGAATCTCAATTGCCTTATCCATCTCTAGCCAGAAAAGAAAAGTATAATGAGCAATTAACTAGGTTTTTAGATATGTTTAAAAAGTTGCATGTAAATTTACTATTTGCTAAAGCTTTATTATACATGCCTAAATATGTTAAATTTGTGAAAGAGATTTATACTAATAAGAAAAAGCTAGAGGGTGTATGAATGGTTCAATTGTTTGAAAATTGTGGTGCAATTTTAAAAAACAAAATTCCAGCAAAACTTGAAACTCCTAGAAGTTTTACACTAATATGTGAATTAGGAGGAAATTTTATTGGTCATAAATTATGTGATTTAGGTGCTAGTATAAATTTAATGCCTTAATAAATTTGATTGAAATTAAGTATAGGAGACATAAAAGAGACTTGAATGACACTATAATTAACGGATGGATTCGTGAAGATGCCTAAGGGAATTATAGAAGACTTGTTAGTAAAGGTAGGGAATTTTATATTGTTGGTTGACTTTGTTGTGATGGATATAGAGGAAGATAGGTAGGTACATTGATAGTGGGAAGGCCATTTTTAAACATAGTTAAATCTTTGATTGATGGATATGGGCAAACTATTACTTTAAGTTTCAATGATGAGGATATGGTATTCAATGTGAACAAAGTGATGAAGCACACTGATCGATATCTAGCACGTATACTAGATCAACTAGTAATATAGGGAAATATAGATTAAGACCCTGAATATTGTACCCAAAAGAACATGGATTTCTAAGGGTAATATTTATGTATCAATTAAATCAATCTTAAATTATTTTCCAATATTTTTGATTGAAAGGCAAAAATTAAACTAAATAAACAATTAAACAAAACAAAAAATAAAATTAAACTAATATGAATTGAAAATAAAATAATGACTAGAATTCTATTGCTAAAGAAACTATCCATCTTAACTTCCATTAGAATGACTTAAATTATGTAGAAATATTAGTGATTATGGAAAAACTAATAACAAAGCCAGATATCTTTATGCAAGAATATCACTCTTAGTATTAAACTTATAGAAAAATCCAATACTCAGTATCAAAATCTAGTTTAACTTCCTAAACATTCATTGAACTCTCTTGCAAGTAAATTCAACTCCAATTTATTCTTAGTTCCTTCTCTCTTAGTATTAACCAATAAAAAGTAACACATAATTACCTCTAATTTCATAAAATAATCATGCATAAACATTAAAGAATTAATCTAAGAACATGTAAATCAATGAAAATGCCAAAATCAGTTTTCAGTTATTGAATCAATAAATCAACAATTAATCTCAGTACAATCAAAGACAAGAATAAGCTTAAAACCAAGAAATAATCAACTAATATTGAATTTAAAGCTCAATTAAGTCATAACAATGAAAATAAAATATTCAAGTATCCTTTAGCAAAAGAATAAGAACTACTTCATAATAAAAATAAAAGAACAACTAAAATAAAGAAAATAGTAAACTAAGAAAATAGAGAAAAACTACTATACAAAACTAAAGAAATAAAACTAAGAAAAATCCTAAGTGTAGCTTCTCTATTGTTCTCTGATTCTCCTTGTTCTTGTGTTTTCAAAGAGAATTTATAGCCATTAAAGAAGATTTATGCCATTCGTTGCTTCCTAACCACAGTAGGAAAATTATTCTAACCAAATAGGAATTTACGTCAAATAGGAAGTCTTAAAGCACGGCCAGTTGATGAAAAACACAAGGAGATATGCGACCGTGTAAAATTCCTTTTTTGTGATGTGCGACTGTGCCTTGATTTCCTTCTTCCAATGCACTACCATGCATAAGGTATTTGTTCCTCACGCGACCGTGTGAAATTTTCTTCGTTGAATCACACAACGAGGCAAAGAACATTTTGCCTTCATTCAAGCAACTTCAATTTCCACTCTTTAATCCAAAACCTATTTACACGGCTGCTTGAGAATTTCACCCAGCAGTGTCAAAAGCTTTGGGACTAAATGTTTGACTAATGATCATCAATTTTTGAAATTTACACAATTACCCCAAAACTTTGTATTTTACTCAATTAAGTCTTTTTTCTTTAATTTTAACCCTAAAAAACATAAAAAAATACAATTAACTCCAAAAATATAAAATTAACCAATTAAACTATAAATTAACAAAATTTAACACTAAATTAACTTAATTAAACACCTAAAAACATACTAAAATATCATTAAATTCACAATTATCACACACCTCATATAACTTTAAAGAATCAATTTGCTTTGTAGATGATGTCCGAGAATGTGTAGAAGAAAAGAAAAAAAAATTATTTTAGATGATGAGCTTCAAGATTTTTTAATGCATCCAAAGAATGAGGAAAAAGTGGAAAAAAGGTAAGAGGAACTGATAAATAAGATAGAAAAAGAGTATAATGAGAAATAAAATATGGAGGATGAGTCATCCCCTCCTAAGGGAGGAAATTCTGACCTTAAAATGTTTCTTTCTGATTTAAAATGTGTTTTTAGAAGACAATGCAAAACCAGTAATTATTTATTCTTTATTGATAGGTTTGGAAGAAGAGATGTTTATTAAAGTACTAAAGAAGCATGAAAGAGCAATTGGTTGGGAGACATCCTATTTAAAGGGTATTAGCCCAAGTTATTGTACACACCGAATACTAATATAGGATAATTTCAAGATGATAATTCAACCCCAAAGGTGACTCAAACCCGCCATACAAGAAGTATTGAAAAAAGATGTACTTAAACTCCTTGATATAGATATTATTTATCTTATTTTTGATAGTAGTTGGGCTATTCCAGTTTAATGTGTACCTAAAAAGGGGGAAATGATTGTAATAATAAATGAAAAGGCTGAACTCATCCCTATAAGCACTGTGATAGGATGGAGAGTATGTATAGACTATAGGAGATTAAATAATGCTACTAGAAAAAACCATTTTCCTTTATATTTCATTGACCAAATGTAAGAGAGATTTATGGGGAATAGATTTTGTTTCTTTTAGATGGTTATTCAGGGTATATACAAATACCTATAGCCCCAAAAGATCAAGAAAAGATCACATTTACATGCCCTTATAGCACATTTACATATAGAAGGATGCCTTACAATCTTTGTAATGCCCCATCCACTTTTCAAATATGTATGATGGCCATATTTCATGAGTTTGTTGAAAAAATCATGGAAGTTTCATGTATGACTTTTCCATGTATGGTCAAAATTTTAAGTCTTGCTTACATAATCTTACATTGGTCTTAGATAGGTATGAGGAAACTAATCTAGTTCTTAATTAGGAAAAATAGCATTTTATAGTAAATAAAGGGATAGTACTAGGGCATAAAATCTTTAAAAAGGGAATTGAGATAGATAGAGCCAAAATAGAGGCAATCGATAAATTACCTCGCCTAACTAGTATTAGAGGTATTAGAAGTTTCCTTGGTCATACCGATTTTTATCGTTTGTTTATTAAGAACTTTTCTTAAATATCTAAACGACTTTCTAATTTAGTGATCAAAGATGATATATTTAACTTTAATGATAAGTGCTTGCATGAATTTAATTTGTTAAAGTAGAAGCTAATTACACAACGATCATAGTATCATCAGAATAGAGTTAACCCTTTGAGATTATGTGTAATGCTTGTGGCTATGCAGTGGGAGCGATTTTAAGGCATCAGAATGAGAAAAATTTTCATACTAACTACGATGCAATTCATACACTCATCGGAGCTCAAGTTAATTATGCAACCATGGAGAAGGAATTATTGGCGATTGTGTTTTCTTTTGACAAATTCAAGCAATATCTCTTTGGTTCTAAAGTCATGTATGGTCGGATCATATGGCATTAAGGTACCTTTTAGCTAAGAAGGATTCCAAACCAAGGCTTATTTGATGGCTTTTGCTATTATAAGAATTTGATGTAGAGATCAAAGATAAAAAAGGAGCTAAAAATTTTGTAGCTTACCATCTATCTAGATTGGATAATGCTAATATTTAAAAGGAAGAAATTTCTAACTCATTTCTTGATGAACATATTAATGCTACTCATGCTTGTAAAAATTCAATTTCTTGGTACGATAATTTTGCTAATTTTCTCATAGGAGGTTACCTTTCGAAGGACTTTACTTGGCAAAAATAAAAAAAAACTTTAAATGAATGCAAGACATTATCTATAGGATGACCCACACTTAATAAAAAGTTTTCCAAACCAATTACTTAGAAGATGTGTTTCAAAGGAGAAGCAAGAAGCTATAATGAAATAATCCAATGGAGGAGAAGTTAGAGGTCATCATGGACCAAATCATACTATAGAAAAAATTATTCAATCGGGTTTCGTCTGGCCTACCCTATTTGCAGATGTTAAATCTTTTATTAAAATATGTGATAGATGTCAAAGAGTAAGGAACATCTCTAAACTGGATTAAATTCCTATGATTAATTTACTAGAAATAGAAATTTTTGATATTTAGAGTATTGATTTTATGGGGCCATTTCAAAATTCATTTGGGTTTGAATATATTTTAGTAGCTATGGATTATGTAAGCAAATGGGTAAAAGCAATAGCTACTAGAACATGTGATGCCAAAGTTGTGTTTGAATTCATTAGAAGAAACATTTTCACTAGTTTTAGAGCACCAAAGGCCATTATAAGTGATGGGGATAAGCATTTTGTCAACCATCAATTTCAAACCTTGCTTAGAAAATTTGGTATCAAGCATAAGATAACAACTCCATATCATCGTCAAGCAAATGGGTAAGTACAAGTTTATAGGCATGTCACCTTTTAGAATGGTTTTTGGAAAATACATGTCGTTTACCAATCAAATTAGAGCATAAAGCATATTGGGCTATCAAAAGGCTTAATCTTGATTTGAGTTGTGTAGGAGATAAAAGAAAGTTATAGCTTAATGAATTAGAAGATTTTGGTGATGGTCATATGAGAATGCAACTCTATGTAAGGAGAAGACTAAGTATTGGCATGACAAAAAGTTGCATACAAAAGATTTTGCTCCTGGAATGATGGATTTTTTTATACAATAGTCAATTATGGCTATTTCCAAGAAAATTAAAATCTAGTTGGCTTGGACCATATCGAGTTTTCTCATGTAATGAGTTTTGTGTGGTAACAATAAAAAAATCCAAGAGATGGACACAAGCATAAAGAAAATGGTCATTGGCTAAAAGCTTATCAAGTTGGAAAAAAAGAGGTTACTGTGGCATTCATGGTGTTTCGGGGCTATTAAGTGGGTTACAAGTCTAACTGAGGACTTTATAAACTTAAAAATATTCTCTTTCACTCTCTCTATCTTTATTTTGAGTTAGTATTTCATTTAATTTTTTTTTTTGTTTTTAGTTGTGTTTTAGTAGTTTGGTTAATAATTTGTTTAAGTTGTATTGCTTTGGTTCATGAAAATGAGGCACATGTGTACAATGGTTAAGTACAAGGTTAAAGAGATTTATAGGTTTCCATAAGTTTTAAATGAGCATGAGAATGCATGATAAAGTGAGAAACTTCAAGAACAATTGAGTTTTAAAATGCATGGTAGTGAGTTAGAATTGAAAGTGTTATTATGCATGATCAAAGATAAGCATGATGCATTGAGGATTTAAAGGGTTTTTCTTTAGGATTTCATACTTAATTTAAGTTGGTTAGATGGTTAATATATTAATTTCTTCATAAGAGAAGTTTGTAGAGGGTTTTAGAGGCATAAAAGCATCTTATTTAAAGCAAAAAAAGCTCACTCGATCGAGTGGACCCAGTCACTCAGTTGAGTGCCCTTTGAGCTTCCCCTTTGAAAATTATTTTTTCACAAAAACGGATAGCAATCAACCACTTGACTAAGTGTCCCCTTACTCAGCCAAGTAATGTGTTTTTAAAAGCCCCCATGCCCCATCCAACCACCATTTCTCACCCATTCATCCACTTAGTTTTTTTTATTCTCTCAAAGAGCAATTCTCACTCTCCCTAGTGATCTTGAACCAGTGTTGAATTTATTTAATTTTTCTTATCAATTTGCATTAAGTAAGTGGTTTTTAACTTAATTTTTACATTATACATTTGTTATGTTTATTAAGTTGGCTTGGAAATATTGTTGAAATATAAAAATTTAGGGTGCTTTCACTTTCATTTTGATGAAAATTTGTTGTTGCTATTGGCTTTATTATGTATTTTGCTTAATGTATGAATGTTGTTGATGCCTATTTTCAATTTTAGTGAACTTTTAGGATCATTTTAACCTTAATCTCGCTCTTACAATGAGTGCACACCAAGTGTTTGATGAAATGCATGCATGGCTTGCTTTCACAATTTAGCTTGAAAACTCTGCGCTTTTGTCATTCACATTTGTTCTTATTTATCATCATTGTTTTCTCAAATACCATTTGTAATTTGATTTCAATGTTAAAATGTCATGTTCATGTTATCCATATGCTTTATAGTTGGTCAATGTGGTTAATTAGCTTTCATGATTTAGCCACTTGTTGAGATTCAATTACTATATGCTAGTAATTCTTTAAGCTATATCATGTTGCAATTCCACCTTTCAATGAACACTTAGTTTTTTTCCACTTACATTGTTTAGTTATATTTTTTTCCACATACGTTGTTCAGTTATATTATTAAAAGCATAGCATTAATTTTGTGCAAGGATTGGCATTATCCTTGGTTATTTACTTTGGAATCATGTGTACATTTTACATATTGCTCACTAATTTTTGTTTTCTTATTTTATGTAGTGGCTCCTAAGAAAGCTAAGCATGTTGAAGCTTTAAGCTCTTTTGGTTTCCACTTCCCAAACTATATGGATAAGGTTAAATGATTGCGTTATGTATACTTTGGCATATGCAATTATTTCAAGCCTACATACTTGAGTGAGATTTACTTGGATATACATAATGGAAACTTATGGAGTGAAATTTTTCCCTAAATCAACAAAATAGATTGGAAGGCCTTCATAAACTATAAACCTAACGTCTACTTAGATCTTGTAATGGCTTTTTTATATTCTTTTGAATGTTATTTTAAGGGTGATGGAGATCTTGGCACTGTCGGCTTTAAGTTAGGCAAGAAGCTTTACTCGATGAAGTTTACCCAATTTTTAGAATACTTAGGGTTTATAGCAGATACCATTGAGGAACCTCCTTATAATTTATATAAGAAATGGGAAATTGTGCGAGACCCCATCAATCCTGAACCATGAAAGGGTGGTACGCTTAAGGCTATGCACTTAAAGTTCATGCCCTTTGAGTTTTTCACATGTATCTATCTAAAAACATCTTTAACTATCTTTGTCAGCATAGCACAGTCAATTCTCAAGAGATTATGACTTTAAGATGCATGACTGAGGGGATTCCCATCAATGGAGCATATATTATAACATCAAAAATTAAGGAATTATAGAAGAAACCTGCTGGGGTAAAATAAATTTTCATTGGCTAGATTGCTACTATTTTGGCACAGGCTGTGAATCATGAAGCTATAGGAGATCCTCTTGAAGGTGATTTAGAGTATATTAACTTTGCTATGCTTATACATATGAAGCTTTTGGTACCTAAGCCTTATCGTCATTGGGCTACAATAGCTAAATATTTGCATTTGAATAAGATTCGAGAGGAAGGGAATAACGAAGAGGAAAATAATGTACACGAGAATGAAGACCATGAGGAGGCTGGTCACCAGGAATGACCTTCAATTGAAGATACTTTTTCATCTATCATTACTGCATGATTAGATGAGGTAAATGTTTGGATTGATAGTTTGCAAGGAAGAATGGACATTATGCAAGAAAGCCTTGATAAGCATAAGAAGAATTTTTAGCATTTTGTTCAAAGCTTTTAGAAGAAATTTTCTCCTCCAGATTTACCACTACAGTTAGCTACTTTGTTGAGGATAGCATTTTTTTTGTGAGGGGAATAGAGCTTGTGTGTTAAGTTCAAATTTTCATAAAGTAGATAAGATACACCTCTCTCTTTTCATTCATGAAATTCTTTTGTTTTTGTTTGTATTTCTTTGTTAGTAGCTTAGTGAGGTTAGTTCTCTTTAGTTAAATGTTTTGTTAAGAGAGTGCTTAAGTTTAAAATTATCATTTAGCTTGCAATAAAACTTAGTTTTCCTTAATTTATCTTTAAAGTTGAACTTTTTGAACTTTAACTTAGAATGTGCAATGTTTAAAATTCTTGTTTAGCATTAAAATGAGTATGTTGTTTAATGAATTTTTTAGCTAGTTTAACATTCATCTTGGCTTATAGTTGTTAATTTCTACTTTTTGAACACTTTATATCTGTTTTTAAACTTAAAGAAAAACCAATACATTGATTAGCTTAGTAACAAGTTTTAGAACACTAAAACCTTCCTCATCAACCTTCAAAGCATATAAGTAACTCAAAGCAAGCTAAGCCATGTCTTAAACTTATTTCCTTACCTTATGTGATACATTTAACCCTTGTTAGCCATTTTGAGCCTAATAAGATATGCTTAATGCATGCCATATTTATTTTTCGTATTACACTCATTCTTTAACCATATAGCCTAAAAAGCTTTTAGCTTCACTTCTAGAATTGGCCATTCTAGGATTGGATGGATTAATTTTGTTGGGCATTTTGAAGAGTGTAGTAAGGCAAGCTTTGGTTTTATTATCAAGATTTATTGATGAAGTCAAGTGAAAAGTGAAAATTCCTTATTATTACCCATTTCATTATTGTATTTCCAATAACAAAGCTACTGTGAAAAAAAAAAGAAAAAGAAAGAAAGGAAATCTGAAATAAAGCTAGCATTTATAGCAAAATCTTAAGTGTGGTGTATTTACAAGGAAAAACAATGGTGACTTCTAAAAATGGGATGAATTGTGAATTTGAGAGAGTATCAATAGTTCTTTCTCTCCGGAGTACTTTAAATTTAAAAGGGTTGAGCAAGTATGGGTAAGTACTTTAATTTTTACGTTAGTGAGATGAAAATTTAGAAATATTAGTCTATTTTTTTCTTAGAATGGCTATTTTTTAATTATCTTGTATCCATTATGTGATAAACCATCACTTTTATGCCATTACAACGTAATTAAGACCTATGTTATTCTAAGTTTTGTTTTTAAGTTGTTTAACAAAGATGACCTTCAGATTTCAGTGCTAAATGAGAGGTTTATGGTGTATTTGGAGTTTCAAGTGCAAAACCATTTGTATACTTAGGTGTGCATTCATTCCAAGCTTCACTATAAATTTGCATTGGTGTTTTGATTTTGAAACTACTTAAAATATTTTAGTCTTACACACACACTTATAAACTAACCTATATTATCTTGTTTGAGTTTATTCTAATTAAAAGTTTGTTAAGTGCTCTTGTTAATTGCTGAACATAATTTTGAAATGCATAATTCTTTGTTGAATTTTTATTATTTTGAGGATTTAGTTTATTTAAAATTTTCTTAGGGGGCGAGCAAAGTCTAAGTGTGCAACATTTGATAGCTGTGAATTATAAGTATATTTCTTAGTGTGTTTTAGGTGTTTATTTGAGTCAATTTGGTGTTAATTATGTTGTTTTATGGTTAAATATTTCAACTTTGTATTTTGAGGTCTAAATATAAATTTTGGTGCCTTTCAGGTCTTATTTGAAAGAAGAAAGAAGTTTAATAAAGAAAGGAGGAAAGATAAAGCAATAAGGCAAGAGAAGAGGAGATTTTAGGGTTAAAGTGTAGCATCACTCAGTTGAGTGAGATGGTCACTCGGCTGAGTATCCAGTCCACTCTCCTAAGTGATTTTTCACTCACCCAAAGGCAAATTGTCACTCCTCAAGCTGTTCCCTTCTTTTCTCTAGCAAATCTTCACTCTACTAAGTGGTTTTCATCACTCTTCCTAGTGCCATAAAGAAAAACATGAAATAAAGCTTCCTATATGAGTAGAACTCAAATTCAACATGGATTAGTGAGTTTATTAAGGTCCAAACTTCTTAATTGAAGCCTATAAAATGATATTCAAGGCACCAAAGCAAGATTAAGAGTAATTAGCATCTTAAATATGAATTTAGCTTAATTTTACTTTAGTTTTTCTTAAAAATATATTTTCAAGTTTAATTTCTTCTTTGTTTCTCTCTATGAAGTTATCAAGAAAGCTTCATCATCTTTATGTTTACGAATATTCTAATTACTTTTGATTTATTTTTCAAGATGACTAGTGAGTAGTTTCTTTTACTTTTGCTAAAGTATACTTGAATCCTTAACTTTATATTGTAATGACTTAGTTTGTGCTTAATGTTATACAATTTGATTATTTCATGATTTTTGGCACACTCTTACCTTTGGTTATTTATGTTTTGATTATTAACTTCTTTTAATTAATAGCTAATTATTTATTTATGCATGACTATTGGTTTGCATGTTCTTAGGTTGGTCTATTGGTATTAATACATAATTATATTCTAAGTTAGGTGTAATTATGTATTGATAATAGTAAATTGAGACTAAGAAGAGTTAAAATCAAGAATAGGTGAAAATTAAATTTGCTTGCAAAAGAGTTTAATAGACATCTAGGGGTTTAAAATAAGATTTTTATGCTAAGTGTTGAATTGTTCTTAATAAGATAGGTTTAATGCTTAAAATGATATTCTTGTTTTAAGATATCTTGTCTTTATTCATCTATTTTCTTCATTATCACTTTTGTTCCCTTTTTGATTAAGTTATTATAATATAAGTTAAGGTTGATAGTCCTTTAGTAAAAGTTATCTTTAATATTGATTTTATTTGTCTTGTTTACGTGCTTTTGTTTTAGTTTAATTGAGTTAATCTATAATTGTTTATTTTAGTTTGATTACTTAAATTTCTATCTTTAATTTAGTTAAATCTTCACCATTACAACTTTGAGATTTCTTTTCTATCTCACACACAATTTACATTCTAAAAATCTAAGAATTTTCATACATACACAAGTTTCCATTGGGTTTGATATTTGTGGTCTCAATCTTATTTTCCTATATTACTAGCAAATCTAGTATACTTGTTAGACACCAGTCAAACCACATGAAAGGAATTAGCCTACCTATGATCTGTAGTTAGCAACCATTGTATTTGCATTGATGATTTAGAGATATTACCTTTATGGTGAAAAATGCTATATCCACATAGATCATAAGAGCTTAAAATATTTACCCACTTAGAAAGAGCTTAATTTAAGGTAAAGACTATGGTTATACCTCATCAAAGATTATGACTATCTGATTGACTACCATCCTAGTAAGGCAAATGCTGTAGTAGATACACTCAGCAGAAGCACTTAAGGGCTTTAAAAGCTATAAATGTCAAGCTGACCACAACATATGATGGAGCAGTTATAGCAAAAATGGAGCTTAAACCCAATTGGTTGAAACAAGTGAAGGCCACAATGAAGGAAGATGAGCATTTAACATCCATCATTTCTCAAATATAATCAGGAAAGGACATCGAGTTCTACCTTGGTAGAGATGACTATTAATACTATAAAGCAAGAATTTGTGTGCCAGATAATGCAGCATTGAAGAAGAACATCTTGATAAAAGCTCACCGCAATAGTTATGCTATGCATTCAAGTGGCAATTAACTGTGTCAAGATTTAAAAGCAACTTATTGGTAGCTTGGAGTAAAGAGAGAAATAGTAGATTTTATGGTAAAATGTTTGATATGCTAGCAACTAAAAGTCGAACACTAGCCCCCTTCTGGGTTGCTACAACTAATCACCATACCCAAATGGAATTGGGATCATATCACTATTGACTTTGTTGCTGGATTACAACTCACTAAGAGACAACATGACTCCATATGGGTAATAGTAGATAAAAAGACAAAGTGATAAAGTATTTTTGAATGTCTCACAATAGAGGAAGATTTTGAGGTTTGACAAAAAGAGTAAGCTTAGTCCTAGGTTCATCAATCCATATGAAGTATTACAGTTGGTTAGACCAGTTACCTACTAGTTGAAGCTACCAGCAGAACTAGAGAAAATTCATGATATCTTTCATGTATCAATGCTAAGGAGATACCAATCAAATCCTTCACATGTTATCACATCGAAGGAAGTTAAGCTTTGACCATATTAGTAGTATGATGAAGAACCAGTGAAAATTCTAGCTAAAGGAGTCAGACAACTGAGGAATAAGTCGATACCATGGTTAAAATACTTTAGACCCACCATAATATGGAAGAGGCAACCTGGAAGCTTGAGAAGACTATAAGCCAGTAGTATCCATGGCTTTTCTCTTCAGTTAATTTTGGGGAAGAAATTTTTATTAGTGGGGGAGAATTGTAACACCCCTAAATTTTCATCCAACATGTATGGTTCATTATAGAACATGAAAAAATAGCCCTAAGATAATTTTTAGAGTTATTGTAGTTGAATAGTGTAGAAAAATTTAAAAGTATATAAGTGTTAAACATGCTCAAGCTAGAAAAATCAAAGGATGGGTAACATGATAGGTAGTTTGACTTAATCCAAAAATATTAAAATAGCTACTAAACGGAGTCCGGTGGCACAATTTGACAAGAAATTGAGCTTAAATAGGCCTTAAAAAAGACAAAAAAGATTTTGTTTGATATTGTAAACTTGATTGACCATAAGTTAGACTGAGCCTTAAAATATTCTAAAAATCTCCAAAAATTATTTTGTCACATAGACCTTTTAGGAATAGCATAAATAAATTATTGGAAGTGAAAATTACTTTTTTAGATAATTTTGGAATTTTGAGTTTCGGATCGACTATTTTTTCCTCTAGAGCTAGAAGCATATGAAAAAGATATTGAAATGACTTAAAATCTTAACCATATATTTATACATATTGTATTCCATATGGGAAAATTTTTCAAAGTATTCTAACAAGTGGAACATGAATTTCAAAAAACAAACAAAGATCGAGGTTAAATTAATAGAAGGATTAGTTGCTATATTTAATTTATATAAGGACATAATTGTAATTATAAAATGAGCCATAATCACCCACATTCATTAGTATAGTAAAAAGATGGGTAGGAACCAATGAAATCATGATAAGTCGTTTAAAAATAAGCCATTTAACCAAATAGTAAATGAATGAATCTTGGCCCTAGATTCGGTGGACTTAAGGGCAGGCTAAAAGGGTCTAGAATCATCTATAATTCTACCCAAATATCTACCATCTTCCTCCTGTTCCCCTTTCAAATTTGAACTGGCCCTTTTTTAAGCATTTCATAATTTTTTCTTCAATTCTCTCTCATTCCACCATATCTCAAACCTTAAATTCACTCAAATACACTATAAAGTATCCTCTTCTTCCTAGAAATTTAATTAGAGAAAGAAAAAGCTTGGAAGTTAGGAAATTTTTGCGAGAGAAAAGCACTCAAATTAGGTAAAGTATGGAGTTTTTGTTAAATTTAATTAGGAATTTTTGGATATGCTTGTAGAGAATTTCAAGCATGATCATAAGGTAGCATTTAGATGTCAAAATTCATAACATAAACTTATTGTTTTCATTCTCCCAAATTTGGCCTCAGGGTGGTATCCAAGAAGAAGATCAGAACAAAGAGGAGAAAGGTAAAGGAAATGAAGATTAAGTGATTTCAACCTTTATTAAGGTTAATGGATACATTTTCTACACTTAATTTCATTTAATCCTTGAATTTTCCATGAAACTTACATTATGTAACTAAGTGAGTTTAAGGAATAATGAGAAATAAATTAATATAACTTAGTAAAATGATGAATTTGAAATAAGCATAAAACTAAAAAGAAATTAAACAATAGGTGAGAGAACTAGTTATGGCTGAATGGTCTTCTAAATAGCATAATGTGTAATTTTGTTGTTAATTAAAGTATTAAGCATAAATTATGCAATATCATGATAAACAAATATATTATTGCTAATTTAAGGTTAAGATCATGTATGGACATAATAGTTAGTATGTAAACATAATGGTATACTTATACACTACAAGAAAATTTGGAAACAACAACGGAAATGATTCCATTGCTAAATTAGCAATGAAAAACCAATTTCGATGCTATTTAGCAAGGAATATAATTTCCATTGCTAAAATTGGTTAAACTTTGTAGATTTAGCAACGAAAAAATTTTTGGTTATCTTCCATTGCTAAAAGTGGAGGGAATTTTTGGCGCCAAAATTTAGCAACGAAAATTAGCAACGGAATCACTATACCGTTGCTAATTAAGGCGCCAATAGGTGGCGAAAAAAATTGGAACGAAAAATATCAACGGAATATGATTTTTGTTGCTAATTTAGCAACGAAATTTAATTTCCGTTGCTAAAATAGCAACGGAGGATTATTCGGTTGCTAAAATAGCAACGAAATTTATTTTCGGTTGCTAAAATAGCAACCGAATTATATTTATGTTGCTAAATAGCATCCGAAATAAAATTCCATTGCTAATTTTCATTTTCAATGAAAAATAGCAACCGAATTAAGTTTCGGTTGCTAAAATAACAACGTAATTTATTTTCGATTGATAAAATAGCAACCGAAATATATTTTCGTTGCTATTTAGCAATCGAAATTATTTTCGTTGCTATTTAGCAACCGAAATAGAATTTCGTTTCTAAATAGCAACCGAATTTATTTTCGGTTGCTAAAATAGCAACGAAATTTAAATGGGGGCATTTAAGTATTTTTTATGTTTGTTAGAAATATAAAATAGAAATTAAGCTATGATATATTTCTTTGCTGCTAATTAAATTAATATTATTTTTTACTTGAATGTGGAAATAAGTTGACAATGCTTGCCAAAGCAAGAGATCAGCAAATTGTAAATTATGAATATCATATTATCAATATATTAGAGAGATTTTTTTTTTGCTTACATCATCGCATAATGTATTTTAAGAAGTTCACAAAATTGGTTTTTCTTTAACTGGATTTAGTTTAGATATTGTTAAATTAGTTTAAAAGTGGAGAAATATATGTTTGTTTCTGTTATAAATTAGTTTAAATGCAATGTCAATGATGTGATTTTTGATTAGAAGCAGAGCTAGTAATTAATTTAGTGTTTAATGGAAATTAAATTTGCTCTTAAACTGTATTTCAAAATGACTCAAACATGAATAATTATTCATAACTATAAGTTATAAGTGCTTAATAGCCTTCCTAAAAATTATGATAATTATTCAACATGAATTATTTAATACAAGCATAATTTTTTTAATAATAGAAATTTCAACATTAATTTTATCTTTTCCTTATTCTCTAAAATTTTAAAAAAAAGATAGGTTAAATTATAATTTGGAGGCCTTTAAAAGTAATAATTTTAAACAAGGTGTAATTTTAGAAATTGCTAATAATAATAATAATAATATTAACTATTATTATGATAGTGGGAAGTCATTGGAATTTTCCAGACTAACAATCATAAGCAAAAAAAAAAAGAAGAAAAGAAGGGAGAACGGAGGAGGGAGGCGAGATGGAGGAGGAGAGCCAACTGGCTGCTACGGCGGCAACCCGAGCGTGCGCCACCAACCACCACTCCTTTCTCACCGTCGGCGTCTAGCCTCACGTCACCAGGGTGGTTTGGCTTGGTTCCCATCTCTTCTCTCTCGTGACCGCAGCGGCTCCTCCTCCTTTTTTGATGAGACAGGCGGCTATCGGCAAAATGGCCAACGCTGGCAAGTCCTTTGGTGCAAGCCGCAGACTCCGGTACCCCCTAATCATCCCCAACTGCCGGCGATGGACAAATCGGGAAACGAGAGGAACATTGGTGGTTCTTGAGTAGATCCCAATCGAATGGTGATGCTTTGGAGCACGTGACGACCTCCGTAGGTCTCCTCTCAATGCCAGCTACCTCCAGATGATTTTGGTCCCATGCCGACGAAGCTCCGATCAAGTTCCGACAAAGCTCCGGCGAGTATAGGGACCAACAAAATTGCTCTTCTTCATTCTCTCCATTTTGTTCATTCTCACCATCTTCATTTTTGGTAAGGGGCTAAATTTCATCTCTTTATGTTTTGGGTTTTTGTTCTTTGAAATAATTTAGGTTAATTTATTGATCTTAATTTGTTGGGGAATTTTGTCTTGTTTTTGTTTGTTGACAATATTTATGCCCTTCAATCCTGGGCTTGATTGTCATGGACTGTTAATTGCTCTATCAATAATAACTTTTAGCTTATAAAAAAAAGCTTCCTTGTATCCACCTTAAAATCATAGTTAGTAGCATCTTTAGGGAAAATTCCTACAGCCAGTCAAAGAAGATGTTAAATCTAGCAAATACTTAAGCTATTGAAATGTCCTTCCTACCTATTTAAACTACTTATTAACATCGGTATTAAAGAGAAAAAAAGCAAAAGTGGACAGCGTAACCAAAATAAAAAGGAATCCTAAAGATGAATCTTTGCATACAATTTCTTTTCCTTTTCAATTTGTGGCTTGAAATCTGCTGGATATCTTCAAGAAATTTATTAGATGGCTTGAAATCTATTAATAAATATTGCAACATTTATTTGGTCCACAATCATTTATTCTTTGATGTGGATGCAAGTCAAGTAATTAATCTTAACAATATCTATGTCAATTGAAATGGTTTAATCGCTGTCATATTAGATTTGTAATTAGCTGAACTTCATAGTAAATAAGTTTCTGCAAAACAACATGAATTGCCCATCTTAATATTGGCAAAATATGATTTATGAATTTGTTATATAAGAGTGAGATACACACGTGGTTCCATGGATGCAAACTAAGTTACACATGTTATAATTTAAGAAATTCATAAATCATATTTTGACTGTGTTTCTAGTTTATTTTGATTGTTCCTTTTCTTGTATTTATTATTTGTTTGGTATATTATGTCTTGGGTTTAAATACCTGAATTTTTATGGTGAATTGTGTGCAAAATCTATCTAATCTCTTGTCACGTAATCTGGGAATAGGGAGGAGCCTAAAAGCTATTTTTTGTTTTTATTTGTAGATTCACTCAGAGAATCTATTGCTGCAAAAAATGGGGATAGCAAGGAGGTTTCTCTATTTGTAATGGCAGATGCAACATATGGTAGCTGTTGTGTTGATGAAGTTGGAGCTTCTCATATTGATACTGATTGTGTCATACATTATGGACAGACATGTCTTAGCCCGTGAGTATTCTACAGCATATTATATGAATCCATGCGCACGCATGTTGTTGAAACTGTTACTGTTCTCAATATTTTTAGGTATAGAAGGCCTCTGACTAGGTCATTTATAGTGCAACATGTCCTTAAGATGTTAATTTTGAATTGAAATTATATGTATGCACTTTTTTGCATGCTTACTTTAAACTATTTTTTGTTTGTAGGACATCAACCAGTCCAGCATTCTTTGATAAACTTTTTCATTGGATTTTTAATTTTTCAATTAAGCCATGCCTTGATTCAACTATTACAGCCTTAATTACAATTATTAAATGTGACTCTTACTATTTTTATTTTTGCTGAAAGTATTTACCTCCTGAAATTTGATAAAAATAATAATTAATTCTTTAATATTTATTTTGATGCAATGTTCCAATAAAATTTACAAATTGAAATAATATCATCCCTTAGGAAAAAAATCTAGGCATGGTGTGCATGACATGGCAGTTACAGCAAGGGACAGTTCCAGATGACTTCAGGTAAACAACAATAGATGCATGCTGTAGGATATGCTATTTTTCTTAGCTTGGGAACCAGGCCTATGTATGAGTTGTTATTTTCTTTGCTAGATTTCTAGTTAAGGCTTCATATCATGACATCTTACTTTTGACTGATGTCTTTATGGCTTCAATAATTTGGAATACTCTGTTCATTTCATATGAGATTCTTTAAGTATTGAACCAAGATCTAGAAAGATCTGAAAATTGAAGATTAATTTAGTTTCTTACTTGTTTCTAAACTTGTCTTGAAGGGACTTCTTATCACTAGGCATTGTGTTTTGTGTGTGTGTGTGTGTGTATCCAGGCCACTTTCAGTGCTGTACTCTTTTCTTATTCTTAATTTCACTTCCCTACAATAAGGCATATCCAACTATGGGTGATAAGAAAAAAGACACAAGAAAATTCTCTTGACTGTTTTATGATTTGGAAACATACAAATCTAGGACTAAATTGCAGAGTATAATGATTCTCAATCTTTTTGGGGAGGGAGTGAACCCTTTTGCTTTTGATTCAAAAGTTTGAGATACATGTGATTAGAATGTGATCTGCTATCATTTAAGTATTAATATGAGCCCATTTATGAATAAATAAGGCTCATTTTAACTTTTGCTTCTTGTTTCTAATATTGGTGCATTTCTGGAACTTGGAATCAGTTTCTCCATTGTGCAAAGTTCATATTGTAGTGGAATTATTTCAAAATATTTTCAATAAGTTGGAATCATTGAATTCAGATCTTTGCACCTTATCTTTTTATGCTAAGAATTCTTGTCTATAAAATGGAGTTATGCCAATTTTGTAGACATAATATGAACATTGTAATCGTTTATTGTGTGCAGTATAACTTAATTTTTGTTATGTGTATGTCCATGCGTAGCATTGATATTGAATTGACTGTTTCCTAAATCGCTTTTAATTTAGCTTGAGCGATAGTGGGTGTTCAATCAATATATAGGTACTATCATATGTATATGTGAATACTAGATTTGTAACTTCAAATCACTATGTACAATATATAAATGTAAATTGGAATTTGCAATTTGCAAAGCATAAAGAGTTCCTTCAAACTCTCATCAAAATCAATAATAATTTAGTGACAGAATAGCGACGAAAATTCCGTCGTAATTTTTTTTTAATTTTCACTGTATTTAGCAACCGAAACTTCATTCGGTTGCTAGAAATAGCAACGAAAACTAATTTTGGTTGCTAAATATAGCAACAAAAATTTATTTCGGTTGCTAAATATAGCAACGAAAACTGATTTCGATTGCTAAATATAGCAATGGAAATTTATTTCGGTTGCAAAATATAGCAACGAAAATTCTAATTTCGTTGGTAAAAATAACAACGAAAAATAATTTCCGTTGCTAAAAATACCAACCGCCAAATTTGCAACCGAATGTTCCGTTGCTAATTTTTATTAGCAACGAAAATTCAACAAATTCGGTTGCTAATTTCCATTGCTATTTGTTGATTTTCTTATAGTGATAGTTACAAAAGAAATATTAAGGTAAAATAATTATAAGCTAGCATAAATATACATAATTTAATCTTAGAAACATGTTTGACATAAAATGTGATAAGAAAATACATGATAGGCTTGATGTCACGATGATGTCGAATTGTTTACCTAATGATAATGACATATTTTCATTATGCTTAGATGCTATTTCTTATATACTTTATAGTTTTATAAATATTATGGATGAATGCATGAAAAGTGATGTTGTATGATATGATACATAATGGAAACACTATAAAAATTCAGATAGAAATATAACATAAAGTATAATAATTGGTTGCCTTAGTATACAGTGGGTAATTTGGGACCCTAAAATATAATGGTTAGCTATAGGGATCCACATCTTATGATAAAATCATTCAGTAAATTATTATCGAGGAATAAATACATTTAGGTAGTCACCTTGCTCACATAGTTATACAATATACCAGTTATACAATCCTCATCTCGCATATCTGGTTTGAAGATTTTCACTGGTCACTATTAATAGCAAATATGTAATTATGCTATAAATTAAGGATTAAATGGTAAATTTTACATAAAAGATATGATAAATGTAAATAAATAAGAAACAAAGTGAAAAACAAAATTAATATATTTAAAAAGGTTAAAAATGTAATTACATGATAAACTAGGGGTAAAATAGTAATTTAGCATAAAAGGGGAGTTTAGAAGATTAAAATAGCCAATAAGTCAAAAAAACATAAAATTGTAAATGGTAAAAGGTTTAGGGACCAAAATGTAATTTACCATTTTATAGGCAAACATGAGGACAAAAATGAAAATTTTACATCTAAGTTGAGTTAGATGATAAGGGAAGAAAAAAGAGTCAAAATTGGAATGAATAAGGTCAAATATGGTAAGTAAAAATTTTAGGGGATCTAACCATAACTTTTCATTCAAGTAAGAATATTATAGCAATTAATAAGAAAAAAATAAGTATAATAAGGCTTAAGTATTAATTTAGTCAATAAAAAAAGTTAATTAAATTAAATTAATAAAAAAACATTAAGTGGTAAAAAGGTAATTTAACAAAAGTAATTACATTAAATAAATTTTTTTGTAACTGTATCCACCACTGGGCAACAACATTGTTTAGTGCATAGTTTGTTGACTGTGTATAAGGACAAGTAAATAAAGGACTTGAAGAAAGCAATGGAGCTAGCATGTACTTGTGATATTTTGGGCAAATTTATAACTCTTTTGTATTAAGTTTATTTTTAGTTAATGATATGTAATGTATACATTATATTGTATTAAGAACACTAAAGATTAGTGAAGCATATGTATATTAATGAATGCTTGAGTGATGAATGATGGATTTGTGAATGTGTTGTGATGTTGGATGATGGATGATCTTAAAAGTGCTACATATGTAAGTGGAGTATTGAAGGTGAAGGTTGCCTTTTGGGAGTGTTAAATTTTCAATTTGCAAGTTTGGATAACATGATTTATAAGTCATTATGCTGCCAAAATTTTGACCCAATAAATAGTAACTTAACAACCCTAAATATGAATTGGAACTTAAAGGATGAATTTAAGATGTTAATCATTAATGTTAATGGTCCATTATGATAATAGCGTGCAATGACACTATAACTTATACACCATGTATGGAAGTCATAAATATTAGTAGAGTGTTACATTTAGTGGTATCAGAGCAAGGTTTAGACGATCCAAAGTTAGAATAGATGCCTAAATGGGAATGAATATTTGAATTGGTATGTGTACATGCCATAAAGGAATAAGTGATTTTGTTATTGAATCTTACCTATCCATTTTGCATATTTCAAAGATAGTTATGGCTTTGGTATCTAGGTGAGCACTTGAGATGGAGAGTAATGCAGAGAGTGGGGCCTCAACTATGCCAGCAGTTAGTGAAACAACTCCCACTATGTAGTCTCATTTGCCCAGTCAGCACACATTGCCACCAGCTCCACCAACTCTTCTACCAGCTACAAATGTTCCTTTAGATTTTGCATAGATGATGGCAAACCTATTATACCAATGACTTCAGGCCCCTATTCCTCCACAACTACAACATTAGCTACCACTTCAGCTATTCAAGAAACCCATACTAGAACAATTGACAAAGTTAGAGGTTAAGGATTTCTATGATTGGGAACAGGTGACAGCGATAGAAACTGAAGAATGTTGAAAAAAATTAAAAGACTTCTCAATTTTACACATAGTCCACCTGAGGAGATCCTAGAGGGCAGAGTTGTATTGTTTTAGGGCCCTGCATATACATGGTGGGATATAGTTAAACAGTATACACCAGCAGAGTAATTAAGATACAATTTCTTCATTGAACAATTTAGGGAAAAGTATATTGGAAAAGAATATCAATGGGCATAGAGGAAACATTTTGGCAATTGCAATAGGGTTCTTGCATAATGCAAGATTATGATAGAGAATTTGAAAGACTTAACTCTTACATGAAAGATTATAACATATCACCTTGCAAAGATGTATCAATTGCTCGAGATGAGACTTTATAATGATATTAGAAAAGCCTTAGTAGCCCACGAGTACACTAATATGAGAGATTTAGTTGAAGCAGCTGTAAAGATTAAGTAATTGAGGCTTAGGAAACTAATAGACAAGCCAAGTCCCAGCAAAGAAGGAGACCATACAAAAGAGCACCCAGAAGCCCTATTAAAAAGTCTAGAGGTACTATTGCTCTCCTACTAGGCTCTACAACAAATTTAACACCTAATCAGAGGTCTACTACTCGAGCTATTCCTCTGACCACTTCTATAACTAGTGCAACTTAGGGATCTGGAGGATTTAGTAACCCTATTTGTAATCATTATTGAAGTAGGCACCAAGGTTAATGTTAGGGGAGTTACAGGAGCATGTTTAAGACACGGGTCAAAAAATCATCTGAAGAAGGATTTTCCTCGTGCTTAGACGACTACCTTAGCCACCCCAATAGATAAACCTAATATTGTACCACCCAGAGGCCATAGAAGAGGTGGAACTATTAGAGGTATGTCAATCAAAAAAAGCACACAAGCTCTACCAGCAGTCAGTAGAGAACCATCCAGTCATACTTATGCTATCAGAGCTAAAGAAGAGTAGGATGCTCTATCTATCATATAGGTAAATTTTATTTATTTGATGCTCTAGTTTATGCATCAATTGATCCAAAGTCCACACACTCATATCTCAACATAAAAGTTGCACAAGGGAAGGGTTTAGCTAGAACATAATTAGATTAAGAAATCTTAGTCAACAATCTATTAGGGCACAGTGTGGTATTAAACAAAGTATTTATGGAATGCCCCACTCAGATATAATAAAATACTTTCCTGGTGAATTTGATAGAGCTTCCCTTACATGAATTTGATGTGATTTTAAGGATGGACTAGCTCTATAAATATCAAGTAATGGTGGATTACCGATAAAAAAGAATTACATTGATGGCCCCTGATAGACAGGAGATCACTATCGTAGAGGAAAGATCCAATCCCTTCTCAAATATCATTTCAACTATTGCAGCACACATATTTATTCATAAGGAATGCTTAACTTATTTAGCTTATGTGATGAAAGTTAAAAAAGAAAAACCCAAAGTCAGTGATGTACCTACAGTCCATGACTTCCCTGATGACTTACCAAGGTTGCCACTAGAAAGGAAGGTAGAATTCATAATTGATGTGATCCCTTATAGTATTCCTATTTATATGGCACCATATCACATGGCACCTATAGAATTAAAAGAATTAAAAATTCAGCTGCAAAAACTATTAGATAAGGGATTTATCCACCCTAGTGTATCACTATGGGGAGCACCAATCTTATTTGTTAAAAAAAAGGATAGATCACTACGGATTTGAATTGATTACAAATAATTAAATAAAGTAACAACAAAGAACAAACATCCACTACCCAAAATTGGTGATTTGTTAAACTAGTTGAAAGGTGTAGGTGTAGTTACTAAAATTAACTTGAGAACAGGATATCACTAGCTATGGGTTAGAGAAACATATATGCCTCAGGCAGCTTTTTGCATTCGTTATGGTCACCATGAATTTTTGATCATGCCATTTGGCTTCACTAATGCACTAACATCATTCATAAATCGATTAATCATATCTTTCATCCATACTTAGACCAGTTCATGGTGATTTTCATCGATGACATTATGGTCTAATAAAAAAACTCTAAAAGAACATGATTAGCACTTGTGAATCGTATTGCAAACATTGAGGGAGAAATAGCTATAAACCAAATTTTGCAGGAGGGAATTCAGGCTGAATAAAGTTACCTTATTTGGTCACGTGGTGTCAGCAGAAGGAATCAACATTTACCCAAAAAAGGTTGAAGCCATCTTGGAGTGAAAACTACCCAATAACATTACTAAAGTAAAAAGCTTTCTTAGATTGACTAGTTACTATAAGTGATTTGTCAAAAGATTTCCATGATAACTTCTCCACTTACCAAGCTATTATAAAAGAATGCCAGGTTTGAGTGGATTTATAAATGCCAGAAAAGCTTTAAAAAGATAAAGAGTATATTAACTGAAGCTTCTATCCTCACACAACCTACTTTGGGTAAGCCTTGCATTATCTAGAGTGATACTTCCAAGAATGGGCTAGGATGTGCATTAATGTAGGAAGGCAAAGTAGTAGCCTTTGCTTTTTAGCAAGTTAAACTACATAAAAGTGATTATCCTACCTATGATCTAGAGTTTGCAGTCATTGTATTTGCACTAAAGATTTGGAGACATTACATTTATAGTGAAAAATGTTATATCTACATAGATCACAAGAGCTTAAAATATTTACCCACCCATAAGGAGATTAATTTAATGTAATGCAATGGTTGGAGCTCATCAAAGATTATGACTATCTAATTAAGTACCATCTTAGTAAGGCAAATATTGTAATAGATGCACTCAGTAGAAAGCACTTAATGACTTTAAAAGCTATGAATGTCAAGGTACCATAGCATAAGATGGAGCACTTATTGCGAAAATGTAACTTAAACCCAATTGGTTACAACAAGTGAAGGCCATACAGAGGTAAGATAAGTGTTTAGCATCCATTATTTCTCAAATACAGTAAGTAAAGAACATCAAGTTATCCTTTGGAAGAGATGACTATTTATATTGTAAAGAGAACATTTACGTACCAGATAATGCAGCATTAAAGAAGAATATCTTGATAGAAGCTCACAGCAGCAGTTAAGCTATATAGTTAGGTAGCAATAAAATGAATCAAGATTTAAAAGCAACTTATTATTGGCCAAGAATAAAGAGAGAAATAGCAGATTTTATGGCAAAATGTTTTATATTCCATCAAGAAAAGGTCGAGCACCAAGTCCCTTCTGGTTTGTTACAAAAATCACCATACCTAAATGGAAATGGGACCGCATCACTATGGACTTTGTTGTTGGGTTACCACTATTAGAGAGTATGCCCTAGAGCCCATGTAAAAGGGATGTATTTCATATGTATGAATTTATATTCTTAATAAAATGCATTATTCATTTATTAATGATATATTTAAATACGTGAGTTTGTAAATCTTAAATTAATAAATGAAGTCTTTGATATTATAAATACAGTGCAAAGGTAATCATGAAAGTGTGCATGATATGAGGTTTCTATTAAATGCAAATGTTTTAATATCTAAATATCCCAAGTCATATAATTTACAAGATTGGACATTGTTAATTCTTACAGACTAGCACAAGTTATGATTCTTTAATGGTTCAAGCAGTGGTTCTCATAATTGTGATTATGAAAGATAATCAAAGCTAACATGTGGATGCATGTTAGAATAACAAGTTCATTGGAGACCTACAAACAGAATCCTCACATGGATATTAAATCTATGTTAGTGAGAAATCTCTTCATAGCGGTTGTGCAAGTATCCTTAGACTTGAGATCACCAAAGTCATCTTAAGTAGCAAGTGGTATACTTTGACTCCATAATTGATTACTTCCAACTGGGATTGAACATAGTTAGGAGGTTGGGTATATCATGACCTACTTGAAGATAGTTGAGTGATTGACAAAGGATTCACCATCCCAAATTTATTAAGGGAAGTTATCTCACATGATTCTATAATTGCCTTGTTCAGAGAATCTCTGGCCAGAGTAATATGCTAAGATGGATAGAGATCCATGAAGGACATTTTTGGAACAATGGTTAAATTAATAGAAAATACATAATTAGATTTATATGAGTTGACATAAATCGATGCTTAGAATCTAATTGAGATAAGAGTGGTGAAAGGAGTAATTGCATGGTAACGGTTTCTATGGAAGGGTATAGTCAAACCACTTAACTTTCCTAACATTTGGGTAGTCATGATGCCTAGATAGAGGCCATTCATGATTTGTATAATAGTGTATCATTAATATCAATAGGGATTGATAAAATGATTTAAAGAAGTTTAAATCATGTGAGTTTTGAATAGAACTCACAATTACATATTATGCTCGCAATATGGACAAGAACCCAATAGGTCACACACATATAGAGAAAATGATAAAATGGTAAAATGACAAGGATAATAATATTTGATATTATTATGGGAATAGAGAAGTGAATAAGAGAATAATTAATTAAAGAGTTTAATTAATTATGATCAAGTAAAATTGTTTGCAGAACTTTTTAGAAATGTTCTGTAAAATAGACCTAATTAGAATAATATATTTCATAATTAATTATTAATTGGACTATAAGTGTTATAAGACTGATATAATAATTAATAGATCAATTGGAGAAAATAATGGAGTCCCAGAAAATTAAGGTTGGCGCATAAACCCTTAAGAGGAAGGGTTTCACTCCAACTACAAACAGAAGGCTTTAGAGGCCTAATTCTTGGACCAAAATAAGTTAAATATATTTCATAAGTGTTATGGAGCCTAAATATTTAATTTGGTTAGATTTGGAATTCATTTGGATAATTAAATTCAAGTATATGCACAAAGGGCCTAGTTTGTAGATTTTATGCATAGTCTTTTGTGAAAAGGGCTTAAATTTGATTTAATTAAGTCCAAATAAATTATTATTAATTCCAAAAGCCTAATTAATATTTCTCCAAAAATTTTAAAGAGCCTAATCTCATTATGAAGTTGGATTTTTAACCTAACTATAAAAATTCAAGTGATGGGGTTTTAGGGTTTAATGTGAAAAATTAAGAGAAAACAAATTCTCTCAATTTTCTCTCAACCCTAGCAGTCACCCCCTTGCTAGAATCAAGAGATTTCGGCCAGCCCTTACTTTTCATCTATTGTTGGTTCATTCAATCCTTCTCAAGTATGGATTACTCATTGGAGATGTTTAACTTTGGACACTGTGGTTTGCGATAACCCAGTGAGAAGGAAAATCAACTATTTAACAAAAATCAAAGGTGATTTTTCTTATTCCCATTAATATGTATATTGTAAATTCATGGCAAGATCAGATCTATTGATTCAAAAATTTTAAATTCCACTTATGTATGAGATGCATGTAACCGATAATTTCTAACAACCACTCACTAGGAGATAATATAACTCTATATAGGTAATAGTAGATAGATTGACAAAGTCTGCACATTTCATACCCATGAGGTTAAACTTTTTGCTAACCAAATTAGCAAAAATCTACATCAATGAGATTGTTAGATTGCATGGTATTCCTTCATCCATTATCTTGGACAGGGATCCTAGTTCACATGTAGATTTTGGAAAACACTCTAAAAAGCATTAGGAACTTGCTTAAACTATAGCACAACTTTCTATCCATAGATAGATGGATAGCCCGGGTAGGTGATACAATTTATATTCTAGAGTTTGGTAGCAATCAGGAGAAATATCTTCCATTAGCAATGTTTGCATATAATAATAGTTACCAATCCAGTGTCAAAATGGCACCATTTAAAACATTTTATGGAAAAAAATGTAGAACTCCCTTATGTTGGATCAATCTCAGTGAATGCTAATTGACGGGACCGAATCTGATCAAAGAAATGGAAAAAAATAAAGTTGATCAAAGATAATTTGAAAATCGTAGCAGATAGGACTAAAGTTCTAATAAAGTGATGTATCATTGAAGAAGCTTCTGGTATTTATCTTATCCTCTTTTGATATTTATTTATATGTATTGATAGATTATAATAATAAAAATACATATATGTATTTTTTGGAATATTAGATAAGGTGAATGTTTTTGAGGATGGCAAGTATGTATGATAGATTAGACTCCCCACTCATATTGGTATGCATGTAAGGGTAGTGCATTTAATAAGACCCTAAATTTACATTGAATAGTAAATGATATGTATATATGTCTAGTATTCAGATTATAGTTTAAGTATGTGAATAATATGGTTTATGAGAAAGAGTTTATGTATATTTAATAAAGTTTTCCATATTTAAAAATGATATGATGACAAGTTTAGATTGATTATGCTCTACATACCTGTTAGTGACTCCTTGATAAGTGTGGGTAGTTGACTAAACATTTCAGAGTATGGGATAGGGCAAAACATGTACATTACATGAGAAAATAAATTTGCATTCTATTGCTTGCATAAATTCATCATTGCATTAATGTCATTTGACAAGACATGAAAAGCATTATATCATATATATAGGCCCCGACTGAAAGAAAAACTGACAGGATGTACATTAAGCGTAGTAATAATATGATAATAAAAGAAGGTTATTGTCATAAAGAGATAAAGATATATAGTACTTAAGTGTGATAAAGTAAATAACAAGAGATTCATGAAGATATAGTATTGGAAAAAGATTTATTGTGGTAAAGAAAGAGTTATTGATATGTAAGTGATGAAAAATTGGTAAATGTTTCAAGTGTGAATTTTTAGGATAAAATTATTTAAGAGAGAGAGAACTGTCAGGCCCTAACATAGATCCTAGGAGAATTCATGTATATTATAATGGTACTATGGTTAATTTGTGCTTGATTATTTGATGCATTATAAGTTTTGATATAGAGGATAATTATTTTTAATGATAGAGGGTAAAAAAGTCATTTTATATCAAAGCATACTTATGTATAATTGGGATAAAAATATAATTTAATGGTCAATTACAATAAAAGAAAGGAGGTTGAGGTGGAAATAAGAAATAAGAAATTAACTAAAATTTATCTTCTGGGGAATAGGATGAGAACATCCTCCACTCATCTCTATAGAATGCTAACGTGAGGAAGGGAAAGGAGAACAAAATCTAGGTATAAATGGGTTAATGTAAGCAAAGCATTCACTTTCTTTTCTCAATAAAAATCTATTAATCCCATTTCTATCTCTAAAGAGATTAGCATTACCATACTTTTCTCTTCTAAAATTGACCTCTCCACCTCCATATAAAACCCCTATCTTTTATTTTAGCATTTTTGAGAGAGAACATGAAGGTTTGATTTTCCTAAAAGGAAGAAGTAAACTAGAACAATGGAAAAGAAGTGAGAGTGATTAAATAAGGTGTTGTTTGAATTGCATGTCATGTTTGGGAACTTCTACAACTTTGCATGTGCTTATTTTGTGTAATGGTTTAAATAATAACGTGTAATAAATGTGTTAATAGGATAGAGATATGAATTATAGTTATAA
This sequence comes from Excoecaria agallocha, assembly GCA_037975025.1. Taxonomy (NCBI): domain Eukaryota; kingdom Viridiplantae; phylum Streptophyta; class Magnoliopsida; order Malpighiales; family Euphorbiaceae; genus Excoecaria; species Excoecaria agallocha. Next base: position 13,913,683 of record CM075810.1, on the reverse strand, counting down.
AATATATGATTAAAGTTTTGCATGTGATTGATTTTATGAAGATTAAGAAGACGGTGAAGAGAGAATAGGAAATTAGCTCATAAAATCTCTACATGTGTTCAATTTAAGGTTTATTTGAGAAATTATTATAGATTGCTCAAAAGCAAAGCTTTAAATCTCTATTATGTGTAATTCAAATTGGAAGGAAATCAAATTCACTTTTTTAAAAAGGCTAAACTTAATTTTAATCTTAATGAAATGAAAGAAACAATGTTGAAATCATAATATTATTCTTATCTTTCTACAAAAGTATAATGCTCTATTTTACAAAATTTCTTATATTTAAATGTTTTAAAAAGATAATCTTGAGTTTAACTGGTATTAAAAGTTAAGAAGATACATAGGTTTTAAAGATATTATGTTGGAAATTAAATTTTACTGTGTTCTTGATAACTTGCAAGTTAAATTCTAGAATTTTACTATTGAATTTCGTAAGCAATAGCAACTTGGTTGGGTTGAATGTCAACCTTACCTTGTTGTTTCATTCTGCTTAAAAGGGGAAGTAGCATCTCAGTTGGGTTAACTATCAACCCTAACTAGTTGGGAACATCTTGGTTGGGTTAAATATCAACCTTACCTAGTTATGTTATTCTGCTTGCAAGGGAGTAAGCATCTCTATTGGGTTTAATATGAACCTTATCAAGTTGATATCCTTTAGAACTCACATATATAGATTAAACCAAATCAGTTGGGTTTAAATTCAACCCTACTGAGTTGAATCTAAAATTGCTCCAAAGGCTATCTACAAAACACAGTATTCATGATTCTTTGATACTAAATTATTTCTAAAGAGTAAACAAATGGTTCATGAGTAATTTAACACTAGAAATGAGAACATAACATATTCTATAAACACATGAAAGAATGATAGTAATATGATATAAAGCCATCAATGAACCTAAAGTATTATATTCATATGAAATACACATGAGTGGACAAGACTTTAAATGTTTACTTGAAATAGTGTAAGTATGCATGAATGCTTATACCTTTTTGTTATCATATGATTGTATATAATTATTGTATTTTAATATCTACATATATTTGTATTATTAAATGGGATTATGTATATATATATCTATATAAGTATGTATAGATATTAATATAGTATGAACATGTATGAATGGGCATCAACCTTGGAATGGGAGTGGCATGTGTATTTGAATAACTTTATTGGTTATATTATTTTGATTGTATATGCTTAACATTTTAATCTACTATGGACATGTAATGATATGTTTTAAAAATAAACAAGTATAGGATTTGTACATAGGGAATGGTTTAGATATGCACTTATGAAATGATAACATATATATATATATATATATTCTATATAATTATAGCTCTTATGAATATATCATACAAGTATGATAGTGAGGTGTGTGCAAGCATGAAGATATAAGCATACTTAATATGTGTTTCTAGCTCATATTGTATGCTTTAATGAAAAGTGAGATATAGATATGCACACATATATTATTTGAATAAGGAAACTCAACATAGCATGGTGATAAGTATCACTTTCATATACATATTATGAGTTACATGCCTTTGTATTGATTACAAGCACAAAAAGTTTATATAAAAACTTGTTTATAATGACATGCTCATATATATACATGCATATATGTATGTATGTATATACATAATTGTAATGCCCTAAAATTTACATTTGATATGCATGGTATATTTTAAAGCATAAATAGTAACATTAGGATAATTTTTAGTGTGATTATAATAAAATAGTATAGTAAAATTTAAAAATGTATAAGTGTAAAATGTGCTCAGCCTAAAGAAATCTATGGATGGATGAGCTATATGGAATTTATAGTTAATTATTAGATAGAAAAATATGAGTTAAATGGAGTTTAGTTATACAATTTGAGATAAAATTGAGTTTAAATAGGTTCTCAAAATAGATAGTGAAGATTTTACTTGGTACCATAGAAATGATTGATAAAAAGTTTGACCGAACTCAGAAATATTCTATAAACCTCAAAAAATTAATTTGATCACATAAAATAATTAGACATAGCATAAATTAGCTATTGGAAGTGAAAAATAAATTTTTTGATCGTTTTGAAATTTCGGGTTTTGGACCGATTGATTTTACATCCAAAGCCGAAAGTATACCAAAATAAAATCAAAATGACTTAAAATTTTTACCATATGCTTTTGAATATGTGATTGATTGTGGCATAACATTTTGTAGCATTCTAATAAGTAGAACATAAGTTTCAAAAAAATAGTGAAAAATAGAGGTTAGATTATTTAGATGAATTAAATGGTATATTTAATTCATATAAAGGCATAATTATCATTAGGAAATAAGCAATAATTACCTACATGCATCAGCATTGCATAAAGAAGAGTAAAACCTAATGAAACCTCAACAAGTGGCTTAAAAATAAACCAATGAATGAAATAATAAAAGGTGGAATCATAGTCATTGGCTTGGTGTACTTAAGGACAGCCTAGAGTAGTCTAGAATCTTCTACAATTCTACCTAAAATTCTATAATTTTCTTTCTTTTTCTTTGTAAAAACCAAAACACCTTTATTTTTAGCCATCCATAATTTTTCTTCTTGCCTTTTCCATTTCCCACCATATCTAAAGCCTTAATTTCACTCAAATATACTTGAAAGAATCCTTTTCATCCTAAAAATAGAATTGGAACAAAAAGGAGCTTGAAAAATAAGAATTTTTAGTTAGAGAAAGGTAATCTAATTAGCTAAATTTTGGGGTTTTTGTTTAAATTAATTAAAGATTTTATTATAGGCTAGTAAAGATCATTAGTACAGTTATTTAGTAGCTTTTACATTTTTAGGTTCATTGCATAAACTCATCATTTTTTGGCCTAAAAAGGAATTTTAAGAGAAAGAGAAAAGCAATGAAGAGAAAGGAAAGCAGAAAGAAGAATAGAGAATTTTTAAGTAATTTTAAGGTTAGTGGATATAAATTATAATTAATTTCATTTATTTCTTTGAATTTATCTTAGAATTTAGATTATATAACTATATAAATTTGAGTAAAATTGTGAAATAATTTAACATAACTTGATAAAATAATGAATAAACATGATATAAATGTAAATTAATGAAGAAAACAATTTAGGAATGAGAAAATCCACAACGCTAAATTATATATTAAAGGATAATATAAGGTAGTTTGATAATTAATGACATATTTAACATGAAATGCAAAATATAATGTATAAAGAATGCAATAGAATTGAATAGAAACAAAAATTACATGCAGACATAATTGTGTACAAGTGAACATAATGATGTAACAAAAGGCAACTTAGGAATTGTAATGTAAATTGGATGTATGTCACTATATGGATGGTTAAAATGAATTTAGAAACACATATGGCATGTAAATGAAGAAAGAATTATATTGTATGTATGGTAACTCAATGAGGCCGAATGGTGAACATAATGATAATGGCATGTTTTAATCATTTTTATGTAATATTATATGTATACATGATGAATATGTGATTGTTATGTCTAATTAGATGCTAAATAAGTATATGGTATTTGTGACATAATGTGATTAACATGGATAATTACATAAAAATATAATGTAGAATAAAATAATCCCTTACCCTTAGTGTTCAGTGGGTAATCTAAACTATTAGGATATAATGGCTAGCCATAGGGACACATATACCATGGTAGCATCATAACATTAGATTTATTATATACACCAAGGAATAATCTGATGGAATATGACATGGTATGATAATCATGATAGCACAGCGGAAAAACAAAAATTTTATCATACATACCATACATATCCAAAGATAGAACGAAACATGCAATTTTAGGGTTATCGAACTTACAACTTTTAATGCCTTTTAGATTTTTATTCCGATGATGACCAGCAACTAAGATGGCTTTGTCCGTCTTAGATCTCGATCACCAATGCCAAGGAATAGCCTTTTGCGCCACTCCCTCTATTCTCACACACACAATTACACCGTCGGCTTAAAAACGAGATTGCTAGATCTCTTTTTCGGTATTGTGTAAGGGTTATAGTTTGAAGCTACAAAACTTGATTTTGTACTTCTTTAGATTGCTATTACTGCTCAATAACACAAGAGAATGAGGAACAATCCTTTCTCCTTGTGAAAAATTGAACAAAAGAATTAAGAGAGAGAGAGTCACTATTCACGAGTTACTATTCATGCCACAAAAAAATTAGGTTTAGGGTTTTATTTCTTTTAATATATATGCTTATCCTTTGGCAAGTCATTAATCTGAATTCAACTATCCTAAGATAATTAATTCAAACTCTATCACTTCCTAAAGATAAGTAATATATTTTGAATTAAACTCCTTTGAATTTAAATTCAAATTTGAAATAAAACATAAGACATTTAAATAAATGAAATCACTTAATTTAAATATATAGCATGTGCCGAAATTCCTTGATTTCCCTCTTGGAATTTCGGCCACATCATTAAATATATAAGTGATTTAATTTAATTTAAATTCCTTTAGGCTTTAATATTCAATTAACTTAATTAACACAAGATAATTAATTAATTGAAATTAAACCTTATGGGCTGAATTTCTCTCTCTCATGGACCAAAGCCCAATAGCAATATTATAACCCATTACATACATTAATTTGACTTTAATTAAAAGTCCAAATTAATGTCCAATACTTAATTTAAATATTTTAAGCCCAATGCTTTGTGTGCGATCCTATAGGTCCATTTAATGTTGGCAATGAATTAATAAATTAATTCAAAGGCTATATATATTCTCTAGCAAGATATTATAGCATTCCAAATTAAATGAAAATGCATATGGCATTTGGTGACCTAATGCAATTTCACATAGTCCCTTACCCATAAATATCAGAATTAATATAAGGCATGGAACTAGTCATCCTTATATACATAAATTCATTTCTTGATATTCCAATGACACTGAATTCTCAGATAAATAATGATTACTCATTATTTCATCTCGGTATGGCCATACACTTCTCAGTTCACTGATCAAGTGGCCGGTGATATTTTTCTCTCTTATCGAGAGGGGTAATCCCTTCACTTCTCTCATGCTCTCTAACATGAATCAGTGCATACCCAATCATACCCGTACTTGTCACTCTGTTACGAGCACGTTAGGTGTATGTCAAAGTACACAGTAATTCATAAAGAGTTTCATAGAGATTTCAGGTCTAAGAACTCCGATACAAAACTTGCATATGAGAAACACTTATGACTTGTACCATGTAGTGTTCTCATGAGCGGATCGAATCCAGATACCATGTTCTTTAACATATATCTATGATCTCTGATTGACACTCTTGTCCTAATGATCCGTAAGACAGAACTCATAAGATCAGAGAGAGCATACTAGTCTTAATTCATTTGTTATTCCCATAACAATGACTGACTAGGGATATTTAGAATGATGTCTCATTTGTTTCAAGGTCTTACAATCCATGTGCCTCACACATGATAACTTAAACCGAAACAACACTCTTGGATAGTTTTATCAGTTAACATGCACAGGAATACAAAAGATAAAACAAATGCCTCATTTTATTAATTTCAAGTGTTTCGTTATAATGCATTGGGGCTAGGGCTTACACTAACATAATCAGCACACACTGTGGACTAATCGGATAGCATCAAGTAGTTCCATCACCCATTCTAGAGTAGCAGTATCACGTGAAGTGGTCCCTCAAGTTTATTTACATCATTAGAATTCTTATCCCACATATCCAGTATCATGATTTTCACTAATCACCACTAGGGGTAAAATCATAATTATGTAATTAAATAGGATAAAATGATAAATTTTGCATAAAAAATATCATAAATGTCAATAAATAAGAAATAATGTGAAGAATGGGATTAATAAGTTCAAAAAGGGTGAAAATGTAATTCTACGATATGCTAGAGGTAAAACCATAATTTGACCTTAAAAATGTGGTTAAAATGGTTAAAATAGTTAAATAAGTAAAGAATGGAAAAATTGTAATTAAGGAAAAATTTAGGGACCAAAATATAATTTACCACTTCATAGGTACACATAGGGAATAACATGAAAATTTACAACCTAAGATGGAATAGAAGACAAAACAAGCCAAAAAAGTTAAGATTGGCATTAAATAAGATAAAATATGATAAAAAGAAAATATAGGACCTAATTATAATTTTCCACTTAAATGGGGATTTAATTTAAGTGAGAAAAATAAGTCATAAAAGAATTTAATGGAATTTATGGCATTAAAATAATAGATTTTAAGTTAATTAATTAAAAGTAATAATTAAGGGTAAAATAGTAATTTTACTTAAAATAGTTTTATTAGATGAAATTTTATATAGTTGCATCCACCACTAACAAACAATATTACTTAGCACATGATTTGTTTTCATTGCATGCAGGGATAGATAAATTGAAGTCAAGCAATGGAGACAAAGCATGACGATTTTCACCAATTACCACTAGTTGTAAGATCATAATTATGTAAGAAAATAGGGATAAAATGATGAATTTTGCATAAAAGATATCATAAATGTCATTAAATAAGAAATAATATGAAAAATGGGATTAATAGGTTCAAAAAGGGTAAAAATGTAATTATATGATATGCTAGAGGTAAAACCATACTTTGACATTAAAAATGTGGTTAAAATAGTCAAAATAGTTAACCTAGCTTAGAAAGGCAAAATTGTAAATAAGAAAAAGTTTAGGGATCAAAATATAATTTACCACTTAATGGGTACACATGGAATAAAATGTCAATTTACCACCTACGATGGAGTAAAAGGCAAAAGAAGCCAGAAAAGTTAAGATTGGCATTAAATAAGATAAAATATGATGAAAAGAAAATATAGGGACCTAATTGTAACTTACCACTTATGTGGGGAATTAATTTAAGTGAGAAAAATAATCCATAAAAGAATTTGGTGAAATTTATGGCATTAAAATAATTGATTTCAAGTTAATTAATTAAAAGTAATAATTAGGGGCAAAATGGTAATTTTACTTAAAGAAATTTTATTAGATAAAATTTGTTGTTTTATCCACCACTAGCCAATAATATTGCTTAGCATATGGTTTGTTTTCACTACACATAAGGATAGATAAATTCAAGTCAAGCAATGGAGACAAAGTGGCATGTACATGTGAAGACTTTTAGGATTTGTACTTTTGTGTATATAAGCCTTAAGTAGTTGAGAAATTGATGTATGTACTATGACAAGTAATGACCACTATCGTTAGTAAACTTGATTTCTTATGTGCAATGTGATGCATGTTGTGTGAATAAGTTGTGGAATTATATTAGAAGTGTTGTGAATGTTGTTGGAGTGTTGGAGGTGGAGGTTGTATTTTGGAGTGTGATTTTGTCCATTTGCATGTTTGGATAGCATGAATTGTAAGCCGTCGTACTGCCAAAATTTATAGAAAATGAATAGTAACTTGGTGATGCCAAAATGGACTTAAAAATGAAATGGTAAATCAAGCTATCGACTAATGACAAAAATAGACAACTAAGTTAGGTGAAGTAATTATATGATATTGCTAATAATAAAAAACCTTGAAGTGCGAAAGTATGAATCATCATAGGGTGTCACATTTTGTGGTATTAGAGCATGGTTTAGGTGATCCCAATATTTGACCAAACATACAAGTATGAATGAATGGATGATTAAATAAATATATGTACATGCCACATAAGAATGAGTGGAATTTGAAAATTGAATCTTACCTATCCGTTGTGTATTTTAATGATAATTATGGCATTCGGTTCTAGAAGAACAGTTGAGCTGGTGCACTAGAAGTTATTAAGATGACTCCAACTGCCTAGTCTCATTAGCACAATCAGCATATTATGCCACCAACTCCACAAGCACCACCACTAGATGCACTAGTAGATTTCATACAGATGATGGCAGACCTATTGTATTAGAGACTACAGGCCCTAGCTCCTTTAGCAATCTAGGAAGCTTATATTAGAACAACTAAAGAGGCTAGGGGCATAAGATTTATATGGCCGAGAATAACTTATTAGTGTAAGCCCTAGCCCCAATGTATTGTTATAAAACACTTAAATTAATAAATGAGGCATTTGTTTTATCTATTGTATTCCTGTGCATATCAATTGACAGAACTATCCAAGAATGTTGTTTAAGTTTAAGTTATCATGTGTGAGGCACATGGTTGTAAGACCTTGAAACAATAGAGACTTCATTCTAAATATCCCTAGTAAGTCATTATTTTGGAAATAACAAAAGAATTAAGACTAGTATGGTCTCTCTGATAAGATGAGTTCTGTCATACGGATCATAAGGATAAGTGTGTCAATCAGAGATCATAGATACATTGTTAGAACACGGTATCTGGATTTGATCCGTTCATGACAACATTGCATGGTACTAATCATAAGTCTTTCTCATGTGCAAGTTTTGAATCGGAGTTCTTAAACCTAAAATCTCTATGAAACTCTTTATGAATTACTGTGTACTTTGACATACACCTACCGTACTCGTAACAGGGTGACAAGTATGGGTATGCTTGGTATGCACTATTCATGTTAGAGAGCATGAGAGAAGTAAAGGGATTACCCCTCTCAATAAGAGAGAAAATATCATCGACCACTTAATTAGTTAACTGAGAAGTGTATGGCCATACCGAGATGAAATAATGAGTAATCATTATTTATCTGAGAGTTCGGTGTCATTGAAATATCAAGAAAGGAATTAGTATATATAAGGATGACTAGTTCCATGCCTTATATTAATTCTGATATTTAAGGGTAAGGGACTATACAAAATTGCATTAGGTCACTAAACGCCATTTGCATTTTCATTTAATTTGGAATGCTATAATATCTTGCTAGAGAATATATATAGCCTTTGAATTAATTCATTGCCAATATTAAATGGACCTATAGGATCACACATAAAGCATTGGACTTAAAATATTTAAATAGAATATTGGACATTAATTTGGGCTTTTATTTAAAGTCAAATTAATGTATGTAACGGGTATTAAAAATGCTAATTGGACCTTGGTCCATGAGAGAGAGAAATTCGGCCCACAAGGTTTAATTTCAATTAATTAATTATCTTGGATTAATTAAATTAATTGAGTATTAAATCCTAATAGAATTTGAATCAAATTAAAACACCTAATTAGGAGAGAGTGTAGCCGAAATTTATAGGAAAAATCCTAGTGGATTTTGGCATGTGCACAATTCCTAATTTAGTGGTAGATTTTTATTTAAAGTATTATGCCATTTTAATTTAATTTGAATTTAAAACCTAAAGGAATTTGAATTTGTTTGAATCACTTAATTAGGAAGTGATGGAGGTTGAAAATACTACCTAATTCAAGGGGATTTCGGCATCCACAATTTTTCCTAAGTCAAGTGATATAAATTAATGAGATGATCTTTCAAGGTTAGGTTTTTTCTCTCTCTAAGCCGCCACTCTCAAGGGGAAAGGACTCTTCCTTCTTCTCTTGGATTTTGGATAGCCTTTGGTGAACCTTAGAAAGAACAATATTAGGTTTTGTGTCTTTAGTTTAATACCCATTGCCAAATACATAAAGATTAGAGCTAGTACTCTAAGTTTTAAGCCTTCCTTGCAATTGTGTGTGTGAGCATAGAGAAGAGTGGCATAAAGGCTATTTTTTTGGCATTGGTGATCAATATATAAGGCATATAAGTTCATCCTATATGCTGGTCATCATCAAAATCAAGATTTGAAGTGCATATAAGATTGTAAGTTTCAAAACCCTAAAATTGCATGTTTTCGATTCTTGTTATGGATTGCGTGGCATGAATGATCTTTTTTTTTTCTGCTGCATGATCTTCATATATTTTCCATCTGATATCCCATCAGTGGTATTAGAGCCTAACCATGCTTATTTTAGTGCTTTAGATGCATTAAATCTTGATTCAAAAATCATTATTGCATAAAACCACAATGCTGAAATTTTTTATTTTGAGTTTTTTGCATTGTTTTAGTGTAAAAACGATTTTCTATGATTAGTTAGGTATTATAATTATTATGAAATATTAATATACTTTCTTAAGATGTTCTTAGAGCTATTCATGGTCGATTTTAATTATAAATACCTGATGGTGCATGTTAATCTTGAAACTAGGTGCTAGTTTGCATGATATGTGTTTGTTTAACAACTAGTTTATAAAATTAAATGTATAAACGTGTTTGGAATGTTTGTAAGTAATTTTTAAAGATTAATAACAGGTCTGGACATATTTTAAAATTGATTTTAATTCTGGTCCATGACAATTTAATTGATTAATTTTAAAATCACTTAAAACTATGACTAGTTTGTGTTTGTTGCATTTTTAATCAACATTATTTGTTTTATTTTGATTAAAATGGCAAAAATACATTTAGATCAGATCTGAAAATAACCTTAACTCAATGTTTATGACCTTATTTAAATTATTAAATGGCTCATAAAATCGTTTTAAGTGTTTGTGCATTGCTTGTGGCATTATAAGAGCATTAAACAAATAGTTTTATTGTTGTTTGTATGTTTTAGTATATATGCCGTGTATGATATATGTTCTCCATGATTTTTATGTTTTAATTTATGTTGGTACATATTATATGCATTTTTAATGTTTATGGTTTGTATGACATAATATTAAAAAGTGTCAAAATTGGAAATTATACTGGAGTTGATTTATAGCACAAATCTAACTAGTTTGTGTTTTGGGTTTTAAGAGAGCTTATTCAATAAGTGGATTTAGTCCATTGGGCTTTAGCCCAGGTCCATCATAAGATCTTCTCTTAAAAGTTCAAGTACACAATTTCCATTAATGGACTTGGCTAAATTAATTAAAATTGGACTTTATTTTATCTATAAATGTTATGCATATTTATTTGCTTGTTTTGTGTGATGAATGGATATGCATGGTGCATTCATGTGCCTTGGGTTTTTGTAATTAAATATGGCCTGCATGCCATTATGTATTATTGTAAAAGTTTTATTTATTTCTTAATATAGAATTTGTTTGAAGAGTTTGTAAACCAAGACGAAGCCCACCGGAGTGGAGAAGCCCAACTCGAAGATTCTTATGTAATAGTATAAAATCATAGTTGTAGGTTTTTGGGCCCATGTGTTGGATTTTAACGGTTACATGCATCACATACATGAGCAGAATTTTAAAATTTTTAACCATTAGTTCTGATCTTGCCATCAATACACAATATAACTATATGAGAATAAGAAAAATCACCTTTGATTTTTGTTGAACAGTTGCTTTTACTTCGCACCGGGTTGTCGCAAACCACAGTGTCCAAAATCGAACACCTCCAATGAGTAATCCACACTAGAGAGGGATAAATTGAACCAACAAATTAGTGTTCAACTAGGGCTGGCTGAAATCCAAGAGGCTAGCAATGGAAGTGGCGGAAAAAGGGAGAGAGAATTAAGAGAAATAGACTTTCCTTTTGTTTTAATCACTTAACCCTAATTCTCATTAGTTGGCCTTTTATAGTTAGGTTAAAATTCCAACTCCTTAATGAGATTGGGCTCTTTAAAATTGCTTGAGAATTATTAATTGGGCCTCTGGAATTAATTATAATCATTTGGGCTTAATTAAATCCAAATTAAATCTTTTCATAAAAGACTATGCACAAAATCCATAAACTAGGCCCTTTGTGCATCTAATTGGATTTAAATACCCAAATGGATTCCAAATCCAACCAAATTAAATATGTGAGTTCCATAACACTTATGTAACATATATAAATTAATTTGGTCCAAGAAAAAGCCTCTAAGCCCTTCTGTATGGAGTTGGCGTGTAGCCCTCTTCTGGAGGGCTTCCTCTAACTTCTTCATTCCTTTGGCCCTTTATAATTTCTCCAATGGTCCTATTAATTATTATATCAGTCCTATAACAATTATAGTAGTCTTATAACACTTATAAGACAATAATAATAAATCATGAAATACATTATTTCATTTAGGTCCAATTTACAGAACATTTCTCAAAAGTTTCGCGGACAATTTTATTTGATCATAATTAATTAAACTCTTTAATTAATTATTATCATATTCTCCTCTCTACCTTTATAATAATATCAAATATTATTATCCTTATCATTTTACCATTTTACCCTTTTTCTCTATATGTGTGTGACCTATTGGGTTCCTGTCCATGTTGGCAGTATAATATGTAATTGTGAGTTCTATTCAAAACTCACATGATTTAAACTCCTTTAAATCATTTTATCAATCTCTATTGATATTTTGATACATCATTATACAAGTCATGATTGGCCTCTATCTAGGCATCATGACTACCCAAATGTCAGGAAAGTCATATGGTTTGACTGTACCCTTCCATAGAAACAGTTACCATGCAATTACTCCTTTCACCACTCTTATCTCAATTAGATTCTGAGTATGAATTTCTGTCAACTCATATAAATCTAATTATGGATGTTCTATTAATTCAACCATTGTTCCTAAAATGCCCTTCATGGATCTCCATCCATCTCAGCATATTACTCTGGCCAGAGATTCTCTGAACAAGGCAATTATAGAATCATGCGAGATAACTTCCCTTGTTAAATGTGGGATGGTGAATCCTTTGTCAATTACTCAACTATCTTCAAGTAGGTCATGATATACCCAATCTCCTAACTATGTTCACTCCCAGTTGGAATTAATCAGTTATGGAGTCAAAGTATACTACTTGCTACTTAAGATAACTTTGGTGATCTCAAGTCTAAGGATACTTGCACAACCGCTATGAAGAGATTCCTCACTGACATAGATTTAATATCCATATGAGGATTCTCTTTGCAGGTCTCCAATGAACTTGTTCCTCTAACAAGCATCCACATGTTAGCTTTGATTATCATCCATAATCACAATTATGAGAACCATTGCTTGAACCATTCAAGAAGCATAACATGTGCTAGTCTGTCCGAATTAACAATGTCCTATCTTGTTAATTCTATGACTAGGGATATTTAGATATTAACACATTTGCATGCGATAGACATCTCACATCATGAACACCTTCATGATTTCCTTTGCACTGTGTTTATAATATCTAGGACTTTATTTATTAATTTAAGATTTACAAACTCATGTATTCAAACACAGCATCAATAAATGAATGATGCCTTTTATTAAGAATATAAATTTCATACATATGAAAAACATCCCTATTACATGGGCTCTAGGGCATACTCTCTAACAATCTCCCACTTGCACTAGAGCCAATCACTCATATGTTTCAGACCCATGCTATTTATATGGTGATCATGCTTTATCTGGGAAAGTGCTTTAGTGAGGGGATCCGCCACATTGTCATCTGTGGGAACCCTTTCTATTTTCACATCATTTTTAGCTACTATTTCCCTTATGAGATGGTAGCGTCTGAGAACATGTTTGGATCGCTGATGAGATCGTGGTTCCTTTGCTTGCGCAATGGCTCAATTGTTGTCACAATATAAAGGAATCGGATCAACAATGCTAGGCACCACTCCTAGTTCGGTTATGAACTTTTTGATCCGGACTGCTTCTTTGGCTGCTTCTGAAGCAGCAATGTACTCAGCTTCCGTCGTGGAATCAGCAGTTGTTTCTTGTTTGGAACTTTTCCAACTAACTGCTCCTCCTCCCATTATGAACACATAACCAGATTGTGATTTACAATCATCTTTGTCAGATTGGAAGCTGGCATCTGTATACCCGTTTACTTCCAAACTGCCCTCTCCATATACCAAGAATATATCCTTAGTCCTTCTCAAGTACTTAAAAATATTCTTGATAGCTGCCCAATGTTCCTCTCCAAAATTGAATTGGAATCTGCTTGTGACACTCAAAGCAAATGCTACATCTGGACGTGTACATAACATAGCATACATGATAGAACCAATTACAGATGCATATGGTATTCTATTCATGCTCTCTCTATCCTCTAGTGTCTGCGGACACATAGACTTAGAAAGGTGTTTCCCATGCACCATGGGTATAAACCCTTTCTTAGAGAGATCCATATTGAACCTCTTCAATACTTTATCTATATATGTACTCTGAGAAAGACCTAGCAACCTATTGGATCTATCCCTATAGATCCTTATTCCCAGAATATAGGATGCTTCTCCAAGGTCTTTCATGCAGAATTGCTTGGATAACCATATTTTAACAGATTGGAGAAGAGAAATGACATTTCCCATGATCAATATGTCATCTACATATAGAACTAGGAAGACAATTGCACTCCCACTGACCCTTTTATACATACAAGGTTCATCTTCATTCTGTGAGAAACCAAACTCTTTGATTGTCTCATTGAATCGTATGTTCCAGCTCCTAGAGGCTTGCTTCAATCCATAAATGGATCTTTGAAGCTTGCATACCTTTTCGCCATTTCCTGATGTGAATCCTTCTGGTTGTGTCATATACACATCCTCAGAAAGATTTCCATTAAGGAAAGTTGTCTTCACATCCATTTGCCAAATCTCATAATCATAATAAGCTGTAATGGCTATAAGTATTCTTATAGACTTAAGCATCGCTACAGGAGAAAAAGTTTCGTCATAGTCAATACCTTCTTTTTGACGATAACCTTTTGCTACTAAGCGAGCTTTATAGGTAACTTTATTACCTTCCATATCAGTCTTCTTTTTGAAGACCCATTTGCACCCTATGGGTTTTATCCCTTCAGGTGGTTGAGTTAAAGTCCATACTTTATTCTCATACATGGAGTCCATTTCGGACTGCATAGCCTTAAGCCATAAATTATGTTTTGAACTGTTCAAAACTTCTTGATAGCTTGTAGGCTCAATGTCCTCTACTACAGTTATGCCTCTATCCAAATCAACGTGAAATCCATATCTCACAGGGATAGAACGCATCCTAGTAGATTTTCTAGGATTTTGTGTATAATCAGGTTCAACTGTAATCTCATCATTATGAAATTCAGTTTTGGGTTCAATCAGTTGATCAACTTTTATTTGTGGGTCTTGAAGTTCACCAAGCTCAATTTTACTCCCACTGTCCTCTCGTAGGATAAATTCTCTTTCCAAGAAGATAGCATGCCTTGAAATAAACACCTTTTGTTCTAAGGGATGATAGAAATAATATCCAAATGTTTCTTTTAGATATCCCATAAATAAACATTTATCAGACTTAACATCCAGTTTGTCTGACATTGTCCTCTTCACATAAGCAGGACAGCCCCATACTTCCATATGAGAAAGCATGGGTTTCTTGTTATTCCACATCTCATATGGAGTAACATCAACCGATTTACTAGGAACTCTGTTTAACACATAAATAACAGTTTCTAGTGCATATCCCCAAAAAGACTTAGGCAAGTTCGCTCGGCTCATCATTGATCGAACCATATCTAATAGTGTTCGATTTCTCCTTTCAGATACACCATTGTGTTGTGGTGTACATGGAGGAGTCCATTGAGATAAAATCCCATTATCTCTAAGATAATCCAGAAACTCTTGACTTAAGTATTCTCCACCTCGATCTGATCTAAGTGTTTTAATACTTTTGCCAAGTTGTTTCTCTACTTCATTTCTGAACTCTTTGAACTTTTCAAATGCTTCAGACTTATATTTCATTAGATAGATGTATCCAAACCTGGAATAATCATCTATGAAAGTAATGAAGTAGGAGTAACCTCCTCTGGCATGTGTAGTCATTGGACAACATACATCCGAATGTATTAAGTCCAATACCATTTTAGCTCGTTCTCCTTTACCAATAAAGGGAGCTTTTGTCATTTTTCCCAATAAACAAGATTCACATGTATCAAATGATTCATAATCAAATGATCCCAAATCACCTGACTTGTGTAACTTGGTCATGCGTTTTTCATTTATATGGCCTAAACGACAATGCCATAAGTATGAGGTATTCAGATTATCATATTTCATTCTCTTGATATTCACATTATGTACTTCTTTAATTAAATCAAGAACAAATATACCATTCTCAATGATAGCTTTTGCATAAAACATATTGTTCTTAAAAATGTAACAACATTTGTCCTTCAAAGAAATATCATAATCGTTCATCAAACGACTGAAAGAAATAATACTTTTGGATAAGGCTGGAACATAATAACAATTATTTAATTCCAGTACTAATCCACTAGGAAGAGGCAAATAGTAAGTCCCCACAACTATTGTAGAGATGTTCTGTCCAGTAGCTGACTGCAAACATATCTCTGCCTTTCCAACTCTTCTAAAGCTTCTAAGCCCCTGTAGATCATTACATAAATGAGATCCACATCCGGTATCTAATACCCAAGATTGTTTAGAAGCAATAGAATAAGTATTAATTTCAATCATATGAATACCTGAAGTAGATGCAACAACTTGCTTATTCTCCTTAAGAGAATCTAGATAGGCCTTGCAGTTACGCTTCCAATGACCATCTTTTCCACAATGGAAGCAAGTTCCTTTGGGATTCTCTTTCTTGGCAACCTTCTTCTTGGAGATCCCACCATTCTTTAGCTGTGCCTTGGTTATCTTCTTCTTCTTCTTCTGCTTCTTGCTTTTAGCAGAAGTGACAACCATGACACTTTTTGGATCTTTCTTAAATGATCCATCAGCTGTCTTGAGCATGTTGATTAACTCAGGAATGGATACTTGGATCTTGTTCATGTTGAAGTTAAGCACAAAAGGTGCATAACTTGGAGCCAACGAGTACAAGATTAAATCTATGTATAGATCATTATCCATAACATAGCCAAGTCTACTCAAATGCTCAAGATACCCATACATCTTCAATGCATGAGCAGCAGCTGAAGTGCCTTCCACCATTTTGCAACTAAATAGAGCTCGAGCAATCTCATATTGCTTAGTTCTAGCCTGAGAAGAATAAAGCTCCTCTAGATGCAAAACGATGGTTCTAGCATCCATCATTTCATGTTGCTTCTGAAGCTCCGAGGACATAGCACCCAGCATCAGACATGCTGCTGCTTCACTATCCTCCATGTATTTTCGATAAATGCCTTTGATCTCATCAATGGCATCATCTGATGGAAGCGATGGTGGATCTTTATCCAAGACATAATGGATCTTTTCAGCCCTGAGAACAATTCTCACTTGCCTGATCCAGTCAGAATAGTTGTTGCCAACCAGCTTGTTATCCAAGATTGATCGTATATTAATGTTTGATGTGCTCATGATGATGACCTAGATGTGAAAAAGCAAAGATATGAGAGTATGTTCATATATATGTATGCATTAATAAGGTCTTTAATTAATCCATTTACTCCCACTATTTTATTGCGAATTAATAGCCCTCACTATATAATCCGAGAAAACCCGATGGTTTTCTTAGTGGGCCAATATCCAATCCTTGATATGTAATTTGACCTTGACTGTGGTCAACAAGCCAAATTCCATACCCTTGAAAGGTAGGTATCTCTATACCAATTGTGTCTCTACACAACTATTGGATCATTAGGTTATCAACTCTTGATGCATGCATATCATATATGCATTCCCTAATCTTGCCTCTAGAACCATTAGCCTTGACTGTGGTCAACAAACTAATGGGCTAGCTAAGATGACCCATTTAATTAGATTTGAACATATTCGATATAATGTGAGCTTGACTGTGGTAAACAACCCACACTATAAAGAAATCTGGTTCTCCTCAAATTAATGGAAGGCTTATATACCTTAGTATTTGTTTGAGGGTTTTAGTTAATTAAGTCTCATCATACATGGTTGGCATACATTGGTATGCATCCTATATCTATCACATAAATATAAGCATACAAATGTAGTATAGTTATGGACTTCACTACATTGATTTCTCCGAGCTAAGAGGGAAATCAAAAGGTCACACCTAGGTAGTATGCATGATTCAAACAAGAAAAATAATTACATTATCTTCAAGCTTGTTGGATATCCATCCGGCCCATCTTGCTCCTTGAAAATGGTCTCCATCTCTATTTCTAATTCTAATCTAAGTAATCTAATTACATATTACAATTTGAAATGAAATACAAACCAAAAACAAGTAGCCGGGACATGAAAGTCCTCATTGGGCCAAAACATGCATGATGCTCAATCACATTGGGCTTTGTCCATAACTATCCATCATGCCAATCATACACCCTTATATGCCTTTCTAATGCATAAAGAAATGGATTACTAACTTTGTTTCAACATTTGAAACTATATTTTGAGTTATTTTAATGATGTGATCAAATTTGGAAACTTTTTCCATTTTGGAAACTTTCATTTTAGGAAACCTTTTTGCATGAATGTGTTCTTGCCTTAATAATCAATCAAATTGATTATTAATTAATTATAAATTGATTATTTAATTAATTAATCATATTAAATAATTAAAAGAACCAATTTTGGGCTTAAAACAAGTGTAGGCCGAAACCCACAGAAGAAAAACCCTAAGTGTGTTCACACACAAACTAGTTTTGTGTCATTTGGACCATTTGGGCCTTTTGGAATGAGCCAAGCCCACTCCAGCCCTTAAAACCAATTAATAAACTTAATTAATGTTTATAATTTAAGGCCTAATTTAATTAATCCAATTAATTAAAAACACTTTAATATATCATATATATCAAATTTAGAAGATCAAAAGTCGTTCTAACCATAAACACATGTAGAACACCAATTTATCGAACTTTTCGACAAAACTAGTTTTCATGCAAAACTTGTTCGATTTTAATTTCGTTCGATCCTACGGCTTAATATCACATATTAAACACATAAAATATCATCTAAATGATTTTTAAATGGATCCATAAGAAATTAAATTAGAACACCCCCTACATTACCTAGGGTTTCATGCCAAACCCTAATGGGTTTCACGCCAAACCCAAATCTTTTTTCTTCAAAAATTTGGGTTTTGTTTCCACCAAATTTATTTGATCACAAGTACATCTAGAAATCAATATTTCTCATTCATGAACAATTAAATCTCATATTTTAAAGTTCATGAAATAAATAACTCAAAATAAAACAAAACTTATTCCGCAGAATAATATAGAATTGTATATCCATGGCAAAACCGTGGCTCTGATACCATGTTGGATTTTAAAGGTTACATGCATCACATATATGAGCGGAATTTTAAAATTTTTAACCATTAGTTCTGATCTGGACATGAATACACAATATAACTATATGAGAATAAGAAAAATCACCTTTGATTTTTGTTGAACAGTTGATTTTACTTCGCACCGGGTTGTCGCAAACCACAGTGTCCAAAATCGAACACCTCCAATGAGTAATCCACACTAGAGTGGGGTAAATTGAACCAACAAATTGGTGTTCAACTAGGGCTGGCCGAAATCCAAGAGGCTAGCAATGGAAGTGGCGCAAAAAGGGAGAGAGAATTAAGAGAAATAGACTTTCCTTTTGTTTTAATCACTTAACCCTAATTCTCATTAGTTGGCCTTTTATAGTTAGGTTAAAATTCCAACTCCTTAATGAGATTGGGCTCTTTAAAATTGCTGGAGAATTATTAATTGGGCCTCTGGAATTAATTATAATCATTTGGGCTTAATTAAATCCAAATTAAATCTTTTCATAACAGACCATGCACAAAATCCACAAACTAGGCCCTTTGTGCATCTAATTGGATTTAAATACCCAAATGGATTCCAAATCCAACCAAATTAAATATGTGAGTTCCATAACACTTATGTAACATATATAAATTAATTTGGTCCAAGAAAAAGCCCTCTAAGCCCTTCTGTATGGAGTTGGCGTGTAGCCCTCTTCTGGAGGGCTTCCTCCAACTTCTTCATTCCTTTGGCCTTTTATAATTTCTCCAATGGTCCTATTAATTATTATATCAGTCCTATAATAATTATAGTAGTCTTATAACACTTATAAGACAATAATGATAAATCATGAAATACATTATTTCATTTAGGTCCAATTTACAGAACATTTCTCAAAAGTTTCGCGGACAATTTTATTTGATCATAATTAATTAAACTCTTTAATTAATTATTATCATATTCTCCTCTCTACGTTTATAATAAAATCAAATATTATTATCCTTGTCATTTTACCATTTTACCCTTTTTCTCTATATGTGTGTGACCTATTGGGTTCCTGTCCATGTTGGCAGTATAATATGTAATTGTGAGTTCTATTCAAAACTCACATGATTTAAACTCCTTTAAATCATTTTATCAATCTCTATTGATATTTTGATACATCATTATACAAGTCATGATTGGCCTCTAGCTAGGTATCATGACTACTCAAATGTCAGGAAAGTCATGTGGTTTGACTGTACCCTTACATAGAAACAGTTACCGTGCAATTACTCCTTTCACCACTCTTATCTCAATTAGATTCTGAGTATGGATTTCTATCAACTCATATAAATCTAATTATGTATGTTCTATTAATTCAACCATTGTTCCTAAAATGCCCTTCATGGATCTCCATCCATCTCGGCATATTACTCTGGCCAGAGATTCTCTGAACAAGGCAATTATAGAATCATGCGAGATAACTTCCCTTGTTAAATCTGGGATGGTGAATCCTTTGTCAATCACTCAACTATCTTCAAGTAGGTCATGATATACCCAATCTCCTAACTATGTTCACTCCCAGTTGGAAGTAATCAGTTATGGAGTCAAAGTATACCACTTGCTACTTAAGATAACTTTGATGATCTCAAGTCTAAGGATACTTGCACAACCGCTATGAAGAGATTCCTCACTGACATAGATTTAATATCCATATGAGGATTCTCTTTGCAGGTCTCCAATGAACTTGTTCCTCTAACAAGCATCCACATGTTAGCTTTGATTATCATCCATAATCACAATTATGAGAACCATTGCTTGAACCATTCAAGAAGCATAACATGTGCTAGTCTGTCCGAATTAATAATGTCCTATCTTGTTAATTCTATGACTAGGGATATTTAGATATTAACACATTTGCATGCGATAGACATCTCACATCATGAACACCTTCATGATTGCCTTTGCACTGTGTTTATAATATCTAGGACTTCATTTATTAATTTAAGATTTACAAACTCATGTATTCAAACACAGCATCAATAAATGAATGATGCCTTTTATTAAGAATATAAATTTCATACATATGAAAAACATCCCTATTACATGGGCTCTAGGGCATACTCTCTAACACCATGTTTGTCATGCTTTACTTTATGCAATTATATATATATGTATGCTATGAATGGATGACAAAATGTATGCCAGGTAAGCTGTAATAAAATGAATCCCTAAAATAGTAAGTCATAAAGTTGCCTTCCTAATTCGAAACATGTCAAGGCTTCAATCATCGGTCACATAGACTAGGAGTCCTAGATACGCCCGATTATCTTTGTGAGGCATGGTTTGTGAATGTAGGTTGGACTTAACATGGAAAGGGATGTCTAGACCTAGGCAACTAATAAATGGGTTTATGCTATAACATCTTAAGATGTTAGCCCATTTGATCCAAGAGTCATGCACGAGACATGATTGGAGTTTTCCTACCTAAGTAACTTAACTTGTTAGGTGTACAAGCTCAGCTTGACTAATAAGTTGTTGTAAAAAGTGGATCTTGGCCAACATTAAATCACTAACGCGAATTATTTAAAGGGATATTAATTTGGTTTATCGGATTATAAATAAGACCTCATTTAATCTTGCTAAGTTTTTATTGTAGATTGAAAATGTCTTTTTCAAACAACAACTTTTCATTGCGATCGGTCTTGGAAAAGGACAAATTGAATGGAACCAATTTCATAGACTGGTCTCAAAACTTGAGAATTATTCTTAAGTAAGAGAAGAAGTCGTATGTTTTGGATGCACCCATGTTTGAAGAACCTGCTAAGAATGCCTCTGCATTTCAAAAGGAAACTTTAGAGACCAAGAAGAGCGACTCCAATTATGTGACCTATCTGATGCTAGCCACTATGGTGCCTGACTTGCAAAAGCAATTAATGGACCAAGAGGCTTATGCGATCATGGTGCACTTGTAACACCCTAATTCAACTAACCATGCATAAACATCAATCATCAACATTGTAACCTAACAATGATAAGGCAAGGATAAAAATAAACAGTACAGGCCATAATTATTACATGCCACAATAACTTAAACAAACTTATAATGAAATCCTTAAGCAACAACACTTAGTCAGATCTTCTCTTCAAAGGCCGACTGGCCACCAGCCATAGATCCACTAGAGCTTAATCAGTACCTATATGGATAACAAACCCGTGCTAAGCTATAAAGCTTAGTGGGGAACCCAACTCTAAGAATAAACTCTAATAAAATATCGTAAAATCATTACACCCTTTAAATTAGGGAAATATATAAGTCTACAATATTAAACGATCTCACCCTTATTATGCCAATTGAATCTGTAATCTTAAACATGAGTATTATTCTTACAATCATCCAGACCTCTTAGTAATCGATAGTACATTTTTCATCGTAAGCATTTAATCACATTTATTATGTATGAGATACCTTTAATATTCAATCAAAACATAAGGGAGTATATATATATATATATCATACATCATCAATAAGAGTTATTTTAGGTGTCAATACTTCACATATGTCATGCAATCATAGTTATATAATGCAGAGTAGAGAACTGCATTTCATTTATATCATTCTAGCCAAAAAGGAATTCAATCAAGCAATATAGTAAGCCATTTATCATGTTCACATTACATAGGTGAAGCAATCGTTATATATATATATGCATATGTACATTTATCCTTTTTTAATAGTACATTACTGAATCTTTTAACTTTTAATAGCCTGCCTAAGTGCTAGTTCAAAGGGTGGATAACGGGAACAATGGATACCGAAGGTATCAAACGATGGACCCAAAGGGCCGAACTATGGTTCCATAAAGGAACAAAGCAATAGACCCAAACGGGGTCGACAATGGTTCCAGCAAGGAACAAACAATAGACCTAAACGGGGTCGAACGATGGTTCCATAAGGAACAAGACCCAAACGGGGTCAACTATGGCAGCTGCTGAATCCCTCTAGGCATGTTTATCTAATCCACAACTGAACTAAGACCCGTAGGCTTTATCATTTTAAGAACGTCTTGAATTCATCATATTCTTCCTTATTTAATATAACATTTTCTTAAATCATTTTCCACAAATGAACACATATCATTCATTTACATATCAATACTGGCTTAAAGCCCTAATATTCAATAATGCATATCCCATGTTTATATACTTGCATAACCAACGGATAACTTATATCTTACACTAGAATGCTTTAGCATAATGGTAACTGAGTATTATGCAATACTAGATCAAAACAATGTTTCAGGAACCTAATGTAATAAACGTCATTGAATATAAGATCATGAAGTAACAACAAGCTTTGCATTTCAAGGTTGACTTGGTAATACCCGATGATAGTTCATGAGAATGAAATCATACATATAGTCATATAGCCCATGCACACATGACTCCCCATAAAAAACATATTCAATAAAGAAGAACGTACCTGAGTGGTTCCTCAATACCATTTCTCTTTGCATCATTATACTCAATTTAGTCATTGTACATTCATTTTATTCAATACATCATATACATGCATTATATGTCTCACAAGTAGTGAAAGTACTTACATCAGAGATTAACATCTACCTAGGTCATTCATAATGTCCTAGAAAGACTTCATAGTTCAATTATTTCGTTTAGAAATCATATGACTTATTAACCACCACTTTAATTAACATAATCATATACCTTACTTATGGTCCGCTCAATTCTCTCCAAACATATTACAATACAAATTCATGATTTATGAAGGATATATAGCTTAGTGTGTGAAGTATAATCATTAAAAGGGGACATACAAGTGGCCGTGTAAGAGAAAAAGGAAAAGGACTAGCGGCCAGGCAAGGGAAAAAGCTGTATATGCTGTCGTGCATAAGAAGGAGGGGTATAATGCGTGGCCATGGATGAGAAAGAAGGCATACGACGCGTAGCCGTGGGTGAGAAGGAAGGCATCAATGCGTGGCCATGGGTGAGAAAGAAGGCATACCACGTGTGGCCGTGGGTGAGAAGGAAGGCATCCATGCGTGGCCGTAGGTCAGAAGGAAGGCATCCACGCGTGGCCGTGGGTGAGGAAGAAGACATCCACGTGTTGCCACGGTTGAGGAATAAGACATCCACGCATGGTCGTGCATGGAAGGAAGCCATTCCCTGCGTGGCTGTGCATGGATTCTCTGCAGAAATAAATAACCATAAGCCCGATTAAACTAAAACCTAATTTACGCATGATCATAACTTTAATCCCAAATCTCATTTTACCCCTTTACAACCATGATTCTTAAAGTCTTAAAACATTTTAAGCCTTATCTAAATCCTAGATTCAGCCTATATTTTCTCAAGAGAACCCACACATATAAATAGAGGGAAGACCCCTAAAGTTTAATCACATGCACATTATAGTAAACCAAATTCCCGTACCTGCTATAAAGTTTCAAATCTTCCTTCAATCATCTAGATCCCACTCTAATACTGTTAATTTCCAACATCTCCTTACACATAGAGACAATAATAGGGTTCTTAATCCCTCAAAACTAGAAATCATAAAACAAGAATTGAAGAGAGGATATATCTATAAGGGATAACATTACCTTTAGTCTTCACTCACAAACCCTAGCTCCCATTTCCAACCCGTAACCAGCAGAGAAAGAGAGAGAGAGAGAGAGCTACCCCTCTCTAAATGCCGATCCCTCCCACTTTCAAAAACCTTACTTTCTTTTTCCTAGAAGCTATTGAAATATCTAATCATGTGAATTCCCAAAATTACACTCATTACAATTAACCCCATCAACTTATTTTTCTTGACCTTTAACACTCAAACTTCTTATTCACTTCAACTATATCCCTCTTTAATCTTAATTTCAACCATAAACAATTTAAATTCATGCTAAAATTACAAAAATACCTCCAATGGGGCTTAACCTTAATAATGTAAAATAATTCAATATTTATCTTAATTAACCATAATTCTCGTCACTTTACTATAATCCGATTAGGGCCAAAATTGGGTCCTTATAGCACCTCAAGGAGATGTTCTAAGAGCAAGCTCGTCACGAGAGATTCATGACAAGAAAGGCCTTAATTTCTTGTAAGATGGTTGCGGGTACTCCTATTGGTACCATGTACTCAAGATGAAAAGATATCTCGATACTCTTGAGAAGCTTGAGGTACAAGTCCAAAAGGAATTGGCCACTGACTTGATCTTAGGTTCATTGACTGATGATTATGATCCATTTGTTATAAATTATAACATGCATGCAATGAACAAGATAGTCACTGAGCTTCATGGGATCTTTAAGAATGCTGAAGAGAACATTCAAAAGACCAATCCAGTACTTATGATTCTAGGAGGCATTAAGAAGGGATCCATTAAGGGAAAGGGAAAGGGAAAGGCAAAGGCAAAACCCACGTATGACCTGGGTCGGCCCAAGTTAAGTGGGAGTGCACCTCAGGCCCAACCTAAGACCAAGGAACAAAAGCTCAAGGAGAGTGAGAGCACATGCTTCCATTGCAATAAGTTAGTGCATTGGAAGAAAAATTGCACTTTCTTTAAGGAAGAAAAAAAGAAGAATGGAGCCAAGGCATCCAGTTCTAGTATTTTTGTAGTTGAAATTAACCTTTCTATTTCTACCACTTAGGTATTGGATACCGATTGCGGTTCTCACATTTGTTCAAATGTGCAGGGGTTAACAAATAGGCAGTTCCTTGGGAAGAATGAAGTGGACCTTCGTGTGGGGAATGGAGCACGAGTTGCTGCCATGGAGATAGGTGACTATCAACTCACTTTACCTTCAGGACTTTGTTTAGAACTGAAAAATTATTATTAGGTGCCTGCTATGAGTAGAAACATTATTTCAGTTTCTTGTTTGGATATGGATGGATTTGATTTTGTTATTAATAATTGCAATATTCTTATTCATCATCAAGGCATTTCATATGGCAATGCCATGTTACAAAATGGCATTTATATCTTTGATCTACAAAACAAAGAGTCCATATACAACATTAATAAAAAGAGGGTTAAATCAAATGAATTGAACCCTACTTACTTTTGGCATTGTCGTTTAGGGCATGCAAACAAAAAATGCATTTAAAGACTTCATAAATCTGGAGTGCTTGGGTCATTTGACTTAGAATCTTATGACACATGCGAGCCATGTTTGCATGGAAAGATGACAAAGAGTCCTTTTAACAAGAAAGGTGAGAGGACTAGTGACTTATTAGAACTAATACATACCAATGTATGTGGACCATTAAGTACACAAGCTAGAGGTTGTTTTAGCTACTTCATGATGTTCACATATGACTTTAGTAGATATGGCTATGTCTATCTATTGATGCACAAATCTGAAACTTTTGAGAAATTCAAATAGTTTAAGAACGAAGTAGAAAACCAACTTGGCAAAAGTATAAAGCCATTTGATTAGATGGAGTTGGAGAATACTTAAGCCAAGAGTTTGATAGTCATATGAAAGAGTGTGGAATTATTTCACAACCCACTCCTCTCGGAACACCACAATGGAATGGTGTGTCTGAAAGGAGAAATCGAACTTTATTGGACATGGTTCGATCGATAATGAGCCAAGCTATTCTTCCAGTCTCTTTTTGAGGTTATGCATTAGAAACTGCTACGTTTCTACTAAATCGTACTATAACTAAAGCAGTTGAGAAGACACCATACGAGGTATGGATTGGAAAAGAACCTAATATGTCATTTATTAGAATTTGGGCTGTGAAGCACATGTTAAGAAATTAACATCTGAGAAACTAAAGTCCAAATCCACTGTCGACTTATTTGTTGGTTATCCCAAAGAAACAAAGGGATACTACTTTTACTCACTAGAACAAAGTATTTGTTGCTCGCAAGGTTGTTTTCTTGGAAAAATAATTCCTTCTCAAGAAAGACAGTGGGAGTAAAGTAGAACTTAAAGAAATTCAAGTGCCACAAACTCCTACAGAGGATGAGTTGGAAATGGGATCAAGTTCACAACCAATTGTGGAACAAGAACCTATTGTACATAAACCTATAAGGTCTGGTAGGGTACGTCGAAAGATTGAGAGATATGGATTTCTAATCACCGACAGTGACACTATTGAGTTAGTGGATCGTGAGGATCTAACTACCTACTGAGAAGCTATTGAGATCCCCGACTCAGAAAATTGGCTTGAAGCAATGAAATTCGAGATGCAATTAATGTATGATAACAAGGTTTGGACCTTGGTTGATCCATCGAAAGGTGCTAAGGTAATTGAATGCAAGTGGCTATTTAAACTCAAAGATGACAAGACCTACAAAGGTAGACTAGTAGCAAAAGGTTTTCAACAAACTCATGGTGTAGACTATGATGAAACCTTTTTGCCTGTAGTCATGCTTAAGTCCATTAGGATCTTGCATGCCATAGCTGTATATCTTAATTATGAGATATGGCAAATGGATGTCAAAACTGCTTTCCTCCACAGAAATTTACTTGAGGATGTGTATATGACATAGCTTAAGGGTTTTGTCAATCTTAAGTATCCTAAGAAGGTTTGCAAGCTTTAAAAATCCATTTATGGATTAAAGCAAACATCCCGAAGTTTGAATCTTCATTTTGATGAAGCGATCAAGAATTTTGACTTTGTCAAGAATGAAGATGAGCCTTGTGTGTACAAGAAGGTTAGTGGGAGCATAATAGTATTTCTGGTCCTATATGTGGATGACATCCTTGTCATTGGGAATGAAATTCCAACATTGCAAAAGGTTAAGCAATGGTTGGGGCAATGTGTCTCAATGAAAGACTTAGGTGAAGCCAAGACAATACTTGGTATTCGGATATATAGAGATACATCGAACTGGCTTTTGGGACTAAGTCAATAAAAGTACATAGACAAAGTACTAAAGCATTTTAGTATGGGAGACTCAAAGAAAGGGTACATACCTTTGGCTTTGGGAGTTCATTTGACTAAAAAACAATGTCCTAAAACTAAAGAGGAGAGGGATGACATTAGTAGAATCCCATATACATATGCTATTAGATCTATCATGCACGCTATATTATGTACTAGGTTGGATGTTTCTCATGCACTGAGTATAACCAGTAGGTTTCAGCAAGACCCTGGTGAAAAGCATTGGTCTGCTGTAAAGGGGATTCTAAAGTACCTGCAAAGGACTAAGGATCACTTCTTGGTGTATAGTGGTCAAGAAGAGCTCGTCATAAAAGGTTATACAAATGCTGCTTTTCAAACCAACACTCAGGATTCAAGATCGCAATCTGGTTTTGTTTTTATTTTGAATGGTGGTACTGTCAGTTGGAGAAGCTCAAAGTAAGAGACCGTTGCCGACTCAACTATAGAATCTGAGTATATTGTAGCAAGTGAGGCTACAAAAGAGGTTGTTTGGATTAGAAATTTCATTTCTGGATTAGGAGTGGTCTCAAGCATCCTAGATCCATTAGAAATTTTATGTGACAATAATAGGGCCATCGCACAGGCAAAGTAGCCCCTGTCACACCAGAAATCCAAACACATACTTAGAAGGTATCACCTGATCAGAAAAATCATTGATTATGGGGACATTAAGATTAGCAAGATAGAAAGTGAAAATAATGTAGCAGATCCATTGATGAAATAGTTGCATCCAAATCTGCATGAAGCTCATTTGAGAGCATTTGGTTTGAGGGCTATGCCCAATTGGGACTAATGCTAGTGGGAGATTGTTAGCGTAAGCCCTAGCCCCAATGTATTGTTATAAAAAATTTAAATTAATAAATAAGGCATTTGTTTTATCTATTGTATTCTTGTGCATATTAATAGATAGAACTGTCCAAGAATGTTGTTTTAGTTTAAGTTATCATGTGTGAGGCACATGGTTGTAAGACCTTGAAATAATAGAGACTTCATTCTAAATATCCCTAGTCAGTCATTATTATGGGAATAACAAATGAATTAAGACTAGTATGCTCTCTTTCATAAGATGAGTTCTATCTTACGGATTATAAGGATAAGAGTGTCAATCAAAATCATAGATACATGTTTAGAGCATGGTTTCTGGATTCGATCCGTTCATGAGAACACTGCATGGTACTAGTCATAAGTGTTTCTCATGTGCAAGTTTTGCATCGGAGTTCTTAGACCTAAAATCTCTATGAAACTCTTTATGAATTACTATGTACTTTGACATATACCTAACGTACTCGTAACAGGGTGACAAGTATGGGTATGCTTGGGTATGCACTAATTCATGTTAGAGAGCATGAGAAAAGTAAAGGGATTACCCCTCTCAATAAGAGAGAAAATATCATCGGCCACTTGATCAGTGAACTAACAAGTGTATGGCCATACCGAGATGAAATAATGAGTAATCATTATTTATATGTCAAGAAAGGAATTAGTATATATAAGGATGACTAGTTCCATGCCTTATATTAATTTTGATATTTAAGGGTAAGGGACTATACAAAATTGCATTAGGTCACTAAATGCCATTTGCATTTTCATTTAATTTGGAATGCTATAATATCTTGCTAAAGAATATATATAGCCTTTGAATTAATTCATTGCCAATATTGAATGGAACTATAGTATCGTACACAAAACATTGGACTTAAAATATTTAAATAGAATATTGGGAATTAATTTGGGCTTTTATTTAAAGTCAAATTAATGTATGTAATGGGTATTAAAAATGCTAATTGGACCTTGGTCGATCAGAGAGAAATTCGGCCCACAAGGTTTAATTTTAATTAATGAATTATCTTGGATTAATTAAATTAATTAAGTATTAAATCCTTATAGAATTTTAATCAAAATAAAACACCTAATTATGAGAGAGTGTAGCCAAAATTTATAGGAAAAATCCTAGTGGATTTTGGCATGTGCACAATTCCTAAATTAATGTTGGATTTTGATTAAATGTATTATGCCATTTTAAATTATTTTGAATTTAAAGCCAAAAGGAATTTGAATTAATTTGAATCACTAAATTAGGAAGTGATGGAGGCTGAAAATACTACCTAATTCAAGGGGATTTCAGCCACAATATTTCCTAAGTCAAGTGATATAAATTAATGAGATGATCTCTTAAGGTTAGGTTTTTTCTCTCTCTAAGCCGCCACTCTCAAGGTGAAAGGACTCTTCCTTCTTCTCTTTGATTTTAGACAGCCTTTTGTGAACCTTAGAAAGAACAAGATCAGGTCTTGTGTCTTTAGTTTAATACCCATTGCCGAATACACAAAGATTAGAGCTAGCACTCTAAGTTTTAAGCCTTCCTTGCAATTGTGTGTGTGAGCATAGAAAGGAGTGGTGTAAAGGCTATTTCTTTGGCATTTGTGATCAAGATCTAAGGCATATAAGTTCATCCTATTTGTTGGTCATCATCAAAATCAAGATTTGAAGTGCATCTAAGATTGTATGTTTCAAAACCCTAAAATTGCATGTTTTCGATTCTTGTTATGGATTGCGTGGCATGAATGATCTATATTTTTTATTTTTTCGCTGCATGATCTTCGTATATTTGCCATGTGATATTCCATCATAATTAACTGCTATAGAAGTTGAGGAATGGCTAAATAAGATTAAAAGTCTATTCAAGATCATTCACAGTCCTCCAAAAGAGATGTTAGAAGGGATGATCACCTTATTCTACGGTCCAACATATACTTGGTGGGACACAATGAGATAGTACACACCAGTAAAATAATTAACATGGCTTTTTTTCCTTAAGAAATTTAAGAATAAACACATTAGAAAAGAATACCAGTGAGCCATGGAAGATGCATTTTGGCGACTGCACCATGGTAATCGAATAGTGCAGGAGTATGACAGAGAATTTGAAAGACTTAGCACCTACATGAAAGATTATCACATACCACCTGAAACACTTTGCTAGTTGTTTGAGTGAGGGCTTCATAATGACATTAGAAAAGCACTAGCGGCCCATGAATACACTAATAGGAGGACCCTAGTTGAAGTAACTATGAAATTAAAGCAATTTAGGTTGAAGAAGCCAGTAGAAGGGCTAGATTCTAACAAGAAATGAGATCTTCAATAGGGACTAGTGGGCCCAGTATGAAACCTAAAAGTTTTACAACTCCTCTATAGGCTTCTATAGCTACTGCAGCACCTATTCAAAGGTCCACAGCCCAAGCCACTCCATCTACATCTTTTGTTGCTAACACACCATGAGAGCCCAATAGATTTTATATTCCTATATGTGAACATTGCGAACACCATCATCCAGCTAAATGTTGGAGATTTACTGGGGAATATTTAAGATATAGGTCGAAGGAGAATATGCCAAGATATTTACCATATGCCCAGACATAGACTACTCCATCAGGTGCTCCTGCTAGCAGACCTACCATAGTAGTATCTATAGGTCATGGTATAGGTGGACCTAGTGAAGTTGTATCCACTAAAGGTAATGCACATGTTCCTTCTACTACAGATGGGCAGCCATCTGCTTGGACTTATGAAGTTAGAACTAAAGAAGATCAGGGTGCTCCTGATGTTATTGTAGGTAAATTTTACTTATTCGATGTTATCATTTATGCATTAATAAATCATGGGTCCACACATTCGTATCTTAGCACCAAAATTGCATAGGGAAAGGGTTTAATTAAATCATAATTAGACTAGGATATATTAGTAAGCAACCCTTTAGGGCATAGTGTGGCAGTAAACAAAGTATATAAAGATTGTCCTATTCAAATACATCATACCACTTTTCTTGTAAACTTGGTTGACCTTCCCTTCTATGAGTTTGATGTAATTTTAGGAATGGATTGGCTCCACAAAAAACAAATGATAGTTGATTTTCAATTGAAGAGATTCACATCAAAGAGCATGAAATCATAGTTATGGGCAAAAGATCTGATTTCTTGTCAAATGTCATCTCAACTATTGCAGCAAGAAAATTCATTAGAAAAGGGTACAAGGCTTACTTAGCCTATATGATAGAAGATAAGGAAGAAAAGACAAAAATTAGCAATGTTCCCACTATTCGAGACTTTCTTAATGTCTTTCCTGATGATTTACAAGGATTCCTACTAAAAGGAGAAATTGAATTCACTATTGATGTGGTGTTTGGCATAGGTCTTATTTTTGTAGCTCTTTATCGCATAGCACTCACAAAATTAAAGGAATTAAAGATCCTATTGCAAGAATTATTTGATAAATGCTTCATCCACCTAAGTGTATCGCCCTAGGAAGCACTTGTGTTATGTGTGAAAAAGAAAGATAGGTCACTACAGCTGTGGATTGACTACAGGCAGCTAAATAAAGTCACTATAAAGAATAATTATCATATACCCAAAATTGATGATTTTTTCAATCAGTTGAAAGATGCAGATGCATTTTCAAAAATTGACTTGAGATCAGGATATCACCAACTTCAAGTTAGAGAAGCATATGTGCCAAAGATAGCTTTTCATACTTGATATGGCCATTTTGAGTTTCTGATCATGCCATTTGGCCTCACTAATGCACCAGCAACATTCATGGACTTGATGAACCACATCTTATATCCATATTTGGATCAATTTGTGGTAGTATTCATCGAAGACATCCTAGTATATTCAAAAACTCCAGAAGAACATGACCAACACTTGCGAATTGTGCTACAAACACTAGGAGAAAAATAGTTATATGACGAATTCAGTAAGTGTGAGTTTGGTTGAATGAAGTTACATTCCTGGGTTATGCGGTGTCAGCAGAAGGGAACAAGGTTGATCCAAAGAAGATTGAAGCCATCTTGGAATGGAAACCACCTAAAAATGTTGTTAAAGTAAGAGGTTTCCTTGGATTGGCTAGCTATTATAGATGATTTGTTAAAGGGTTTGCTATGATAGCTTCTCCACTCACCAAGCTATTACAAAAGAATGCCAAGTTTAAGTGGACTAAAAAATGCCAAGAAAGATTTGAAAAGTTGAAGAGCATGCTAACTGAAGCTCTTATTCTTATGCGACCCAGTTCAAGTAAACCTTATGCTATTTATAGTGATGCCTCAAGAAATGGATTAAGATGTGTATTAATGGAAGAAGGAAAAGTAGTGGCTAATGCTTCTAAATAGCTTAAACCCCATGAAATAAGCTAACAATGATTGTATTTGCACTATAGGTTTGGAGGCACTATTAATATAGCTAAGGAAAAGTGCTACATTTATACTAATCACAAAAGCTTAAATTATATACCAACACAGAAAAAACTCAATTTAAGGTAGAGGCAGTGGTTAAAGCTCATCAAGGACTATGATTGCTAGATTGGCTACCATCCTGACAAAGCAAATTTTCTAGCAGACACACTCAGTAGGAAATACCTAGTAGCTTTAAAAGCTATGAATGTCAAGTTTACTACAGCTCAAGATGGGGCAATCATAGCTAAAATGCAACCAAAACCTTATTGGCTACAGTAAGTAAAAATTTCTCAAAGGCAAGACCAATGGTTAGCCTCCATCATTTCACAAATACATGTAGGGAAAGAAAGTGATTTATCTCTTGGTCACAATGACTTCTTATACTACAAAGGAACGATTTGTGTGCCAAACAATGCAAAATTGAAAAAGAATATCTTAATAAAGGCCTCCAGTAGCAGCTACACCATACATCCAGGAAGCAATAAAATGTGTCAAGATTTGAAAACACCCTATTGGTGGCCTAGGATGAAAAGAGACAGCAAATTTCATGACTAAATATTTGAAATGTCAGCAAGTGAAAGCAGAACAACAGGTTCCTTCTGGACTACTACAACATATCAAAATACCAAAATAAAAATGGAAACGTGTCACCGTAGGCTTCGTGTCTAGTTTGCCACTCACTAAAAGGCAACATGATCCATTTGGGTTATAGTTGATAGGCTGAAGAAATCTGCACACTTCATACTAATAAGATCTGATTTTTCATAAACAAGTTTAGTAGAGATTTACATTAGTGAAATAATTAGGCTACATAGGGTTCTATGACATCCTACGTTTACTCTTTTCCAATATTTTAATTTTGGTATTAATATTGGACAATGCATATTTATTTATCATTATTTTCGATTATTGATGAAATTTCAGTAGCATGATGGTTTAAAAATTATGCTACCCAAACTTGTAAAAAAATTCAATTTACACTCCCAATATAATTTTCCTCCTTCTCCAATTGTCCACATCAACAACACATCACTTCTATATTCAGTCTCACACACAAGTATTTCTCAAACATACTATCACATACATCCATATACATCAATACCATAAAGTTATAGCATGATCTAATTTATAGGCCGTAATTATGTATACATATTTACAAGTCTAGTATATTTATATAAGCCAGTAAGCAACAAAAATGTAAAGGATATCCCACTTGTACATGCCACATCCACCTCTTCAAATTCCTTCACTATACTTATCCCTGCGCGCAGTCAAACAAAACCATACGCTAAATAACCTTGTTGCTTAATGATGAATGCAGTTACATAAAATTTCACCTATCCTATTGCTTAATTTAGGCATAATAAACAAATTATCTCTTAAAAATTTTATTTATGAATTTAATTCAAAATTTACTCTTTTGATATTATATTTTCTTCCTAAATACCATAATAGTTATTTTTCTCACTTAATTTCCTTTATTTACTCATTTATTGGAAAATTACAATTAAGTCCGTAAGTTTGACTTTTTTTCCATTTTGATCAATTTGATCTCAATTTTAATTTGGTTGACTTTCTTTGACTTCTAATTAAATTATAATGCATAAATTACATTTTAGTCCATTAAAATTTTTATAAAGTTGAAAAATTATAGTTTAGTCCCTAAGTTTTATTTTAATTACAATTTTACCCTTTTTAGTCCATTTAACTATTTTAAGCTCATCGTTTACCTTTTTAACTTTAAATTACCATTTTACCCTTGGTTCATCATATAATCACCATTTTACCCTGTTTAACTTATTAATCTCATTTTTCATCTGATTAAATTCTTATTGATATTTTTAATATACTTAATGCCATACTTATTTTTCTTTTCCTATTTACATGAAAAATTACAATTTTACCTGTAGTTGTAACTAGATTCACAATAACACCATGGTATATATACCCTTATGGCTAGCCATTCTATTATGGGGTCCCAAATTACCCATTGTACACTAAAAGTAATAATAATATTCACATTATATTACATTTTTACACTATTACCATTATAATTGCATTACATTAACATCATTAGGACAAAATTTACATCAGTAAAGGCTTATCAATCATAAATTTCATACATAAAGATCTCATACCATAAGAAAACAATGAAATCATGCAATTAATCTTACCTTTACCATTTGGCCACTTAAGAAAATCATACATTCATAATGTTTTATCTTCTATTTAAAAGCCATACGTAGGTTTTTATCCATTTTAGTCACTAATATGATGATATATATCAAATTTACCTTAACGGTCCTAAGTTACTCACACTTCTAACATTATGTACACTTATACATAATTATATATATTCATTATTTTTACTTTTTATCACCCTTAACACATTTTTATGCTATATATTGCCTAGTTCCTATTAATTAAATCATTAAATATCAAATACCATTAAATTACCCTAAGGTATACCATTCGACAAACTTAGTTTTGTTAACTTTCAAGGTAAGTTCTTCACCTATTTGTGTTCATATCATCATTATTTATCATATTATTAACTCATCCTAATTTATTTTACAATTTTACTAAATTATGTTTAGTTACATAGTTTGAATTCTACGTTAAATCCAACAAAATAGATGTAATGATGTTTAATTTCCATCCACTAACCTCTGATTAGCTTGAGATGAACCTATTCTTTCTTCTCCTTGCCCTTGCCTTTTTTGGCTTTCTCTTCTTCTTGTTTTTCTTCTTTTTCCGAATATATAAGATAGGAAATTATGAGTTTATGCTGAACTTTTAAGCAATTTAAATCTACTACACTCTTTTCTAAACCATTCTCTACATGTACATATAAATTCCCCCCCCCCCCCACTAATTCCACCTAGAACTTATAAAGTCACAAAATTACACCTAATCTTCCTTACCTTATTTATATTAGTTCCTTGACTCCCCCTTACTATAATTCTTTCTCTAAGTTGAAAAGGAGGTGTTTTTATGTCTAGGGATGAAATTTAGGCCTTAAAATTAGAGAAAGAGAACTTAAGTGTAAGAAAATGGAGGAGAGAGGACAAAGAGGAGGGTTTAGATTTGGCAAGAAAGAAGGAAGAGATACTATAATTTTGGATAATTTTCCATACTTTTCTACCCTTTTATAGCTGGTCTTTAAGTAGGCCAAAGGAATGGCTAGGATTCATCCATTAACTATTTAATCCAATGGCTTTAAATTACGCCATATGTCACTCAATCACCTAATTACACACATCCTACTACTCTAAGATTACTTGTGTCTGATTATAACTTCCCCTAAATGACTCTTATCTCTTCATATGTCAAAAATTCACAAATTTGACCATCTAATTTACCCGATCTCAGTTTTGCATCCTAAATATAAAATTTTTGTTCTTTATGTCAAAATGACCTAAAATTTTTCTGTGCATATTATGGTATAGTTCAAAAACATGTGGTTAAAATTTCAGCCTATTTTAATATCATTTCGAAACACTTTTAGCTTATCAACTTGTGCAATCGATCTGAAACTCTCAACTCTGAAATTGCCAAAACTTTAATTTTTCACTTTTAATAGGTTATTTTGGTTGTTACTAACATATTTATGGAATTAGAATAATTTTAAGAGGTCTGCACACTAAGTCAGAGTCCAGCCAAACTTTTTATCAACCTTTTTTTTGCTGTACCGAGTAAAAACTTCATTATCCCGTTTAAGGGTCAACCTAAGCTCATTTTCCACTCAAATTGTACTCTCGAATTCCATTTAACACCTACTTTCATAATCTATTCTTAGGTCAAACTACCTGTCGAGTCATCAATCCTCGAATTTCTTTAGCCCGAGCACGTTTAACCTTTAAATTTTTCCCGATTTCTCTACTTTATTTAACTCCAATTACCCTAAAATTTATCCCAAGATAACTATTTATGTTCTACATCATATCATGCATGATAAATACAAATTTAGGGCATTATAGTACTCCCTCACTAAATAAAATTTCCTCCTTAAAATTTACCTTGATTGAATAAGTGCAGATATTGCTGCCTCATTATTTCTTCAGGCTCTCAGGTGGCCTCTTCCACATTATGTCTTATCCATAGCAGTATAATCAATGGGATCCACTTGTTTTGTAGTTGTTTAATTTCCCATGCTAAAATTCTTATCGGTTCTTCATTATAAGATAAATCAGGTCTCGACTGGATCTCCTCTAATGTAATAATGTGAGAAGGATCCGAATGATATCTTCACAACATAGAAATATGGAATACATTATGGATCCCTTCAATTCAGAAGGTAGCTTCAATCTATAAGCCACTGGTTGGGACACCCTAACTCTAAATTATAACCATATTATTGGGTCTCACTCTCCTAGTCATATTATATCATGTTATTATGCCTTTAAACAGTGATCATTCACACTAGTGATTCATTAAGCTAAATAACATGTATATAAATTAGGTGTTACCATAATCATGATCATACTAGGTTCCACTGTAACAACCCTAATGAGCACATAAAGCCTACTAACATATATAGGGTACATGTATAACTTGTAAGGCTAACCTGAATTTCATGCAACGAAATCATATTCATCGGCAATCACATACTAATCACTATAATTTAGAAATCACATGCAAACAAAGGAAATTAAGCGAAATTTTACAGTCCTTCATATATTACAATTCCTGAATTAAATCATGTCAAAAATATAAGACTAGATAAAAGGTAATTATCCATAAAATATACTACATCCAAAATCTAAACTGACTCTTATTGGCCTTATAATGAAAAATTAAGTTCCTCAGTGACCTTCAACCAAATCTTCATGGATATAAACAACCCATGCTAAGCTATAAATCTTAAGGGGAAAATTCAAAATTAACATGACCGACCACTCACAGCAGTCATCGATAAACATCTTCGCACAAGCATTGCAATAGGGATAACAATATAATCATGTCATGATTTCATTCCATATAAACAATTTATACCTAAAACAAAATTAAGGTGAAACATTATAATAAGCCATTTATCATGCTTACATTATATAAATGAAGCAATCGATACATGTATTTCTTTATTTTGAGCATAAATTAAGGTGAAACATTATAATAAACCATTCATCATGCTTACATTATATAAGTTAAGCAATCGATACATGTATTTCTTTATTTCAAGTACATTTCTTAATCTTTAATAGCTTGCCTAAGTGCTAGTTTAAAGGATGGATAACGGGAGCTATGGATACCAATTGGTATTAACGATTGATACTCGAAGGTATCAAATGATGGATATCCGAAGATATCAAACGATGGACCCAAAGGGTTGAGCTATGGTTCTATTAAAGGAACAAAAAATGGACCTAATCGGGGTCAGCTATAGCAGTTGCAGCTGTATCCCTCTAGGCATGTCTATCTAATCAATAATTGAATTAAAACATGCAAGCTTAACCAGTTTCAAGAACATTTTTATTTAACGTGTTCCTCTTTACACAGTACAACATTTTCTTAAGCCACAATTCATATAAGAATGTACATTTCATATTCCTATAATGGCATCAACATTTATTATCTTAACTCATATACAGAGTATTTAAACTTGTTTAAGAACAAAAGTTGTGGTACTTCATATATATATATATATATATATATATCAATTCAAAGTAATTACAACATTAATACAATTATAGTTATAAAACTTAATCAAGTTGCAATTAACACTTACTTGATAAACTTGCCATTATAACTTTAACTTGATATTTTAAGGTTTGACAGCTTAAGACATGGCATAGAACAATCACATTTTAATTTTGTGGAAATACTCATTAAGTGTGTTAATTAGGTTGAATTAGGGGTTATTTGTTTTTATAATAAGTGTGGGCTTAGTCATAAACGAAAATGGAAATATTCTATTAGGTAATCAAAGGCGAGTGTATAAGGTGGTAAGGTGAAGAGCAGTGGAATGTCACTTGGTCGTGCATCACATACAATGAAACAATGCTTGGTCGTGCATCATAATGCAAAGAACATCACTTGGTCGTGCATCACCTAGCATACAAAGACACTTGGTCGTACACCACATAAAGGGAGACAATACTTAGCCGTGCATCACAAGGTATAAAGCCTTGCATGGCCGTGCATCACAAGGCATAAAGCCTTACATGGCCATGCATTTACATGAACATAGTACCCACTTGGTTATACAGATCAATTCAAAGTGATGCTTAATGAGCCAATAAATCTCTTTCTACACTCATCTTAAATCTCATCATCAATTAACTAGCTCAACTCTAAACTAAAGGTTTCACTGGTTTAAAGAGTCTTGTTTTTAGAGAACCCTAATTTTTATCGATCCATTTATATATAAGTTCATACACAACATAATCCAAATAGTGTTCCCATACCTAAACATCGAGACTTCTTCACTCCTTCAAGATCCTTTTGCCCTTATCTTTGCTTGTCTTTACTACTACAAACAGCATAAAAACACTAAATTTTCCTTCTTAGTTTCATGAAATCTTTCATTAATAGAAGAGAGATAGAAGGGAGAGATTTCTTTCACCAAACCTAATTCAAGACTAACACATACAGAGAGAGAAAGTAAGAGAGAGAGCTAGATTTCCTTTGAACAGATTGTGATATTTATCATCGTAAACACGTGAGGAAGCCTTTAAAAGACCCTTAAAATACAATTTAATCCTTTTTCTCAATTTCTCACTCAAAACTAACCCATCCAATCTTTTAATTTATGCTTTGACCCTAAATCAAACTTAAATCATAATTTTACCCCAATATCAATTTTTATCAATCAATTAACCCCTTACTCATTTATTTCACTAAAATTATCATATTAACCTTCATGAAACTTTAACCTAATGTGGCTTTAACCATACAAAATATTCCTTTAGCATATAGTATCAATTAATTAAACATAATTCCTACCAAGGTCAAGATTGGGCCCTCATAATTCTTCCCTCTTAAGAAAATTTTATCCTCAAAATTCATACCTTATTTAAACAACTAAGGATATTGGTCCATCATCACTGCCTCTGGTTCCTAAGTTACTTCTTGAATGTTATGATGTTGCCAAAGTACCTTGATAAGAGGAACCTATTTATTCCTTAACTGCCTGATTTTCCTAGCCATAATCTCTTTAGGTTCTTTATTATAAGTAAAATCTATCTGAACTTGAATGTCTTGAACTTGTAATACATGTGATTCATCTGAACGATACCTTTAAATAATACAAACAAGGAATACATATACAGCTTTGATAATACCATAGGAAGTGCTAATCTATATGCCACTAGACCAACCCTTTGCAGAACTTCATAGGGACCAATGAATCTTGGACTTAATTTACCTTTCTTTTCAAACCTTAAAACTTTCTTCTGGTTGACAATTTCAAAAATACCTTATCCCCAACTTGAAATTCGACATCCTTTCTTTTCAAATCTGTATAAGACCTTTTCCTATCACTTGCTTCTTTCAATCTTTGCTTAATAACTTAAACTTTTTCTTTGGTTTCTTTAACTAGCTCTGGCCCAATGATCTTGCATTTAGTTAACTCAGTCCAACATACCGGGGTCCTGCAACTTCGACCATATAAGGCTTTGTACGGAGCCATACCAAAACTAGTCTGATAATTGTTATTATATGCAAATTC
This sequence comes from Excoecaria agallocha, assembly GCA_037975025.1. Taxonomy (NCBI): domain Eukaryota; kingdom Viridiplantae; phylum Streptophyta; class Magnoliopsida; order Malpighiales; family Euphorbiaceae; genus Excoecaria; species Excoecaria agallocha. The sequence goes on along the minus strand of CM075810.1, from coordinate 13,872,812 downwards.
CATCAAGGTTAGATATTTGTCCTAACTTTCAAAAAAATTCAAAACACAACCCCTTAGCATATCTTCTAAAACTTGTATAACCCTTTCTGATTGTCCATCCATCTAATGATGAAAAGCCATACTAACTTTAATCATGTTCCCAAATGACTTTTGTAAACTCTGTCAGAATCTAGAGGTGAATCTAGGATCTCGACCTGAGATTATAGATACTGAAATCCTATGAAGTCGAACAATCTCATTTACATACATTTATGCCAATTTATCCCTTGAATAATACATCCTAACCAGTAAGAAATGAGATAACTTAGTTAACTTATCAATAATTACCCAAACTGCATTATGTTTTCTCCATGTAGAGGGCAATCCAATCATAAAATCTATAGTAATATCTTCCCATTTCCACTATGGAATTTGAATGGGATTCAACAATCCAAAAGGAATTTGATGCTCGGCTCTCACTTGTTAACAAGTTAAGCACTTATAGACATAATCGACCACATCCTTCTTTATACCTAGCCACCAATTAAATCACTTAAGATTTTGATACATCTTGTTACCCCTATGGTGCATAGTAAACACTATGTTGTAAGCTTCATTCAACAAGGCTCTTTTTAATTCTCTATCATCTGAAACACATAATCTATCCATGAAGTACAAACTTCCATTTTCTTTTATTAAGTACCCAGATTGATCCCCTTCGTGCATGGATTGCATAATTCGCTAAAACTTCTTATCATTTTTCTGTGCATCCATCCCAGCCTTCCTTACATAAGGCTTAGGACTTAATTAGGCAACTAAAGCACCATCTAAAGCAAATCTCCATCTATCCTATTGTAACACCATAGTCACAATCACCTTTCTTCTTAAAGAATTAGCTACCATATTAGCCTTATTCAGATGGTAGTCTAATACAATCATAGTCTTTAAATAGTTCGAGCCATCTCCACTGTCTCAAGTTGAGTTCTCTTTGATGATCTGTGTAAATACTTAAGCCTTTTATGATCTGTGTAAATTCTACATCTTTCACCTTATAAATAGTGCCGCCAAATCTTTAAGGTAAAAACTACTACTACCAACTCTAAGTCATGTTTTGGATAATTTTGTTCATATGATTTAGGTTGCCGAGATGTATAAGCCACCACTTTACCCTCTTCAACCCAAACAAACTCTAAAGGCATCACTATACATGGAATACTTTTTTCCCGATACTGGTTGAGCAAGACTGAAGCTTTTGTTAGCATACTCTTTATCTGATCAAAACTTACCTCACATCGGATAGTCCACTCAAATTTAACATACTTCCTCAACAGCTTAGAAAGTGGAGAAGCAATAACTGAAAACCCTTTTACAAAGTGATGATAATAACCTGCCAAACCCAAGAAACTTCTCACCTCAAGTACACTTCGAGGTGGTCTCCAATTGATAATAGCCTTAATTTTTATTGGGTCAACTCTAATGCCTTTAAAAGATACTACATGGCCAAGGAAGGAAATTTCTATTAGCTAGAACTCACACTTGCTCAATTTAGCAAATAGTCAACTCTCCCATAAGGTATGTAGCATAATTATTAAATGCTCACCATGCTCTTTCTCATTCTTGGAATAAACCAATATGTTATCGATAAATACCACCATGAATTAGTCCAAATATGGTCTAAACACCCTGTTCATCAAATCCGTAAATACAGCTAGTGCATTCGTTAATTTGAATGGCATTGATAGAAACTAACATTGCCTATATCTAGTTTTAAATGCCATCTTTGGAACATTTACATCCCTAACTCAAAATTGGTAATACTCTAATCTTAAATTAAGCCTTGAAAATACTCCTTCCCCTTTCAACTAATTAAATAAATCCTCAATTCTAGGTAATGGATACTTAATTTTCACTGTCACTTTATTTAAATGTCAATTATCAATGCACATCCTCGTAAAACCATCCTTTTTCTTAACAAATAGGACTGGCATACCCCATGGTGATACACTAGGCCTAATAAAACCCTTGTTAAGAAGTTCTTGTCACTATACCTTTAACTCTTTCAATTTCATTGGAGCCATCCTGTTGGGGGCTCTTAAACTGGGTGTTGTGCCAGGCAAAAACTCAATAGATAATTTTATAGCCCTCTTAGGTGGAAGACTAGGTAAGTCTTTAGGAAACACATCAGAAAATTCATTCACTACTGGTATGTCTTGGAGCTTAACCATATCCCTCTTCGATTCAACAACTAGGGTGAAAAATGCTTCACACCCCGTTTTAAGAAATCACCTAGCTTGTATGGCAGATATCATATTGGCCAAAGGTTGCATCAGAATACCTATAACTATTATTTTGTTAGAGTATGCCCTAGAGCCCATGTAAAAGGGATTTTTTTTCATATGTATGAATTCATATTCTTAATAAAAGGCATCAATCATTTATTAATGCTATGTTTAAATATATGAGTTTATAAATCTTAAATTAATAAATGAAGTCTTAGATATTATAAACACAATGCAAAGGCAATCATGAATGTGTTTATGATATGAGATTTCTATTGCATGCAAAATTTATTAATATCTAAATATCCCTAGTCATAGAATTAACAAGATAGGACATTGTTAATTCAAACAGACTAGCACATGTTATGCTTCTTGAATGGTTCAAGTAGTGGTTCTCATAACTGTGATTATAGAAGATAATCAAAGTTAACATGTGGATGCTTGTTAGAAGAACAAATTCATTGGAGACCTGCAAAAAGAATCCTCACATGGATATTAAATCTATATCAGTGAGGAATTTATTCATAGCGGTTGTGCAAGTATCCTTAGACTTGAAATCACTAAAGTTATCTTAAGTGGCAAGTGATATACTTTGACTCCATAACTGATTACTTCCAAATGGGAGTGAACATAGTTAGGAGGTTGGGTATATCATGACCTACTTGAAGATAGTTGAGTAATCGATAAAGGATTTACCATCCCATATTTATTAAGGGAAGCTATCTCGTATGATTCTATAATTTCCTTGTTCAGAGAATCTCTGGCCAGAGTATTATGCCAAGATGGATAGGGATCCATGAAGGGTATTTAGGAAATAATGGTTAAATGAATAGAACATACATGATTAGATTTATATGAGTTGATAGAAATCCATACTCAGAATCTAATTGAGTTAAGAGTGACGAAAGGTGTAATTACACTATAACTATTTTTATGGAAGGGTACAGTCAAACCACTTCACTTTCCTGACATTTGGATAGTCATGATACCTAGCTAGAGGTTGTTCATGATATGTATAATAGTGTATCATAAATATCAATAAGGGATTGGAAAATGATTTAAAGAAGTTTAAATCATATGAGTTTTGAATAAAACTCATAATGACATATTATACTGTCAATATAGACAGGAACCCAGTAGGTCACACAAATATAGAGTAAAGGATAAAGTGGTAAAATGAAAAGGATAATAATATTTTATATTATTATGGGAGAAGAGAAATGTATAAGAGAATAATTAATTAAAGAATTTAATTAATTATGATCAAGTAGAATTGTTCACAAAACATTTTAGAAATGTTCTGCAAAATAGACTTAATTGAAATATTATATTCCATAATTAATTATTATTTGACTATAAGTGTTATAGGGCTAATATAATAATTAATAGATCCATTAGAGAAATTAAAGAGGCCCAGAGAATTGGTATTGGCGTAGAAACCCTCTAGAGGAAGGGTTATACGCCAAAACCATATAGAAGGCCTTAAAGGCCTAATTCTTCGACCAAAATAAATTAAATATATTTCATAAGTGTTATGGAGCCTACATATTTAATTTGGATGGATGTGGAATTCATTTGGATGATTAAATTCAAGTGTATGCCTAAAGGGACTAGTTTATGGGTTTTGTGCATAGTCCTTTATGAAAGGGTTTAAATCGCATTTAATTGAGCCCAAATAAATTATTAATAAATCCAGAAGCCCATTTAATATTTCTTCAAAAATTTTAAAGAGCCCAATCCCATTATAAAGTTGGATTTTTAACCTATTTATAAAAATCCAAGTTAAAGGGATTTAGGGTTAAATGAACATTAAGAGAAAAGAAAATTCTCTCTCATTTTTCTAACCCTAGCTACCACCCTCATTCTTTGCTAGCATCAAGGAATTTCGGCAAGCCTTGTAACTCCATTAATCTTGGTTCATTTGATCCTTCTCTAGTGTGAATTACTAATTGGAGATATTCTATTTTGGACACTGTGGTTTGCGACAACCTGGTGAGAAGGAAAATCAACTGTTCAACAAAAATTAAAGGTGATTTTTTTATTCTCATTAATATTTATAATGTAAATTTATGTAAAGATTAGATCCATTTGTTAAAAAAATTTTAATTTTTGCTTATACATGCGATGTATGTAACTGATAATTCCCAACATGGTATCAGAGACACAGTTTTGCCATGTATCTACAATACTATATTATTTGTGGAATAATTTTTATTTTTGAGTTATTTATTTAATGAACTTTAAAATATCATATTCGATTGTTCATGAATAAGAAATATTGATTTATGGATGTATGTGATCAAATATATACAATGGAAAAAATTAAACGATTCTTTTAAGAAAAGAATCATTGTGTTTGGCATGAATGAGTTTTATTTTTCAATAAAGTTTAGGGGCTGTTCTAAATTAAATTTTTATTGATCCACTATAAATTTATTTTGATTATAATTTATGTATTTAATATGTGATATTAAACCATAGGATCAAACAAAATTAGAACCGAACAAGTTTTGCATGAAAACTTTTTAATCGAAAAGTTCGATAAAATGGTGTTCTTCGTGTGTTCTTGGTGTGTTATTGGTAAGTTCATGTTTATAACGATTTTTAATCTTTAAAAATTAATATATCTAATATATTAATGTGTTTTTAATTAATTGGATTAATTAAAATGGGCCTTGAATTAATTGGATTAATTTTAATTCATTAAAACCACTTAACGGGCTTAATTATGGTTACAAACTTGATTTAAATTAGTGAATGACTTGGTGGGCCCAACAAGCTGATTTAAATTAAATATTATAGAATATAATTAATTTTATTAAATGGTTTTAAAAGCTGGAGTGGGCTTGGCTCATTTTAAAAGGCCCAAATGGTCCAGTAAACACAAAATTAGTTTGTGTGTGAACGCACTTTAGGGTTTAAATTTATGGGTATCGGCCTACCCTTGGTTTTAAGCCCAAAATTGATTTTTAATTATTTAATATGATTAATTAATTGATTAATTAATCAATTAATAATCAATTGGATTGATAATTAAGGCAATAACACATACACGCAAAAGGGTTTCCTAAAATGAAAGTTTCCAAAATGGAAAAAGTTTCCTAATTTGCTCACATTATTAAAATAACTCAAAACTAAGTTTCAAGAGTTGAAACATAGTTTGTATTCCATTATATGGTTATAACTTATGCATTAGAAATGCATATAAGGGTGTATGATTGGCATGATGGATAGTTATGGACAAAGGACCAATGTGATTGAGCATAATGCATGTTTCGGCCCAATGAGGATTTTTATATCTCGGCCACTTGTTTTTTGTTTGAATTTCTTTTTCAAAATGTAATATGTAATTAGATTACTTAGATTAGAATTAGAGATAGAAATGGATACCACTATAGTGTGGGTTGTTGATCGCAGTCAAGCTCATATTATATCGAAAATGTTCGAATCTAATTAAATGGGTCATCTCAGCTAGCCCATTAACTTGTTAACAACAGTCAAGGCTAATGGTTCTAGAGGCAAGATTAGGGAATGTATATATTATATGCATGTATCAAAAGTTGATAAACTAATGATCCAATAGTTGTGTGGAGACACAATTGGTATAGAGATACCTACCTTTCAAGGGTATGGAGTTTGGCTTATTGACCACAATCAAGGTCAAATTACATATCAAGGATTGGATATTGGCCCACTAAGAAAACCATCGAAATTTCTCGAATTATATAGTGAGGGCTATTAATTCACAATAAAATAGTGGGAGTAAATAGATTAATTAAAGATCTAATTAATGCATACATATATATGAACATACTCTCATATGTTTTCTTTTTCACATCTAGGTCATCATCATGAAGCACATCAAACATTAACATATGATCAATCTTGGATAACAAGCTGGTTGGCAGGAATTATTTTGACTAGATCAGACAAGTGAGAATTATTCTCAGAGCTGAAAAGATCCATTATGTCTTGGATAAAGATCCACCACCACTTCCATCAGATAATGTCATTAACGAGATCAATGATACTTATCGAAAATACATGGAGGATAGTGAAGCAGTGACATTTTTGATACTGGGTGCTATGTCCTCAGAGCTTCAGAAACAACATGAGAAGATGGATACTAGAACCATTATTTTACATCTAGAGGAGCTTTATTCTGCTCAGGCTAGAACTGAGCAATATGAAATTGCTCGAGCTCTATTTAGCTGCAAAATGGTTAAAGGCACATCGACTGCTGCTCATGCATTAAAGATGTATAGGCATATTGAGTATTTGAGTAGACTTGGCTATGTAATGGGTAATGATCTATACATAGATTTAATCTTGTACTTGTTGGCTCTAAGTTTTCCACCTTTCGTTCTTAACTTCAATATGAACAAGATCCAAGTAACCATTCCCGAGTTAATCAATATGCTCAAAACTGCTGATGGATCCTTCAAGAAGGATTCAAAAAGTGTCATGGTTGTCACTTCTGCTAAAGGTAAGAAGCAGAAGAAGAAGAAGATGAAGATGAAGATGACCAAGGCATAGCCAAAGCATGGTGGGGTTTCCAAGAAAAAGGCTGCCAAGAAAGAGAATCCCAAAGCAACTTGCTTCTATAGTGAAAAATGTTGGGAATTATCGATTACATGCATCACATGCATAAGCGAAATTTAAAATTATTAACCAATAGATATGATCTCTCCATGAATTTACAATATAAATATTAATGAGAATAAGAAAAATTACCTTTGATTTTTGTTGAACAGTTGATTTTCCTTCTCACTGGGTTATCGCAAACAACAGTGTCCAAAATTGAACACCTCCAATTAGTAATCGACACTAGAGGAGGATCAAATGAACCAATAATGATGGAACACAAAGGGTGGCTAAATTCTCTTTGATGTTAGCAAGGGAGTGGCTGCTAGTAGTTTTCAAAGAGAGAGAATTTATTTTCTCTTAATGTTCACTTAACCCTAAAATCCCTATCACTTGGATTTTTATAGTTAGGTTAAAAATCCAATTTCATACTGGGATTGGGCTCTTTAAAATTGCTGGAGAAATATTAAATGGGCTTTTGAAATTATTAATAATTTATTTGGGCTCAATTAAATCCAATTTAAGTCCATTCATAAAGTACTATACACAAAACCCATAAACTAGGCCCTTTATGCATACATTTGGATTTAATCACCCAAATAAATTCCAAATCCATCAAAATTAAATATACAGGCTCCATAAAACTTACGAAATATATTTAATATATTTTGGTCCAAGAATTAGGCCTCTAAGGCCTTCTATATGGGTTTGGCGTGTAACCCTTCCTCTGGAGGGTTTCTGTACCAAAATCAATTCTCTAGGCCTCTTTTAATTCCTCTAATAGATCTATTAATAATTATATCAGCCCTATAACACTTATAGTCCAATAATAATTAGTTATGAAATACAATATTTCAATTAGGTCCATTTTACAGAACATTTCTATAAAGTTCTGCAAACAATTCTACTTGATCATAATTAATTAAACTCTTTAATTAATTATTCTCTTATTCATTTATCTTCTCCCAAAATAATATCAAATATTATTATCCTTGTCATTTTACCATTGTATCCTTTACTCTATATGTGTGTGACCTATTGGGTTCCTATACATATTGGCAGTATAATATGTAATTATGAGTTCTATTCAAAACTCATAAGATTTAAACTTCTTTAAATCATTTTATCAATCCCTATTGATATTTATGATACACTATTATACAAATCATGAATGGCCTCTAGCTAGACATCATGACTATTCAAATGTCAGGAAACTAAAGTGGTTTGACTATACCCTTCCATAGAAACAGTTACAGTTCAATTACTCCTTTCACCACTCTTATCTCAATTAGATTTTGAGTATGGATTTCTTTCAACTCATATAAATCTAATTATGTACGTTCTATTAATTTAACCATTGTTTCCAAAATACCCTTCATGGATCCCTATCCGTCTTGACATATTAATTCTGGCTAGAGATTCTATAAACAAGGCAATTATAGAATCATGTGAGATAACTTCCCTTAATAAATCTGGGATGGTGAATCCATTGTCAATCACTCAACTATCTTCAAGTAGGTCATGATATACCCAACCTCCTAACTATGTTCTGTTAGAGAGTATACCCTAGAGCCCAAGTAATAGGGATGTTTTTTCATATGTATAAAAAATTTATATTCTTAATAAAAGGCATCATTCATTTATTAATGCTATGTTTAAATACATGAGTTTGTAAATCTTAAATTAATAAATGAAGTCCTAGATATTATAAACACAGTGCAAGGGCAATCATGAAGTTGTTCATGATGTGAGATGTCTATTGCATGCAAATGTCTTAATATCTAAATATCCCTAGTCATAGAATTAACAAGATAGGACATTGTTAATTCGGACAGACTAGCACATGTTATGCTTCTTGAATGGTTCAAGCAGTGGTTCTCATAACTGTGATTATGGAAGATAATCAAAGCTAACATGTGGATGCTTGTTAGAATAACAAGTTCATCGGAGACCTGTAAAGATAATCCTCACATGGATATTAAATCTATGTCAGTGAGGAATCTCTTCATAGCGGTTGTGCAAGTATCCTTAGACTTGAGATCACCAAAGTTATCTTAAGTAGCAAGTGGTACACTTTGACTCCATAACTGATTACTTCCAACTGGGAGTGAACATAGTTAGGAGATTAGGTATATCATGACCTACTTGAAGATAGTTGAGTGATTGACAAAGGATTCATCATCCCAGATTTAACGAGGGAAGTTATCTCGCATGTTTCTATGATTGCCTTGTTCAGAGAATCTCTTGCCAGAGTAATATGCCAAGATGGATAGAGATCCTTGGAGGGCATTTTGGGAACAATGGTTAAATTAATAGAACATACATAATTAGATTTATATGAGTTGACAGAAATCCATACTCAGAATCTAATTGAGATAAGAGTGGTGATAGGAGTAATTGCACGATAACTGTTTCTATGGAAGGGTACAGTCAAATCACATGACTTTCCTGACATTTGGGTAGTCATGATGCCTATCTAGAGGCTAATCATGACTTGTATAATGATGTATCAAAATATCAATGGAGATTGATAAAATGATTTAAAGGAATTTGAATCATGTGAGTTTTGAGAAAAACTTACAATTACATATTATACTGCCAACATGTACAGAAACCCAAAAGGTCACACACATATAGAGAAAGGATAAAATGATAAAATGATAAGGATAGTAATATTTGATATTATTATGAAGGAAAAGAAGTGAATATGATAATAATTAATTAAAGAGTTTCATTAATTATGATCAAGTAAAATTATCCACGGGACTTTTGAGAAATGTTATGTAAATTGGACCTAAATGAAATAATGTATTTCATGATTAATTATTACTATCTTATAAGTGTTATAAGACTACTATAAGTGTTATAGGACTGGTATAATAATTAATAGGTCCATTGGAGGAATTATTAAGGGCTAGAAGAATAAAGAAAGTTGGCGAAAGCCATTCTGTAAGGGCCACACTCCAACTCCATACAGAAGGAGTTAGAGGGCTTTTTCTAGGACCAAATTAATTTATATATGTTAAATAAGTGTTATAGAACTCACATATTTAATTTGGTTGGATTTGGAATCCATTTGGGTATTTAAATCCAATTAGATGCACAAAGAGCCTAGTTTGTGGATTTTGTGCATGGTCTTTTATGAAAAGATTTAATTTGGATTTAATTAAGCCCAAATGATTATAATTAATTCCAGAGGCCCAATTAATAATTCTCCAAAAATTTTAAAGAGCCCAATCTCATTAAGGAGTTGGAATTTTAACCTAACTATAAAAGGCCAACTAATAAGAATTAGGGTTAAGTGATTAAAACAAAAAGAAAGTCTTTTCTCTTAATCTCTCTCTCCCTTTTACTCCAACTCCTAAGCTAGCTCTTGGGAATTTCGGCCAACCCTAGTTAAACACCAATTTGTTGGTTCAATTTATCCCTCTCTAGTGTGGATCACTCATTGGAGGTGTTCGATTTTGGACACTGTGGTTTGCGACAACCCGGTGCGAAGTAAAATCAACTATTCAACAAAAATCAAAGGTGATTTTTCTTATTCTCCTATATTTATATTGTGTATTCATGGCAAGATAAGATCTAATGGTTAAAAAAATTTTAAAATTCCGCTCATGCATATGATGCATGTAACCTTTAAAATCCAACATGGTATCAGAGACACGGTTTTGCCATGGATATACAATTCTATATTTTTCTGGGGAATAAGTTTTGTTTTGTTTTGAGTTATTTATTTCATGAACTTTAAAATATTAGATTTGATTGTTCATGAATGAGAAATATTAATTTCTGGTTGTATGGGTGATCAAATAAATTTGGTGGAAACATAAACAAAACTTTTGAAGGATTGTGATTAGGGTTTGGCGTGAAACCCTAGGTGATGTAGGGGCTGTTCTAATTTAATTTCTTATGGATCCATTTAAAAATCATTTAGATGATATTTTATGTGTTTAATATGTGATATTAAGCCGTGTTAGAGAGTATGCCCTAGAGCACATGTAATAGGGATGTTTTTCATATGTATGAAATTTATATTCTTAATAAAAGGCATCATTCATTTATTAATGCTATATTTGAATAAATGAGTTTGTAACTCTTAAATTAATAAATGAAGTCCTAGATATTATAAACACAGTGCAAAGGCAATCATGAAGGTGTTCATGATGTGAGATGTCTATCGCATGCAAATGTGTTAATATATAAATATCCCTAGTCATAGAATTAACAAGATAGGACATTGTTAATTCGGACAGACTAGCACATGTTATGCTTCTTGAATGGTTCAAGCAGTGGTTCTCATAACTGTGATTATGGATGATAATCAAAGCTAACATGTGGATGTTTGTTCGAGGAATAAGTTTATTGGAGACCTGCAAAGAGAATCTTCATATGGATATTAAATCTATGTCAGTGAGGAATCTCTTCATAGCGGTCGTGCAAGTATCCTTAGACTTGAGATCACCAAAGTTATCTTAAGTAGTAAGTGGTATACTTTGACTCCATAACTGATTACTTCCAACTGGGAGTGAACATAGTTAGGAGATTGGGTATATCATGACCTACTTGAAGATAATTGAGTGATTGACAAAGGATTCACCATCCCAGATTTAACAAGGGAAGTTATCTCACATGATTCTATAATTGCCTTGTTCAGAGAATCTCTGGCCAGAGTAATATGTCGAGATGGATGGAGATCCATGAAGGGCATTTTAGGAACAATGGTTAAATTAATAGAACATACATAATTAGATTTATATGAGTTGACAGAAATCCATACTCAGAATCTAATTGAGATAAGAGTGGTGAAAGGAGTAATTGCACGGTAACTGTTTCTATGGAAGGATACAGTCAAACCACATGACTTTCCTGACATTTGGGTAGTCGTGATGCCTAGCTAGAGGCCAATCATGACTTGTATAATGATGTATCAAAATATCAATAGAGATTGATAAAATGATTTAAAGGAGTTTAAATCATGTGAGTTTTGAATAGAACTCACAATTACATATTATACTGCCAACATGGACAGGAACCCAATAGGTCACACACATATAGAGAAAAGGGTAAAATGGTAAAATGACAAGGATAATAATATTTGATATTATTATGAAGGTAGAGAAGAGAATATGATAATAATTAATTAAAGAGTTTAATTAATTATGATCAAATAAAATTGCCCGCGGAACTTTTGAGAAATGTTCTGTAAATTGGACCTAAATGAAATAATGTATTTCATGATTAATTATTATTGTCTTATAAGTGTTATAAGACTACTATAAGTATTATAGGACTGATATAATAATTAATAGGACCATTGGAGGAATTATTAAGGGCCAGAGGAATGAAGAAAGTTGGCGAAAGCCCTCCAGAAGAGGGCCACACGCCAACTCCATACAGAAGGGCCTAAAGGGCTTTTTCTGGGACCAAATTAATTTATATATGTTACCTAAGTGTTATGGAACTCACATATTTAATTTGGTTGGATTTGGAATCCATTTGGGTATTTAAATCCAATTAGATGCACAAAGGGCCTAGTTTGTGGATTTTGTGCATGGTCTTTTATGAAAAGATTTAATTTGGATTTAATTAAGCCCAAATGATTATAATTAATTTCAGAGGCCCAATTAATAATTCTCCAGCAATTTTAAAGAGCCCAATCTCATTAAGGAGTTGAAATTTTAACCTAACTATAAAAGGCCAACTAATGAGAATTAGGGTTAAGTGATTAAAACAAAAGGAAAGTCTTTTTCTCTTAATTCTCTCTCCCTTTTTACGCCAACTCCTAAGCTAGCTCTTGGAAATTTCGGCCAGCCCTAGTTAAACACCAATTTGTTGGTTCAATTTACCCTTCTCTAGTGTGGATTACTCATTGGAGGTGTTCGATTTTAGACACTGTGATTTGCGACAACCCCGGTGCGAAGTAAAATCAACTGTTCAACAAAAATCAAAGGTGATTTTTCTTATTCTCATATAGTTATATTGTGTATTCATGGCAAGATCAGATCTAATGGTTAAAAAATTTTAAAATTCCGCTCATGTATGTGATGCATGTAACCGTTAAAATCCAACATGGTATCAGAGCCAGGTTTTGCCATGGATATACAATTCTATATTATTCTACGGAATAAATTTTGTTTTATTTTGAGTTATTTATTTCATGAACTTGAAAATATGAGATTTAATTGCTCATGAATGAGAAATATTGATTTCTGGATTTATTTGTGATCAAATAAATTTGGTGGAAACAAAACCGAAATTTTTGAAGAAAAGTGGTTTAGGGTTTGGCGTGAAACCCTCACAAAATTCGGGTTTATTGCGTGAAGTCCAAGTAAATTAAGGGGCTGTTCTATTTTGATTTCTTATGGATCCATTTAAAAATCATTTAGATGATATTTTATGTGTTTAATATGTGATATTAAGCCGTGGGATCGAACGGAATTAAAATCGAACAAGTTTTGCATGAAAACTAGTTTTGTCGAAAAGTTCGATAAATTGGTGTTCTTCATGTGTTCTTATGTGTTCATGGTTAGAACGACTTTTGATCTTCTAAATTTGATATATATGATATATTAAAGTGTTTTTAATTAATTGGATTAATTAAATTGGGCCTTAAATTAATATGATTAATTTTAATTTATTAAAACCACTTAATGGGCTTAATTATGTTTACGAACTTGGTGGGCCCAAGGAGCTGATTTAAATTAACTATTATAAACATTAATTAAGTTTATTAATGGGTTTTAAGGGCTAGAGTGGGCTTGGCTCATTCCAAAAGGCCCAAATGACACAAAACTAGTTTGTGTGTGAACACACTTAGGGTTTTTCTTCTGTGGGTTTCGGCCTACACTTATTTTAAGCCCAAAAATTGATTCTTTTAATTATTTAATATGATTAATTAATTAAATAATCAATTTATAATTAATTAATAATCAATTTGATTGATTATTAAAGCAAGAACACATTCATGCAAAAAAGGGTTTCCTAAAATGAAAGTTTCCAAAATGGAAAAAGTTTCCTAATTTGATCACATCATTAAAATAACTCAAAATAAAGTTTCAAAGGTTGAAACAAAGTTAGTAATCCATTTCTTTATGCATTAGAAAGGCATATAAGGGTGTATGATTGGCATGATGGATAGTTATGGACAAAGTCCAATGTGATTGAGCATTATGCATGTTTTGGCCTAATGAGGACTTTCATGTCCTTGCTACTTGTTTTTGGTTTGTATTTCATTTCAAATTGTAATATGTAATTAGATTACTTAGATTAAAATTAGAAATAGAGATGGAGACCATTTTCAAGGAGCAAGATGGGCCAGATGGAGATCCAACAAGCTTGAAGATAATGTAATTATTTTTCTTGTTTGAATCATGCATACTATCTAGGTGTGACCTTTTGATTTCCCTCTTGGCTCGGGGAAATCAATGTAGTGAAGTCCATAACTATACCATATTTGTATGCTTATATTTATGTGATAGATATAGGATGCATACCAATGTATGCCAACCATGTATGATGAGACTTAATTCACTAAAACCCTCAAACAAATACTAAGGTATATAAGCCTTCCATTAATTTGAGGAGAACCAGAGTTCTTTATAGTGTGGGTTGTTGACCACAGTCAAGCTCACATTATATCGAATATGTTCAAATCTAATTAAATGGGTCATCTTAGCTAGCCCATTAGTTTGTTGACCACAGTCAAGGCTAATGGTTCTAGAGGCAAGATTAGGGAATGCATATATGATATGCATGCATCAAGAGTTGATAACGTAATGATCCAATAGTTGTGTAGAGACACAATTGGTATAGAGATACCTACCTTTCAAGGGTATGGAATTTGGCTCGTTGACCACAGTTAAGGTCAAATTACATATCAAGGATTGGATATTGGCCCACTAAAAAAACCATCGGGTTTTCTCGGATTATATAGTGAGGGCTATTAATTCGCAATAAAATAGTGGGAGTAAATGTATTAATTAAAGACCTTATTAATGCATACATATATACGAACATACTCTCATATCTTTTCTTTTTCACATCTATGTCATCATCATGAGCACATCAAATATACGATCAATCTTGGATAACAAACTGGTTGGCAGCAACTATTTTGACTGGATCAAACAAGTGAGAATTGTTCTCATAGCTGAAAAGATCCATTATGTCTTGGATAAAGATCCACCACCACTTCCATCAGATGATGCCATTGATGAGATCAAAGGTATTTATCGAAAATACAAGGAGGATAGTGAAGCAGCAAGCATGTCTGATGCTGGGTGCTATGTCGTCAGAGCTTTATAAGCAATATGAGATAATGGATGGTGGGGTTTCCAAGAAGAAGGTTGCCAAGAAAGAGAATCCTAAAGGAACTTGCTTCCATTGTGGAAAAGATGGTCATTGGAAGCGTAACTGCAAGGCCTATCTATAATCTCTCAAGGACAAGAAGCATGCTGATGCTTCTAGCTCAGGTATTCATATGATTGAAATTAATACTTATTCTATTGCTTCAAAACAATCTTGGGTATTAGATACTGGATGTAGATCACATTTGTGTAATGATCTACATGGGCTTAAAGCTTTAGAAGAGTTGGAAAGGCAGAGATATGTTTATAGTCAGCTACTGGACAGAACATCTCTACAACAGTTGTGGGGACTTACTATTTGCCTCTTCCTAGTGGATTAGTACTGGAATTAAATAATTGTTATTATGTTCCAGCATTATCCAAAAGTATTATTTCTTTCAGTCGGTTGATGAACGATTATGATATTTCTTTAAAGGACAAATGTTGTTACATTTTTAAGAACAATATGTTTTATGCAAAAGCTATCATTGAGAATGGTTTATTTGTTCTTGATTTAATTAAAGAAGTACATAATGTGGATACCAAGAGAATGAAACATGATAATTTAAATACCTCATACTTATGGCATTGTCGTTTAGGCCATATAAATGAAAGACGCATGACCAAATTACACAAGTCAGGTGATTTGGGATCATTTGATTATGAATCATTTGATACATGTGAATCTTGTTTATTGGGAAAAATGACAAAAGCTCCCTTTATTGGTAAAGGAGAACGAGCTAAAATAGTTTTGGACTTAATACATTCAGATGTATGTGGTCCAATGACTACACATGCCAGAGGAGGTTACTCCTACTTCATTACTTTCATAGATGATTATTCCAAGTTTGGATACATCTATCTAATGAAATATAAGTCTGAAGCATTTGAAAAGTTCAAAGAGTTCAGAAATGAAGTAGAGAAACAACTTGGCAAAAGTATTAAAACACTTAGATCAGATCGAGGTGGAGAATACTTAAGTCAAGAGTTTCAGGATTATCTTAGAGATAATCGGATTTTATCTTAATGGACTCCTCCATATACACCACAACACAATGGTGTATCTGAAAGGAGAAATCGAACACTATTAGATATGGTTCGATCAATGATGAGCCGAGCGGACTTGCCTAAGTCTTTTTGGGGATATGCACTAGAAACTGCTGTTTATATGTTAAACAGAGTTCCTAGTAAATCGGTTGATGTTACTCCATATGAGATGTGGAATAACAAGAAACCCACGCTTTCTCATATGAAAGTATGGGGCTGTCCTGCTTATGTGAAGAGGACAATGTCAAACAAACTGGATGTTAAGTCTAACAAATGTTTATTTGTGGGATATCCAAAAGAAACGTTTGGATATTATTTCTATCATCCCTTAGAACAAAAGGTGTTTGTTTCAAGGCATGTTGTCTTCTTGGAAAGAGAATTTCTCCTACGAGAGGACAGTGGGAGTAAAATTGAGCTTGGTGAAGTTCAAGACCCACAAATAGAAGATGATCAACCGATTGAACCCGAAACTAAATTTCATAATGATGAGATTACAGTTGAACCTGATTATACACAAAATCCTAGAAGATCTACTAGGATACATTCTATCCTTGTGAGATATGGATTTCACGTTGATTCGGATAGAGGCATAACTGTAGTAGAGGACAATGAGCCTTCAAGCTATCAAGAAGTTTTGAACAGTTCAGAATGTGATTTATGGCTTAAGGCTATGCAGTCCGAAATGGACTCCATGTATGAGAATAAAGTATGGACATTAACTCAACCACCTAAAGGGATAAAACCCATAGGGTGCAAATGGGTCTTCAAAAAGAAGACTGACATGGAAGGTAATATAGTTACCTATAAAGCTCGCTTAGTAGCAAAAGGTTATCGTCAAAAAGAAGGTATTAACTATGACGAAACTTTTTCTCCTGTAGCGATGCTTAAGTCTATAAGAATACTTTTAGCCATTGCAGCTCATTATGATTATGAGATTTGGCAAATGGATGTGAAGACAGCTTTCCTTAATGGAAATCTTTCTGAGGATGTGTATATGACACAACCAGAAGGATTCACATCAGGAAATGGTGGAAAGGTATGCAAGTTTCAAAGATCCATTTATGGACTGAAGCAAGCCTCCAGGAGCTGGAATATACGATTCAATGAGACAATCAAAGAGTTTGGTTTCTCATAGAATGAAGATGAACCTTGTGTGTATAAAAGGGTCAGTGGGAGTGCAATTGTCTTCCTAGTTCTATATGTAGATGACATATTGATCATGGGAAATGACATTTCTCTTCTCTAATCTGTTAAAATATGGTTATCCAAGCAATTCTCCATGAAAGAACTTGGAGAAGCATCCTATATTCTGGGAATAAGGATCTGTAGAGATAGATCCAATAAGTTGCTAGGTTTTTCTCAGAGTACATATATAGATAAAGTATTGAAGATGTTCAATATGGATCTCTCTAAGAAAGGGTTTATACCCATGGTGCATGGGAAACACCTTTCTAAGTCTATGTGTCCGCAAACACTAGAGGATAGAGAGAGCATGAACAGAATACCATATGCATCTGCAATTGGTTCTATCATGTATGCTATGTTATGTACACGTCCAGATGTAGCATTTGCTTTGAGTGTCACAAACAGATTCCAATCCAATTTTGGAGAGGAACATTGGGCAGCTGTCAAGAATATTCTTAAGTAATTGAGAAGGACTAAAGATATATTCTTGGTATATGGAGAGGGCAGTTTGGAAGTAAATGGGTATACAGATGCCAGCTTCCAATCTGACAAAGATGATTGTAAATCACAATCTGGTTATGTGTTCATAATGGGAGGAGGAGCAGTTAGTTGGAAAAGTTCCAAACAAGAAACAACTGCTGATTCCACGACGGAAGCTGAGTACATTGCTGCTTCAGAAGCAGCCAAAGAAGCAGTCTGGATCAAAAAGTTCATAATCGAACTAGGAGTGGTGCCTAGTATTGTTGATCTGATTCCTTTATATTGTGACAACAATAGAGCCATTGCACAAGCAAAGGAACCACGATCTCATCAGCGATCCAAACATGTTCTCAGATGCTACCATCTCATAAGGGAAATCGTAGCTAGAAATGATGTGAAAATAGAAAGGGTTCCCACAGATGACAATGTGACGGATCCCCTCACTAAAGCACTTTCCCAGATAAAGCATGATCACCATATAAATAGCATGGGTCTGAGACATATGAGTGATTAGCTCTAGTGCAAGTGGGAGATTGTTAGAGAGTATGCCCTAGAGCCCATGTAATAGGGATGTTTTTCATATGTATGAAATTTATATTCTTAATAAAAGGCATCATTCATTTATTAATGCTATGTTTGAATACATGAGTTTGTAAATCTTAAATTAATAAATGAAGTCCTAGATATTATAAACACAGTGCAAAGGCAATCATGAAGGTGTTCATGATGTGAGATGTCTATTGCATGCAAATGTGTTAATATCTAAATATCCCTAGTCATAGAATTAAAAAGATAGGACATTGTTAATTCGGATAGACTAGCACATGTTATGCTTCTTGAATGGTTCAAGCAGTGGTTCTCATAACTGTGATTATGGATGATAATCAAAGCTAACATGTGGATGCTTGTTAGAGGAACAAGTTCATTGGAGACTTGCAAAGAGAATCTTCATATGGATATTAAATCTATGTCAGTGAGGAATCTCTTCATAGCGGTTGTGCAAGTATCCTTAGACTTGAGATCACCAAAGTTATCTTAGGTAGCAAGTGGTATACTTTGACTCCATAACTGATTACTTCCAACTGGGAGTGAACATAGTTAGGAGATTGGGTATATCATGACCTACTTGAAGATAATTGAGTGATTGACAAAGGATTCACCATCCCAGATTTAACAAGGGAAGTTATCTCACATGATTCTATAATTGCCTTGTTCAGAGAATCTCTAGCCAGAGTAATATGCCGAGATGGATGGAGATCCAAAAAGGGCATTTTAGGAACAATGGTTAAATTAATGGAACATACATAATTAGATTTATATGAGTTGACAGAAATCCATACTCAAAATCTAATTGAGATAAGAGTGGTGAAAGGAGTAATTGCACGGTAACTGTTTCTATGAAAGGGTACAGTCAAACCACATGACTTTCCTGACATTTGGGTAGTCATGATGCCTAGCTAGAGGCCAATCATGACTTGTATAATGATGTATCAAAATATCAATAGAGATTGATAAAATGATTTAAAGGAGTTTAAATCATGTGAGTTTTGAATAGAACTCACAATAACATATTATACTGCCAACATGGACAGGAACCCAATAGGTCACACACATATAGAGAAAAGGGTAAAATGGTAAAATGACAAGGATAATAATATTTGATATTATTATTAAGGTAAAGAAGAGAATATGATAATAATTAATTAAAGAGTTTAATTAATTATGATCAAATAAAATTGTCCGCGAAACTTTTGAGAAATGTTCTGTAAATTGGACCTAAATGAAATAATGTATTTCATGATTAATTATTATTGTCTTATAAGTGTTATAAAACTACTATAAGTGTTATAGGACTGATATAATAATTAATAGGACCATTGGAGGAATTATTAAGGGCCAGAGGAATGAAGAAAGTTGGCGAAAGCCCTCCAGAAGAGGGCCAGATGCCAACTCCATACAGAAGTGCTTAGAGGGCTTTTTCTTGAACCAAATTAATTTATATATGTTACATAAGTGTTATGGAACTCACATATTTAATTTGGTTGGATTTGGAATCCATTTGGGTATTTAAATCCAATTAGATGCACAAAGGGCCTAGTTTGTGGATTTTGTGCATGGTCTTTTATGAAAAGATTTAATTTGGATTTAATTAAGCCCAAATGAATATAATTAATTCCAGAGGCCCAATTAATAATTCTCCAGCAATTTTAAAGAGCCCAATCTCATTAAGGATTTTGAATTTTAACCTAACTATAAAAGGCTAACTAATGAGAATTAGTGTTAAGTGATTAAAACAAAAGGAAAGTCTTTTCTCTTAATTCTCTCTCCCTTTTTGTGCCAACTCCTAAGCTAGCTCTTGGGAATTTCGGCCAGCCCTAGTTAAACACCAATTTGTTGGTTCAATTTACCCTTCTCTAGTGTGGATTACTCATTGGAGGTGTTGAATTTTGGACACTGTGGTTTGCGACAATCCGGTGCGAAGTAAAATCAACTGTTCAACAAAAATCAAAGGTGATTTTTCTTATTCTCATATAGTTATATTGTGTATTCATGGCAAGATCAGATCTAATGGTTAAAAAATATTAAAATTCCGCTCATGTATGTGATGCATGTAACCGTTAAAATCCAACAAGCCGTAGGATCGAACGGAATTAAAATCGAACAAGTTTTGCATGAAAACTAGTTTTCTCGAAAAGTTCGATAAATTGGTGCTCTTCGTGTGTTCTTGATGTGTTCTTGGTTAGAACGACTTTTGATCTTCTAAATCTGATATATATGATATATTAAAGTGTTTTTAATTAATTGGATTAATTAAAATGGGCCTTAAATTAATTTGATTAATTTTAATCCATTAAAACCACTTAATGGGCTTAATTATGTTTACGGACTTGGTTTAAATTAGTGAATGACTTGGTGGGCCCACGGAGCTGATTTAAATTAAACATTATAAACATTAATTAAGTTTATTAATGGGTTTTAAGGGCTGGAGTGGGCTTGGCTCATTCCAAAAGGCCCAAATGGTCCAAAAGACACAAAACTAGTTTGTGTGTGAACACAGTTAGGGTTTTTCTTCTGTGGGTTTCGGCCTACATTTGTTTTAAGCCCAAAATTGATTCTTTTAATTATTTAATATGATTAATTAATTAAATAATCAATTTATAATTAATTAATAATCAATTGGATTGATTATTAAGAAAAGAACACATGCATGCAAAAGGTTTTCTAAAATGAAAGTTTATAAAATGGAAAAAGTTTCCTAATTTGATCACATCATTAAAATAACTCAAAATATTGTTTCAAAGGTTGAAACAAAGTTAGTAATCCATTTCTTTACGCATTAGAAAGGCATATAAGGGTGTATGATTGGCATGATGGATAGTTATGGATAAAGCCCAATGTGATTGAACATTATGCACGTTTTGGCCCAATGAGAACTTTCATGTCCCGACCACTTGTTTTTGGTTTGTATTTCATTTCAAATTGTAATGTGTAATTAGATTACTTAGATTAGAATTAGAAATAGAGATGGAGACCATTTTCAAGGAGCAAGATGGGCCGGATGGAGATCCAACAAGCTTGAAGATAATGTAATTATTTTTCTTGTTTGAATCATGCATACTACCTAGGTGTGACCTTTTGATTTCCCTCTTGGCTCGGGGAAATCAATGTAGTGAAGTCCATAACAATACCATATTTGTATGCTTATATTTATGTGATAGATAGAGGATGCATACCAATGTATGCCAACCATGTATGATGAGACTTAATTAACTAAAACCCTCAAACAAATACTAAGGTATATAAGCCTTCCATTTATTTAAGGAGAACCAGAGTTCTTTATAGTGTGGGTTGTTGACCACAGTCAAGCTCACATTATATCGAATATGTTCAAATCTAATTAAATGGGTCATCTTAGCTATCCCATTAATTTGTTGACCACAGTCAAGGCTAATGGTTCTAGAGGCAAGATTAGGGAATGCATATATGATATGTATGCATCAAGAGTTGATAACCTAATGATCCAATAGTTGCGTAGAGACACAATTGGTATAGAGATACCTACCTTTCAAGGGTATGGAATTTGGCTGGTTGACCATAGTCAAGGTCAAATTACATATCAAGGATTGGATATTGGCCCACTAAGAAAACCATCAGGTTTTCTCGGATTATATAGTGAGGGCTATTAATTCGCAATAAAATAGTGGGAGTAAATGGATTAATTAAAGACCTTATTAATGCATACATATATATGAACATACTCTCATATCTTTTCTTTTTCACATCTAGGTCATCATCATGAGCACATCGAACATTAATATACGTTCAATCTTTGATAACAAGCTAGTTGGCAATAACTTTTCTAACTGGATTCGGCAAGTGAGAATTGTTCTCAGAGGTGAAAAGATCCACTATGTCTTGGATAAAGATCCATCACCACTTCCATCAGATGATGCCATTGATGAGATCAAAGGCATTTATCGAAAATACATGGAGGATAGTGAAGCAGCAGCATGTCTGATGCTGGGTGTTATGTCCTCGGAGCTTCAGAAGCAATATGAAATGATGGATGCTAGAACCATCATTTTGTATCTAGAAGAGCTTTATTCTTCTCAGGCTAGAACTGAGCAATATGAGATTGCTCGAGCTCTATTTAGCTACAAAATGGTGGAAGGCACTTCAGCTGCTACTCATGCAATGAAGATGTATGGGTATATTGAGCATTTGAGTAGACTTGGCTATGTTATGGATAATGATCTATACATAGATTTAATCTTCTACTCGTTGGCTCCATAAGTTATGCACCTTTCGTGCTTAACGTCAACATGAACAAGATCCAAGTATCCATTCCTGAGTTAATCAATATGCTCAAGACAGCTGATGGATCATTTAAGAAGGATCCAAAAATTGTCATGGTTGTCACTTCTGCTAAAGGCAAGAAGTAGAAGAAGAAGAAGATAACCAAGGCACAGCCAAAGAATGCTGGGATCTCCAAGAAGAAGGTTGCCAAGAAAGAGAATCCCAAAGGAACTTGCTTCCATTGTGGAAAGGATGGTCATTGGAAGCGTAACTGCACGGCCTATCTAGATTCTCTCAATGAGAAGAAGCAAGCTGATGCTTCTACTTCAGGTATTCATATGATTGAAATTAATACTTATTCTATTGCTTCAAAACAATCTTGGGTATTAGATACCGGATGTGGATCTCATTTATGTAATGATCTACAGGGGCTTAGAAGCTTTAGAAGAGTTGGAAAGGCAGAGATATGTTTGCAGTCAGCTACTGGACATAACATCTCTACAATAATTGTAGGGACTTACTATTTACCTCTTCCTAGTGGATTAGTACTGAAATTAAATAATTGTTATTATGTTCCAGCCTTATCCAAAAGTATTATTTCTTTCAGTCGTTTGTTGAACGATTATGATATTTCTTTAAAGGACAAATGTTGTCACATTTTTAAGAACAATATGTTTAATGCAAAAGCTATCATTGAGAATGGTATATTTTTTCTTGATTTAATGAAAGAAGTACATAATGCGGATACCAAGAGAATGAAACATGATAATCTAAATACCTCATACCTATGGCATTGTCATTTAGGCCATATAAATGAAAAACACATGACCAAATTACACAAGTAAGGTGATTTGGGATCATTTGATTATGAATCATTTGATACATGTGAATCTTGTTTATTGGGAAAAATGACAAAAGCTCCCTTTATTGGTAAAGGAGAACGAGCTAAAATGGTATTGGACTTAATACATTCAGATGTATGTGGTCCAATGACTACACATGCCAGAGGAGGTTACTCCTACTTCATTACTTTCATAGATGATTTTTCCAGGTTTAGATATATCTATCTAATGAAATATAAATCAGAAGCATTTGAAAAGTTCAAAGAATTCAGAAATGAAGTAGCGAAACAACTTGGAAAAAGTATTAAAACACTTAGATCAGATCGAGGTGGAGAATACTTAAGTCAAGAGTTTCAGGATTATCTTAGAGATAATGGGATTTTATCTCAACGGACTCCTACATATACACCACAACACAATGGTGTATCTGAAAGGAGAAATCAAACACTATTAGATATGGTTCGATCAATGATGAGCCTAGCGGACTTGCCTTAGTCCTTTTGGGGATATGCACTAGAAACTGCTGTTTATGTGTTAAACATAGTTCCTAGTAAATCGGTTGATGTTACTCCATATGAGATGTGGAATAACAAGAAACCCACGCTTTCTCATATGAAAGTATTGGGTTGTCCTGCTTATGTGAAGAGAACAATGTCAGACAAACTGGATGTTAAGTCTGACAAATGTTTATTTGTGGGATATCCAAAAGAAACGTTTGCATATTATTTCTATCAAACCTTAGAACAAAAGGTGTTTGTTTCAAGGCATGCTGTCTTCTTGAAAAGAGAATTTCTCCTACAAGAGGACAGTGGGAGTAAAATTGAACTTGGTGAAGTTCAAAACCCACAAATAGAAGATGATCAACCGATTGAACCCGAAACTGAATTTCATAATGATGAGATTACAGTTGAACCTGATTATACACAAAATCCTAGAAGATCTACTAGGATGCGTTCTATCCATGTGAGATATGGATTTCACATTGATTCGGATAGAGGCATAACTGTAGTAGAGGACAATGAGCCTACAAGCTATCAAGAAGTTTTGAACAGTTCAGAACGTGATTTATGGCTTAAGGCTATGCAGTCTGAAATGGACTCCATGTATGAGAATAAAGTATGGACTTTAACTCAACCACCTGAAAGGATAAAACCCATAGGGTGCAAATGGGTCTTCAAAAAGAAGACCGACATGGAAGGTAATGTAGTTACCTATAAAGCTCGCTTAGTAGCAAAAGGTTATCATTAAAATGAATGTATTGACTATGACGAAACTTTTTCTCCTGTAGCGATGCTTAAGTCTATAAGAATACTTTTAGCCATTGCAGCTCATTATGATTATGATATTTGGCAAATGGATTTTAAGACAGCTTTCCTTATTGGAAATCTTACTGAGGATGTGTATATGACACAACCAGAAGGATTCACATCAGGAAATGGCGAAAAGGTATGCAATCTTCAAAGATCCATTTATAGATTGAAGCAAGCCTCTAGGAGTTGGAACATATGATTTAATGAGACAATCAAAGAGTTTGGTTTCTCACAGAATGAAGATGAACCTTATGTGTATAAAAGGGTCAGTGGGAGTACAATTGTCTTCCTAGTTTTATATGTAGATGACATATTGATCATGGGAAATGACATTTCTCTTCTCCAATCTGTTAAAATATGGTTATCCAAGCAATTCTCCATGAAAGACCTTGGAGAAGCATCCTATATTCTGGGAATAAGGATCTATAGAGATAGATCCAATAGGTTGCTAGGTCTTTCTCAAAGTACATATATAGATAAAGTATTAAAGATGTTCAATATGGATCTCTCTAAGAAAGGGTTTATACCCATGGTGTATGGGAAACACCTTTCTAAGTCTATGTGTCCACAGACACTAGAGGATAGAGAGAGCATGAATAGAATACCGTATGCATCTGCAATTGGTTCTATCATGTATGCTATGTTATGTACACATCCAGATGTAGCATTTGCTTTGAGTGTCACAAGCAGATTCCTATCCAATTTTGAAGAGGAGCACTGGGCAGCTGTCAAGAATATTCTTAAGTACTTGAGAAGGACTAAGGATATATTCTTAGTATATGGAGAGGGCAGTTTGGAAGTAAATGGGTATACAGATGCCAGCTTCCAATCTGACAAAGATTATTGTAAATCACAATCTGGTTATGTGTTCATAATGGGAGGAGGAGCAGTTAGTTGGAAAATTTCCAAACAAAAAACAACTGGTGATTCCACGACGGAAGCTAAGTACATTGCTGCTTTAGAAGCAGCCAAAGAAGTAGTCTGGATCAAAAGTTCATAACCGAACTAGGAGTGGTGCCTAGTATTGTTGATCCGATTCCTTTATATTGTGACAATAATGGAGCCATTGTGCAAGCAAAGGAACCACGGTCTCATCAGCGATCCAAGCATGTTCTCAGACGCTACCATCTCATAAGGGAAATAGTAGCTAGAAATGATGTGAAAATAGAAAGGGTTCCCACAGATGACAATGTGGCGGATCCCCTCACTAAACCACATTCCCAAATAAAGCATGATCACCATATAAATAGCATGGGTCTGAGACATATGAGTGATTAGCTCTAGTGCAAGTGGGAGCTTATTAGAGAGTTTGCCCTAGAGCCTATGTAATAGGGATGTTTTTCATATGTATAAAAAATTTATATTCTTAATAAAAGGCATCATTCATTTATTAATGCTATGTTTAAATACATGAGTTTGTAACTCTTAAATTAATAAATGAAGTCCTAGATATTATAAACACAGTGCAAGGGCAATCATTAAGGTGTTCATAATGTGAGATGTCTATTACATGCAAATGTCTTAATATCTAAATATCCCTAGTCATAGAATTAAAAAGATAGGACATTGTTAATTCGGACAGACTAGCACATGTTATGCTTCTTGAATGGTTCAAGCAGTGGTTCTCATAACTATGATTATGAAAGATAATCAATGCTAACATGTGGATGCTTGTTAGAATAACAAGTTCATTACAGACTTGCAAAGAGAATCCTCACATGGATATTAAATCTATGTCAGTGAGGAATCTCTTCATAGCGGTTGTGCAAGTATCCTTAGACTTGAGATCACCAAAGTTATCTTAAGTAGCAAGTGGTACACTTTGACTCCATAACTGATTACTTTCAACTGGGAGTGAACATAGTTAGGAGATTGGGTATATCATGACCTACTTCAAGATAGTTGAGTGATTGACAAAGGATTCACCATCCCAGATTTAACAAGGGAAGTTATCTCGCATGTTTCTATGATTGCCATGTTCAGAGAATCTCTGGCCAGAGTAATATGCCAAGATGGATAGAGATCCATGGAGGGCATTTTGGGAACAATGTTTAAATTAATGGAACATACATAATTAGATTTATATGAGTTGACAAAAATCCATACTTAGAATCTAATTGAGATAAGAGTGGTGAAAGGAGTAATTGCACGGTAACTGTTTCTATGGAAGGGTACAGTCAAACCACATGACTTTCCTGACATTTGGGTAGTCATGATGCCTAGCTAGAGGCCAATCATGAGTTGTATAATGATGTATCCAAATATCAATAGAGATTGATAAAATGATTTAAAGGAGTTTGAATCATGTGAGTTTTTAGAAAATTTACAATTACATATTATACTGCCAACATGGACAGGAACCCAATAGGTCACACACATATAGAGAAAGGATAAAATGGTAAAATGACAAGGATAATAATATTTTATATTATTATGAAGGAAGAGAAGTGAATATGATAATAATTAATTAAAGAGTTTAATTAATTATGATCAAGTAAAATTATCCACAGAACTTTTGAGAAATGTTCTGTAAATTAGACCTAAATGAAATAATGTATTTCATGATTAATTATTACTATCTTATAAGTGTTATAAGACTACTATTAGTGTTATAGGACTGATATAATAATTAATAGGTCCATTGGAGGAATTATTAAGGGCCAGAGGAATAAAGAAAGTTGGCGGAAGCCGTTCTGTAAGGGCCACACGCCAACTCCATACAGAGGGCTTTGAGGGCTTTTTCTTTGACCAAATTAATTTATATATGTTACATTAGTGTTATGGAACTCACATATTTAATTTGGTTGGATTTGGAATCCATTTGGGTATTTAAATCCAATTAGATGCACAAAGGGCCTAGTTTGTGGATTTTGTGCATGGTCTTTTATGAAAAGATTTAATTTGGATTTAATTAATCTCAAATGATTATAATTAATTCCAGAGGCCCAATTAATAATTCTCCAGTAATTTTAAAGAGTCCAATCTCATTAAGGAGTTGGAATTTTAACCTAACTATAAAAGGCCAACTAATGAGAATTAGGGTTAAGTGATTAAAACAAAAAGAAAGTCTTTTCTCTTAATCTCCCTCTCCCTTTTGCGCCAACTCCTAAGCTAGCTCTTGGGAATTTCGGCCAGCCCTAGTTAAACACCAATTTGTTGGTTCAATTTGCCCCTCTCTAGTGTGGATTACTCATTGGAGGTGTTCGATTTTGGACACTGTGGTTTGTGACAACCCGGTGCAAAGTAAAATCAACTGTTTAACAAAAATGAAAGGTGATTTTTCTTATTCTCATATAGTTATATTGTGTATTCATGGCAAGATTAGATCTAATGGTTAAAAAAAATTTAAAATTCAGCTCATGTATGTGATGCATGTAACCGTTAAAATCCAATATGTTCACCCCCAGTTGGAAGTAATCAGTTATAGAGTCAAACTATATCACTTGCTACTTAAGATAACCTTGGTTATATCAAGTCTAAGGATACTTGCACAATCGCTATGAAAAGATTCCTCACTGACATAGATTTAATATTTATATTAGGATTCGCTTTGCAAGTCTCTAATGAACTTGTTCTTCTAACAAACATCCACATGTTAGCTTTTATCATCTTCCATAATCACAGTTATGGAACCACTGCTTGAACTATTCAAGAAGCATAACATATGCTAGTCTGTTCGAATTAACAATGTCATATCTTATTAATTCTATGACTAGGGATATTTAGATATTATCACATTTGCATGTAATAGACATCTCACATCATGAACACTTTCATGATTGCCTTTGCACTGTGTTTATAATATCTAGGACTTCATTTATTAATTTAAGATTTACAAACTCATGTATTTAAACATAGCATCAATAAATGAATGATGCCTTTTATTAAGAATATGAATTCATACATATGAAATACATCCCTATTACATGGGCTCTAGGGCATACTCTCTAATAATCTCCTGCTTGCACTAGAGCCAATCACTCACATGTCTTAAACCCATGTTTTTTATATGGTGATCATGCTTTATTTGGGAAAGTGCTTTAGTGAGGGGATCAACTACATTATCATTTATGGGGACCCTTTCTATTTTCACATCATTTCTAGCTACTATTTTCCTTATGAGATGGTAGCGTCTGAGAACATGCTTGGATCGCTGATGAGACCGTGGTTCCTTTGCTTGCGCAATGACTCCATTGTTGTCACAATATAAAGGAATTAGATCAACAATGCTAGGCACCACTCCTTGTTCCAATATGAACTTTTTAATTCAGATTACTTCTTTGGCTGCTTCTGAAGCAGCAATGTACTCAGCTTCTGTCGTGGAATCAGTAGTTGTTTCTAGTTTGGAAATCTTCCAACTAACTGCTCATCCTCCCATTATGAACACAAAACCAGAATGTGATTTATAAGCATCTTTGTTAGATTGGAAGCTGGCATCCATATACCCATCTACTTTCAAACTGCCCTCTTCATATACCAAGAATATATCCTTAGTCCTTCTCAAGTACTTAAGGATATTCTTGATATCTACCTAGTGTTCCTCTCTAAAATTGGATTGGAATCTGCTTGTGACACTCAAAGCAAATGCTACATTTGGACGTGTACATAACATAGCATACATGATAGAGCCAATTGCAGATGTATATGGTATTCTATTCATGCTCTCTTTATCCTCTAGTGTCTACGAACACATAGACTTAGAAAGGTATTTCCTGTGCACCATGGGTATAAACCCTTTCTTAGAGAGATCCATATTGAACCTCTTTAATACTTTATCTATATATGTACTTTGAGAAAGACCTAGCAACCTATTGGATCTATCTCTATAGATCCTTATTCCCAGAATATAGGATGCTTCTCTAAGGTCTTTCATGGAGAATTACTTGAATAACCATATTTTAACAGATTGGAGAAGAGAAATGTCATTTCCCATGATTAATATGTCATCCACATATAGAACTAGGAAGACAATTGCACTCTTACTAACCCTTTTATACACACAAGGTTTATCTTCATTCTGTGAGAAACCAAACTCTTTGAATGTCTCATTGAATCGTATGTTCTAACTCCTAGAGGCTTGCTTCAATCCATAAATGGATCTTTGAAGCTTGCATACCTTTTTGCCATCTCCTGATGTGAACCCTTCTAGTTGTGTCATATACACATCCTTAGTCAAATTTCCATTTAGGAAAGTTGTCTTCACATCCATTTGCCAAATCTCATAATCATAATAAGCTACAATGGCTAAAAGTATTCTTATAGACTTAAACATTGCTATAGGAGAAAATGTTTTATCATAGTCAATACCTTGTTTTTGATGATAGCCTTTTGCTACTAAGCGAGCTTTATAGGTAAATATATTACCTTCCATGTCGTTCTTCTTTTTGAAGACCCATTTGCAGCTTATGGGTTTTATCCCTTCAGGTGGTTGAGTTAAAGTCCATACTTTGTTTTCATACATGGAGTCAATTTCAGACTGCATAGCCTTAAGCCATAAATCAAGTTCTAAACTGTTCAAAATTTCTTGAAAGCTTTTAGGCTCATTGTCCTCTACTATAATTATGCCTCTATCTGAATCAATGTGAAATCCATATCTCACAAGGATAGAATGCATCCTAGTAGATCTTCTAGGATTTTGTGTATAATTAAGTTTAACTGTAATCTCATCATTATGAAATTCAGTCTTGGGTTCAATCGGTTGATCTACTTCTATTTGTGGGTCTTAAACTTTACCAAGTTTAATTTTACTCCTACTGTCCTCTCATAGGAGAAATTCTCTTTCCAATAAGACAGCATGCCTTGAAACAAACACCTTTTGTTCTAAGGGATGATAGAAATAATATCCAAATGTTTCTTTTAGATATCCCACAAATAAACATTTGTCTTACTTAACATCTAGTTTTTCTGACATTGTCCTCTTCACATAAGCAGGACAACCCCATACTTTCATATGAGAAAGTGTGGATTTTTTTGTTATTCCATATCTCATATATAGTAACATCAATCAATTTACTATGAACTCTATTCAACACATAAACAGTAGTTTCTAGTGCATATCCCCAAAAGGACTTAGGCAAGTCTGCTCGAATCATCATGGATCGAACCATATCTAATAGTGTTCGATTTCTCCTTTTAGGTACACCATTATGTTATGGTGTATATGGTGGAGTCCATTGAGATAAAATCCCATTATCTCTAAGATAATCTGAATATAGACATATTTCTACCTTTCCAACTCTTCTACTGCTTTTAAGCCCCTATAGATCATTACACAAATGAGATCCACATCCTTTATCTAATACCAAAGATTGTTTTGAAGCAATAGAATAAGTATTAATTTCAATCATATGAATACCTAAAGTAGAAGCATCAACTTGCTTCTTGTCCTTGAGAGAATTTATATAGGCCTTGCAGTTACGCTTCCAATGACTATCTTTTCCACAATGGAAGCAAGTTCCTTTGGGATTCTCTTTCTTAGCAACCTTCTTCTTAGAATCCCACCATTCTTTGGTTGTGCCTTGGTCATCATCTTCTTCTTCTGCTTCTTGCCTTTAGCAGAAGTGACAACCATGATACTTTTTGAATCCTTCTTGAAGGATCCATCAGCTATTTTGAGAATGTTGATTAACTCAGGAATGGTTACTTGGATCTTGTTCATATTGAAGTTAAGCATGAAAGGTGCATAACTTGGAGCCAATGAGTACAAGATTAAATATATGTATAGATCATTATCCATTACATAGCCAAGTCTACTCAAATGCTCAATATATCCATACATCTTTAATGCATGAGTAGCAGCCGAAGTGCCTTCAACCATTTTACAGCTAAATAGAGTTCGAGCAATATCATATTGCTCAGTTCTAGGTTGAGAAGAATAAAGCTCCTCTAGATGCAAAATGATGGTTCTAGCATCCATCAATTCATGTTGCTTCTGAAGCTCTAAGGACATAGTACGCAACATCAGACATGCCACTACTTCACTATCCTCCATGTATTTTCAATAAGTGCCCTTGATCTCATTAATGGCATCATCTGATGGAAGTAGTGGTGGATCTTTATAAAAGACATAATGGATCTTTTCAGCTTTGAGAATAATTCTCACTTGTCTGATCTAGTCAGAATAGTTGCTTCCAACTAGCTTGTTATCCAAGATTGATCATATGATAATGATCGATGTGCTCATGATGATGACCTAGATGTGAAAAAAGAACACATGAGAGTATGTTCATATATATATGCATTAATTAGGACTTTAATTAATCCATTTACTCCCACTATTTTATTGCAAATTAATAGCCCTCATTATATAATCAAGAAAACCTGATGGTTTTCTTAGTGGGCCAATATCCAATCCTTGATATGTAATTTGACCTTGACTTTGGTCAACAAGCCAAATTCCATACCCTTGAAAGGTGGGTATCTCTATACTAATTGTGTCTCTACATAACTATTGGATCATTAGGTTATCAACTCTTGATACATGCATATCATATATGCATTCCCTAATCTTACTTTTAGAACCATTAACCTTGACTGTGGTCAACAAGCTAATGGGCTAGCTAATATGACCCATTTAACTAGATTCGATCATATTCGATATAATGTGAGCTTTACTGTGGTCAACAACCCACACTATAAAGAACTATGGTTCTCCTCCAATTAATGGAAGGCTTATATACCTTAGTATTTGTTTGAGGGATTTTAGTTAATTAAGTCTCATCATACATGTTGGTATACATTGGTATGCATCCTATATCTATCATATAAATATAAGCATACAAATATGGTATAGTTATAGACTTTACTACATTGATTTTCCCGAGTCAAAAGGGAAATCAAAAGGTCATACCTACGTAATATGCATGATTCAAACAAGCAAAAATAATTACATTATCTTCAATCTTGTTGGATCTCCATTTGGCCCATCTTGCTCCTTGATAGTGGTCTCTATATGTATCTCTAATTCTAATCTAAGTAATCTAATTACATATTACAATTTGAAAAAGAAATAAAAACAAAAACAAGTGGCCAGGACATGAAAGTCCTCATTGGGCCAAAACATGCATTATGCTTAATCACATTAGGCCTCGTCCATAACTATCCATCATGCCAATCATACACCCTTATATGCATTCTAATGCATAAAGTAAAACCATATAATGGAATACAAACTATATTTCAACTCTTGAAACTTACTTTTGAGTTATTTTAATAATGTGATCAAATTAGGAAACTTTTTTCATTTTGGAAACTTTCATTTTAGGAAACCTTTTTTGCATGCATGTGTTCTTATCTTAATTATCAATCCAATTGATTATTAATTGATTATCAGTTGATTATTTAATTAATTAATCATATTAAATATTTAAAAAATCAATTTTGGGCCTAAAATAAAGGGTAGGCTGAAACCCAAAAATTTAAACCCTAAAGTGTGTTTACGCACAAACTAGTTTTATGCCTATTGGACCATTTGGGCCTTTTGGAATGAGCCAAGTGTTAGAGAGTATGCCCTAGAGCCCATGTAATAGGGATGTTTTTCATATGTATGAAATTTATATTCTTAATAAAAGGCATCATTCATTTATTAATGCTGTGTTTGAATATATGAGTTTGTAAATCTTAAATTAATAAATGAAGTCCTAGATATTATAAACACAGTGCAAAGGCAATCATGAAAGTGTTCATGATGTGAGATGTCTATCGCATGCAAATGTGTTAATATCTAAATATCCCTAGTCATAGAATTAACAAGATAGGACATTGTTAATTCGGACAGACTAGCACATGTTATGCTTCTTGAATGGTTCAAGCAATGGTTCTCATAATTGTGATTATGGATGATAATCAATGCTAACATGTGGATGCTTGTTAGAGGAACAAGTTCATTGGAGACCTGCAAAGAGAATCCTCATATGGATATTAAATCTATGTCAGTGAGGAATCTCTTCATAGCGGTTGTGCAAGTATCCTTAGACTTGAGATCACCAAAGTTATCTTAAGTAGCAAGTGGTATACTTTGACTCCATAACTGATTACTTCCAACTGGGAGTGAACATAGTTAGGAGATTGGGTATATCATGACCTACTTGAAGATAGTTGAGTGATTGACAAAGGATTCACCATCCCAGATTTAACAAGGGAAGTTATCTCCCATGATTCTATAATTACCTTGTTCAGTGAAACTCTGGCCAGAGTAATATGCCGAGATGGATGAAGATCCATGAAGGGCATTTTAGGAAAAATGGTTAAATTAATAGAACATACATAATTAGATTTATATGAGTTGACAGAAATCCATACTCAGAATCTAATTGAGATAAGAGTGGTGAAAGGAGTAATTGCACGGTAACTGTTTCTATGGAAGGGTACAGTCAAACCACATGACTTTCCTGACATTTGGGTAGTCATGATGCCTAGCTAGAGGCCAATCATGACTTGTATAATGATGTATCAAAATATCAATAGAGATTGATAAATTGATTTAGAGGAGTTTAAATCATGTGAGTTTTGAATAGAACTCACGATTACATATTATACTGCCAATATGGACAGGAACCCAATAGGTCACACACATATAGAGAAAAGGGTAAAATGGTAAAATGACAAGGATAATAATATTTGATATTATTATAAAGGTAGAGAGGAGAATATGATAATAATTAATTAAAGAGTTTAATTAATTATGATCAAATAAAATTATCCGCGGAACTTTTGAGAAATGTTCTGTAAATTGGACCTAAATGAAATAATGTATTTCATGATTAATTATTATTATCTTATAAGTGTTATAAGACTACTATAAGTGTTATAGGACTGATATAATAATTAATAGGACCATTGGAGAAATTATAGAGGGCCAAAGGAATGAAGAAGTTGGAGGAAGCCCTCCAGAAGAGGGCTACACGCCAACTCCATACAGAAGGGCTTAGAGGGCTTTTTCTTGGACCAAATTAATTTATATATGTTACATAAGTGTTATGGAACTCACATATTTAATTTGGTTGGATTTGGAATCCATTTGGGTATTTAAATCCAATTAGATGCACAAAGGGCCTAGTTTGTGGATTTTGTGCATGGTCTTTTATGAAAAGATTTAATTTGGATTTAATTAAGCCCAAATGATTATAATTAATTCCAGAAGCCCAATTAATAATTATCCAGCAATTTTAAAGAGCCCAATCTCATTAAGGAGTTGGAATTTTAACCTAACTATAAAAGGCCAACTAATGAGAATTAGGGTTAAGTGATTAAAACAAAAGGAAAGTCTTTTTCTCTTAATTCTCTCTCCACTTTTGCGCCACTTCCCAAGCTAGCTCTTGGGAATTTCGGCCAGCCCTAGTTGAACACCAATTTGTTGGTTCAATTTACCCCTCTCTAGTGTGGATTACTCATTGGAGGTGTTCGATTTTGGACACTGTGGTTTGCGACAACCCGGTGCGAAGTAAAATCAACTGTTCAACAAAAATCAAAGGTGATTTTTCTTATTCTCATATAGTTATATTGTGTATTCATGGCAAGATCAGATCATATGGTTAAAAATTTTAAAATTCCGCTCATGTATATGATGCATGTAACCATAAAAATCCAACATGGTATCAGAGCCACGGTTTTGCCATGGATATACAATTTTATATTTTTCTGCGGAATAAGTTTTGTTTTGTTTTGAGTTATTTATTTCATGAACTTTAAAATATTAGATTTGATTGTTCATGAATGAGAAATATTGATTTCTAGTTATATGTGTGATCAAATAAATTTGGTGGAAACAAAAACGAATTTTTTTTGAAGCATTTTGATTTGGGTTTGGCGTGAAACCCATTAGGGTTTGGCATGAAACCCTAGGTAATGTAGGGGCTGTTCTAATTTAATTTCTTATGGATCCATTTAAAAATCATTTAGATGATATTTTATGTGTTTAATATGTGATATTAAGCCGTAGGATCGAACGGAATTAAAATCGAACAAGTTTTGCATGAAAACTAGTTTTGTCGAAAAGTTCGATAAATTGGTGTTCTTCGTGTGTTCTTGATGTGTTCTTGGTTAGAACGACTTTTGATCTTCTAAATATGATATATATGATATATTAAAGTGTTTTTAATTAATTGGATTAATTAAAATGGGCCTTAAATTAATTTGATTAATTTTAATTCATTAAAACCACTTAATGGGCTTAATTATGTTTACGGACTTGGTTTAAATTAGTAAATGACTTGGTAGGCCCAAGGAGCTGATTTAAATTAACTATTATAAACATTAATTAAGTTTATTAATGGGTTTTAAGGGCTGGAGTGGGCTTGGCTCATTCCAAAAGGCCCAAATGGTCCAAATGACACAAAACTGGTTAGTGTGTGAACACACTCAGGGTTTTTCTTCTGTGGGTTTCGGCCTACACTTATTTAAGCCCAAAATTGATTCTTTTAATTATTTAATATGATTAATTAATTAAATAATCAATTTATAATTAATTAATAATCAATTTGATTGATTATTAAGGCAAGAATTAATTCATGCAAAAAGGTTTCCTAAAATGAAAGTTTCCAAAATGGAAAAAGTTTCCTAATTTGATCACATCATTAAAATAACTCAAAATATAGTTTCAAAGGTTGAAACAAAGTTAGTAATCCATTTCTTTATGCATTAGAAAGGCATATAAGGGTGAATGATTGGCATGATGGTTAGTTATGGACAAAGCCCAATGTGATTGAGCATAATGCATGTTTTGGCCCAATGAGGACTTTCATGTCCCGGCCACTTGTTTTTGGTTTGTATTTGATTTCAAATTGTAATATGTAATTAGATTACTTAGATTAGAATTAGAAATAGAGATGGAGACCATTTTCAAGGAGCAAGATGGGCCGGATGGAGATCCAACAAGCTTGAAGATAATGTAATTATTTTTCTTGTTTGAATCATGCATACTACCTAGGTGTGACCTTTTGATTTCTCTCTTGGCTCGGGGAAATCAATGTAGTGAAGTCCATAACTATACCATATTTGTATGCTTATATTTATGTGATAGATATAGGATGCATACCAATGTATGCCAACCATGTATGATGAGACTTAATTAACTAAAACCCTCAAACAAATACTAAGGTATATAAGCCTTCCATTAATTTGAGGAGAACCAGAGTTCTTTATAGTGTGGGTTGTTGACCACAGTCAAGCTCACATTATATCGAATATGTTCAAATCTAATTAAATGGGTCATCTTAGCTAGCCCATTAGTTTGTTGACCACAGTCAAGGCTAATGGTTCTAGAGGCAAGATTAGGGAATGCATATATGATATGCATGCATCAAGAGTTGATAACCTAATGATCCAATAGTTGTGTAGAGACACAATTGGTATAAAGATACCTACCTTTCAAGGGTATGGAATTTGGCTTGTTGACCACAGTCAAGGTCAAATTACATATCAAGGATTGGATATTGGCCCACTAAGAAAACCATCGGGTTTTCTCGGATTATATAGTGAGGGCTATTAATTCGCAATAAAATAGTGGGAGTAAATGGATTAATTAAAGACCTTATTAATGCATATATATATATATATGAACATACTCTCATATCTTTTCATTTTCACATCTAGGTCATCATCATGAGCACATCAAACATTAACATACGATCAATCTTGGATAACAAGCTGGTTGGCAACAACTATTCTGACTGGATCAGGCAAGTAAGAATTGTTCTCAGAGCTGAAAAGATCCACTATGTCTTGGATAAAGATCCACCACCACGTCCATCAGATGATGCCATTGATGAGATCAAAGGCATTTATCGAAAATACATGGAGGATAGTGAAACAGCAGCATGTCTGATGCTGGGTGCTATGTCCTCGGAGCTTCAGAAGCAACATGAAATGATGGATACTAGAACCATCGTTTTGCATCTAGAGGAGCTTTATTCTTCTCAGGCTAGAACTGAGCAATATGAGATTGCTCGAGCTCTATTTAGTTGCAAAATGGTGGAAGGCACTTCAGCTGCTGCTCATGCATTGAAGATGTATGGGTATATTGAGCATTTGAGTAGACTTGGCTATGTTATGGATAATGATCTTTACATAGATTTAATCTTGTACTCGTTGGCTCCAAGTTATGCACCTTTTGTGCTTAACTTCAACATGAATAAGATCCAAGTATCCATTCCTGAGTTAATCAACATGCTCAAGACAGCTGATGGATCATTTAAGAAAGATCCAAAAAGTGTTATGGTTGTCACTTCTGCTAAAGGCAAGAAGCAGAAGAAGAAGATAACCAAGGCGCAGCCAAAGAATGGTGGGATCTCCAAGAAGAAGGTTGCCAAGAAAGAGAATCCCAAAGGGACTTGCTTCCATTATGGAAAGGATGGTCATTGGAAGCGTAACTGCAAGGCCTATCTAGATTCTCTTAAGGAGAAGAAGCAAGCTGTTGCATCTACTTAAGGTATTCATATGATTGAAATTAATACTTATTCTATTGCTTCAAAACAATCTTGGGTATTAGATACCGGATGTGGATCTCATTTATGTAATGATCTACAGGGGCTTAGAAGCATTAGAAGAGTTGGAAAGGCAGAGATTTGTTTGCAGTCAGCTACTGGACAAAACATCTCTACAACTGTTGTGGGGACTTATCATTTGCCTCTTCCGAGTGGATTAGTACTGGAATTAAATAATTGTTATTATGTTCCAGCTTTGTCCAAGAGTATTATTTCTTTCAGTTGTTTAATGAACAATTATGATATTTCTTTAAAGGACAAATGTTGTTACATTTTTAAGAACAATATATTTTATGCAAAAGCTATCATTGAGAATGGTATATTTGTTCTTGATTTAATTAAAGAAGTACATAATGTGGATACCAAGAGAATGAAACATGATAATCTAAATACCTCATACTTATGGCATTGTCATTTAGGCCACATAAATGAAAAATGCATGACCAAATTGCACAAGTCAGGTGATTTGGGATCATTTGATTATAAATCATTTGATACATGCGAATCTTGTTTATTAGGAAAAATGACAAAAGCTCCCTTTATTGGTAAAGGAGAACGAGCTAAAATGGTTTTGGACTTAATACATTCGGATGTATGTGGTCCAATGACTACACATGCTAGAGGAGGTTACTCCTACTTCATTACTTTCATAGATGATTATTCCAGGTTTGGATACATCTATCTAATGAAATATAAGTCTGAAGCATTTGAAAAGTTCAAAGAATTCAGAAATGAAGTAGAGAAACAACTTGGCAAGAGTATTAAAACACTTAGATCAGATCGAGGTGGAGAATACTTAAGTCAAGAGTTTCAGGATTATCTTAGAGATAATGGGATTTTATCTCAATGGACTCCTCCATATACACCACAACACAATGGTGTATCCGAAAGGAGGAATCGAACACTATTAGATATGGTTCGATCAATGATGAGCCGAGCGGACTTGCCTAAGTCTTTTTGGGGGTATGCACTAGAAACTGCTGTTTATGTGTTAAATAGAGTTCCTAGTAAATCGGTTGATGTTACTCCATATGAGATGTGGAATAACAAGAAACCCACGCTTTCTCATATGAAAGTATGGGGTTGTCCTGCTTATGTGAAGAGGACAATGTCAGACAAACTGGATGTTAAGTCTGACAAATGTTTATTTGTGGGATATCCAAAAGAAACGTTTGGATATTATTTCTATCATCCCTTAGAACAAAAGGTGTTTGTTTCAAGGCATGCTGTCTTCTTAGAAAGAGAATTTCTCCTACGAGAGGACAGTGGGAGTAAAATTGAGCTTGGTGAAGTTCAAGACCCACAAATAGAAGATGATCAATCGATTGAACCTGAAACTGAATTTCATAATGATGAAATCACAGTTGAACCTGATTATACACAAAATCCTAGAAGATCTACTAGGATGCGTTCTATCCCTGTGAGATATGGATTTCACATTGATTCGGATAGAGGCATAACTGTAGTAGAGGACAATGAGCCTACAAGCTATCAAGAAGTTTTGAACAGTTCAGAACGTGATTTATGGCTTAAGGCTATACAGTCCGAAATGGACTCCATGTATGAGAATAAAGTATGGACTTTAACTCAACCACCTGAAGGGATAAAACCCATAGGGTGCAAATGGGTCTTCAAAAAGAAGACTGACATGGAAGGTAATATAGTTACCTATAAAGCTCGCTTAGTAGCAAAAGGTTATCGTCAAAAAGAAGGTATTGACTATGACGAAACTTTTTCTCCTGTAGCGATGCTTAAGTCTATAAGAATACTTTTAGCCATTGCAGCTCATTATGATTATGAGATTTGGCAGATGGATGTGAAGACAGCTTTCCTTAATGGAAATCTTACCGAGGATGTGTATATGACACAACCAGAAGGATTCACATCAGGAAATGGCGAAAAGGTATGCAAGCTTCAAAGATCCATTTATGGTTTGAAGCAAGCCTCTAGGAGTTGGAACATACGATTCAATGAGACAATCAAAGAGTTTGGTTTCTCACAGAATGAAGATGAACCTTGTGTGTATAAAAGGGTCAGTGGGAGTGCAATTGTCTTCCTAGTTCTATATGTAGATGACATATTGATCATGGGAAATGACATTTCTCTTCTCCAATCTGTTAAAATATGGCTATCCAAGCAATTCTCCATGAAAGACCTTGGAGAAGCATCCTATATTCTGGGAATAAGGGTCTATAGAGATAGATCCAATAGGTTGCTAGGTCTTTCTCAAAGTACATATATAGATAAAGTATTGAAGAGGTTCAATATGGATCTCTCTAAGAAAGGGTTTATACCCATGGTGCATGGGAAACACCTTTCTAAGTCTATGTGTCCACAGACACTAGAGGATAGAGAGAGCATGAATAGAATACCATATGCATCTGCAATTGGTTCTATCATGTATACTATGTTATGTACACGTC
The DNA here is from genome assembly GCA_037975025.1 of Excoecaria agallocha. Lineage (NCBI taxonomy): Eukaryota > Viridiplantae > Streptophyta > Magnoliopsida > Malpighiales > Euphorbiaceae > Excoecaria > Excoecaria agallocha. Next base: position 13,832,060 of record CM075810.1, on the reverse strand, counting down.
CAGATGTAGCATTTGCTTTGAGTGTCACAAGCAGATTCCAATCCAATTTTGGAGAGGAACACTGGGCAGCTGTCAAGAATATCCTTAAGTATTTGAGAAGGACTAAGGATATGTTCTTGGTATTTGGAGAGGGCAGTTTGGAAGTAAATGGGTATACGGATGCCAGCTTCCAATCTGACAAAGATGATTGTAAATCACAATCTGGTTATGTGTTCATAATGGGAGGAGGAGCAGTTAGTTGGAAAAGTTCCAAACAAGAAACAACTGCTGATTCCACGACAGAAGCTGAGTACATTGCTGCTTCAGAAGCAGCCAAAGAAGCAGTCTGGATCAAAAAGTTCATAACCGAACTAGGAGTGGTGCCTAGCATTGTTGATCCGATTCCTTTATATTGTGACAACAATGGAGCCATTGCGCAAGCAAAGGAACCACGGTCTCATCAGCGATCCAAGCATGTTCTCAAACGCTACCATCTCATAAGGGAAATAGTAGCTAGAAATGATGTGAAAATAGAAAGGGTTCCCACAGATGACAATGTGGCGGATCCCCTCACTAAAGCACTTTCCCAGATAAAGCATGATCACCATATAAATAGCATGGGTCTGAGACATATGAGTGATTGGCTCTAGTGCAAGTGGGAGATTGTTAGATAGTATGCCCTAGAGCCCATGTAATAGGGATGTTTTTCATATGTATGAAATTTATATTCTTAATAAAAGGCATCATTCATTTATTAATGCTGTGTTTGAATACATGAGTTTGTAAATCTTAAATTAATAAATGAAGTCCTAGATATTATAAACACAGTGCAAAGGCAATCATGAAAGTGTTCATGATGTGAGATGTCTATCGCATGCAAATGTGTTAATATCTAAATATCCCTAGTCATAGAATTAACAAGATAGGACATTGTTAATTCGGACAGACTAGCACATGTTATGCTTCTTGAATGGTTCAAGCAATGGTTCTCATAATTGTGATTATGAATGATAATCAATGCTAACATGTGGATGCTTGTTAGAGGTACAAGTTCATTGGAGACCTGCAAAGAGAATCCTCATATGGATATTAAATCTATGTCAGTGAGGAATCTCTTCATAGCGGTTGTGCAAGTATCCTTAGACTTGAGATCACCAAAGTTATCTTAAGTAGCAAGTGGTATACTTTGACTCCATAACTGATTACTTCCAACTGGGAGTGAACATAGTTAGGAGATTGGGTATATCATGACCTACTTGAAGATAGTTGAGTGATTGACAAAGGATTCACCATCCCAGATTTAACAAGGGAAGTTATCTCACATGATTCTATAATTACCTTGTTCAGTGAAACTCTGGCCAGAGTAATATGCCGAGATGGATGAAGATCCATGAAGGGCATTTTAGGAACAATGGTTAAATTAATAGAACATACATAATTAGATTTATATGAGTTGACAGAAATCCATACTCAGAATCTAATTAAGATAAGAGTGGTGAAAGGAGTAATTGCACGGTAACTGTTTCTATGGAAGGGTACAGTCAAACCACATGACTTTCCTGACATTTGGGTAGTCATGATGCCTAGCTAGAGGCCAATCATGACTTGTATAATGATGTATCAAAATATCAATAGAGATTGATAAATTGATTTAAAGGAGTTTAAATCATGTGAGTTTTGAATAGAACTCACGATTACATATTATACTGCCAATATGGACAGGAACCCAATAGGTCACACACATATAGAGAAAAGGGTAAAATGGTAAAATGACAAGGATAATAATATTTGATATTATTATAAAGGTAGAGAGGAGAATATGATAATAATTAATTAAAGAGTTTAATTAATTATGATCAAATAAAATTATCCGCGGAACTTTTGAGAAATGTTCTGTAAATTGGACCTAAATGAAATAATGTATTTCATGATTAATTATTATTATCTTATAAGTGTTATAAGACTACTATAAGTGTTATAGGACTGATATAATAATTAATAGGACCATTGGAGAAATTATAGAGGGCCAAAGGAATGAAGAAGTTGGAGGAAGCCCTCCAGAAGAGGGCTACACGCCAACTCCATACAGAAGGGCTTAGAGGGCTTTTTCTTGGACCAAATTAATTTATATATGTTACATAAGTGTTATGGAACTCACATATTTAATTTGGTTGGATTTGGAATCCATTTGGGTATTTAAATCCAATTAGATGCACAAAGGGCCTAGTTTGTGGATTTTGTGCATGGTCTTTTATGAAAAGATTTAATTTGGATTTAATTAAGCCCAAATGATTATAATTAATTCCAGAAGCCCAATTAATAATTATCCAGCAATTTTAAAGAGCCCAATCTCATTAAGGAGTTGGAATTTTAACCTAACTATAAAAGGCCAACTAATGAGAATTAGGGTTAAGTGATTAAAACAAAAGGAAAGTCTTTTTCTCTTAATTCTCTCTCCACTTTTGCGCCACTTCCCAAGCTAGCTCTTGGGAATTTCGGCCAGCCCTAGTTGAACACCAATTTGTTGGTTCAATTTACCCCTCTCTAGTGTGAATTACTCATTGGAGGTGTTCGATTTTGGACACTGTGGTTTGCGACAACCCGGTGCGAAGTAAAATCAACTGTTCAACAAAAATCAAAGGTGATTTTTCTTATTCTCATATAGTTATATTGTGTATTCATGGCAAGATCAGATCATATGGTTAAAAATTTTAAAATTCCGCTCATGTATATGATGCATGTAACCATAAAAATCCAACACCAAGCCCACTTCAGTCCTTAAAACCCATTAATAAACTTAATTATTGTTTATAATATTTAATTTAAATCAGCTAATTGGGCCTACCAAGTCATTCACTAATTTAAATCAAGTCCGTAAACATAATTAAGTCTATTAAGCGGTTTTAATGAATTAAAATTAATCCAATTAATTCAAGGCCCATTTTAATTAATCCAATTACTTAAAAACACATTAATATATCAGATTTGGAAGATTAAAAATCGTTCTAAATAAGAACACAATAAGAACACACAAAGAACACCAATTTATCGAACTTTTCGACTAAACTAGTTTTCATGCAAAACTTATTTGATTTTAATTTTGTTTGATCTTATGGCTTAATATCACATATTAAACACATAAATTATCATCAAAATAATTTTAGAGTGAATCAATAAAAATTTAATTTAGAACAGCCCCTAAAACTTTTATTGAAAAATAGAAACCCTATAGGCCAAAAACAATTATTCTTTTCTCAAAAGAATCATTTTTATTTTTAATTTTATATATTTGATCACATACATTCAGAAATTAATATTTCTTACTCATGAAAAATCAAATCTGATATTCTAAAGTTCATGAAACAAATAACTAAAAAATGAAAACTATTCCGTAAAAAAAAAATATAGAATTGTAGATTCGAAACTTAGCTAAGACCCACAGGTTTAACCAGTTTTAAGAACATTTTTTATTCAACATGTTCCTCTTTACGAAGTATAACATTTGCTTAAGCCATAATTCATATGAGAACGCACATTTCATATTCTTATAATGGCATCAACATTTGTTATCTCAACTCATATACAAATTATTTAAACTTGTTTAAGAACAAAAGTTATGGTACTTCACATAATCATACATATATATATATATATATATATATATATATATATATATATATATATATATATATATATATATATTCAATGCAATTACAACATTAATACAATTACAACCACAAAGCTTAATCAAGTTGTAATTAGCACTTGATAAACTTGCCATTATCACTTTACCTTGACAGTTTAAGGCTTAAAAGTTTAAGACATGGCATAGAACAATTGTATTTTAATTTTGCAAAAATACTCATTAAGTTATATATATATATATATATATATTCAATGCAATTACAACATTAATACAATTACAACCACAAAGCTTAATCAAGTTGTAATTAGCACTTGATAAACTTGCCATTATCACTTTACCTTGACAGTTTAAGGCTTAAAAGTTTAAGACATGGCATAGAACAATTGTATTTTAATTTTGCAAAAATACTCATTAAGTTTGTTAATTTGGTTGAATTAGGGGTTGTTTGTTTTTGTAATGTGTGTGTGATTAGTCATAAATGAATGTGGAAGTATTTTGTTAGTTAATCAAGGGTTAGTGTATAAGGTGGTAAGTTTAAGAGCAGTGGAAGATCACTTGGTCGTGCATCACATACAATGAAACAATGTTTGGTCGTGCATCATAAGGCAAAGAACATCACATAGCTGCGCATCACATAGAATACAAAGACACTTGGTCGTGCATCACATACAGGGAGACAATACTTAGTCGTGCATCATAAGGCATAAAGCCTTGCATGGCCGTGCATCACAAGGCATAATGCCTTGCATAGCCATACATTATAAGGCATAAAACCTTGTATGGCCATGCATTTAAATGAACATAATACCCACTTGGCCGTGCACTACAAGAACTGATCTGATTATGCAAATCAATTCATAGTGGTGCTCAATGGGCTAATAAATCTCTGTCTACACTCATCTTAAATCTCATCATCACTCAACTAGCTCAACCCTAAACTAATGGTTTAACTGGTTCAAAGAATCTTGTTCTCAGAGAACCTTAGTTTCTATCGATCCATCTACAAATAACTTCATACATAGTGCAATCCAAATAGTATTCCCATACATGAACATCAAGACTTCTTTACTCCTTTAAGATCTCTTTGCCTTTATCTTTGCTTGTCTCTGCTACTACAAACAAAATAAAAACACTAATTTTTCCTTCTTGCTTTCATGAAATCTTTCATTTATAGAAGAGAGATAGAATGGAGAGATTTCTCTTACCAAAACCTAATTCCAAATCCACAAACACACAAAGAGAGAGAGAGACATACTTTCTTTGAATAGATAGTGATATTTATCATCACAAACATGTAAGCCTCTAGAAGGCCCCCCAAATTACAATTTAACTCCTTTATCAATTTCTCTCTCAAAACTAACCCATCCAATCTTTTTATTTATGCTTTGATCCCAAATTAATCTTAAATCATAATCTTAACCAAACATCAATTTTTATCAATCAATTAACCCTTTACTCATTAATTTCACTGAAATTACCATATTATCTTTATGAAACTTTAACCTAATGTGGCTTTAACCATAAAAAAATATTAATTTATCATATAATATCAATTAATTAAACATAATTCTTACCAAGATCAAGATTGGGCCCTCACAATTCTCCCATCCTTAAGAGAATTTCTTCCTTGAAATTAATACCTAATTTAAACAACTGAGGATATTGGGACATCATCACTGCCTTTGGTTCCCAAGTAACTTCTTAAATGTCATGATGTTGCCAAAGTGCCTTGACAAGAGGAACTTATTCATTCCATAACTACCTGATTTTTCTAGCCAAAATCTCTTTAGGTTCTTTATTATAAGTAAAATATGTCTGAACTTGAATGTCTTGCACTTGTAATACATGTGATTAATATGAATGATACCTCTAAAGCATAGACACATGGAATACATCATGCAACTTTGATAATTTCATAGGAAGCACTAATCTATATTCCACTGGTCCAACCCTTCACAAAATTTCATAGGGCTCAATGAATTTTTGACTCAATTTATCTTTCTTTCCAAACCTCAAGACTTTTTCCAGGGTGACACTTTTAGAAATACCTTATCCCCAACTTGATACTCAACATCCTTTCTAATATAGACAATCATTGCGGCCAAGAGAGAATTCAAAACCTTTACCCGCTTGTATTTGTGGACGAGAGATAATAAAGGCTAACCTATCATCTTGCCTTTGAGCAGTCTTTACTTGCTGGAGCTAATCCAATTTCAATTAAATTTTAGCTATGAGTGTTCCATCTTATGCTACATTTAACTTTACCTTCATAGCTCGTAATGCTATTAGGTATATTCTGCTAAGTGCTTCTACCACCATATTCGCTTTGCCAGGATGGTAGTCTATCAAACAATCATTGTCTTTGATGAGTTCCAACCATAGCCTTTATCTCAAGTTAAGTTCTTTCTGTACAGGTAGATATTTTAGACTTTTATGGTCGATGTAAAGGTAGCATTTTCCCCATATAAGCAATGTCTCCATATCTTTAAGGCAAATACAATGGCAGATAACTCTAAATCGTGAGTAGGATAATTTCTCTCATATGGTTTTAATTGTCTAGAAGCATAAGCCACTACTTTCCCTTCCTATATAAGCACACACCCTAACCCACTTCTGAAGGTATCACTATAAATAACATATGGTTTACCTAAAGCAGGTTATGTAAGACAGGAGCTTCAGTCAACATACTCTTAAATTTCTCAAAGCTCTCCTGACATTTCTTAGTCCTTTCAAATTTTGTATTCTTCTGTAAAAAGCTTAGTAAGTGGAGAATCTATCATGGAGAATCCCTTCACAAACCTCCTATAATACCTAGCTAACCCAAGAAAACTTTAAATTTTGGGAACTTTTCTGGGTGGCTTCCAATCAAGGATGGCTTCATTCTTTTTAGGATCTACCTTAATGACCTCTGCTAAAATAAATATGGCTAAGAAAAGTAACTTCATTCAGCCAAAATTCGCATTTGCTGAATTTAGCATATAGTTTTTTATCTCTCAATATGTGTAAAATAATTCTCAAATGCAAATCATGTTCTTCTAGTGTTTTAGAATACATCAAGATGTCATCTATAAGCACCAACATAAATTGATCCAGGTATGGATGAAAATTACGATTCATTAAATCCAAAAAGCAGCTAGTGAATTAGTGAGGCTGAAAGGCATAGCTACAAATTCATAATGCCCATACCTGGTATGGAAAGTAGTCTTTGAGATATCTTATTCTTTTACCCCAAGCTAGTAGCCTAATCTCACATCAATTTTTGAAAATGTGCAGCACCCTTCAATTGATCAAATAATTCATCAAGTCTAGGTAATGGACATTTGTTTTTTATGGTAACTTTATTTCGTTGCCTGTAGTCAATGTATAGCATTAGAGATCCAACTTTATTCTTCATAAATAATACTGCTGCTCCCTAGGAAGAAACACTCAAACGAATGAAGCCTTTTTCTAATAATTCCTGTAACTGAATCTTTAACTCCTTTAATTCTGCTGGTGCCATACGATAAGGAGACATCGCAATAGGTGCTTTATCAGGAAAGACATCAATGGTAAACTTAACTTTCCTTTCTAGAGGCAATCCTAGTAAGTCATCAAGAAAGACATCAAGGAAGTCTCTAACTGTAGGTACATCACTAACTTTTGGTTTCTCAGCTTTGATTTCAATGACAAAGGCCAAATATGTTGCACACCCTTTTCTAATACATATGTCTGCTGCGATAGCTGAGATAACATTGGATAAGAAGTCAGGTCGTTCCTCTACAATGGTGATTTCTTTGGTTTTTAGAGTTTTTAAAGTAATCCTTTTCAAGTGATAGTCAACTATCACCTAGTGCTTGTAGAGCCAATCCATTCCAAATATAACATCAAACTCGTGGAATGGAAGTTTAATTAGATTTATAGGGAAGGAAGCTTGTTGTATCTAGATGGGCAATCCCTATATATCTTGTTCATAATCACACTGTGACCCAATGGATTGATCACCAAGATATCCTGATCTAATAGTGCTTTTTCTAACCTCTTTTCCTATGTGATTCTGGTGCTAAAATAAAAATGTGTTGACCTGGGATCTATCAGTGTACATACAGCATCATCAAATAAATAAAATTTACTTACAATTAAGTCTGGCACATTTTGATCCTCCCAAGTTCTGACTACATAAGTTCTACTAAGAGAAGGCCTATTTGTACCTGCTGGAGCTGGAGAACTACTTCACATAGATGCAGCCCCACTAGGTCCACCCTTACCTCGACCTCGAGCTAAAGTGGTAGCCTATCTTACAGCAAAGTCTAACCAATTGATGTGGTAGCACGTGACTGTGCTTTCAAAAAATTCCTCCACAAATGCTCTCAAGACCCGCACTTCAAGCATGCCCCTATCAATCTCTAGCACTCCTCTGAATGCCATCATCCACAGTGTTCACAAACTGATACCTAATATATGCCCACTAATTTTGTGAAGGAGCTGCAGTAAAACCCCTAGCTTTTTTACTGGACCCGCTACTTGATTCTCCTAAGTTGGTCTCCTTCTCTGTTGAAATCGAACCTTTCTGCTCACTTTTTCTTGTTGAATAGCTTCCATTCTAATCTCTGCATCAACTAACTCCATCTTATTTATGTACTCTGAACTGCTAGAACTCTTCTTAAGTCATTGTGAAGTTCCCTCTCAAAAAGTTGACACATCTTTTATGGTGAAAATCGATAATCCCTCATATAGAAATAGAGTCTTTCAAACTCTTTGTCATACTCCTACACAGTCCGAGTACCCTGGCGCAATCTCCAAAAGGCCTCCTCCATAGCTCTCAAGTATTTTTTGCCCACATACTTATCCATGAATTATTGATAAAAATAGTCATAGGTAATCTTCTCAGGTAGGGTGTGGTGCCTGACTATGTCCCACCATACATAGGCTAGATCCTAGAATAAAGCCACCGCTCCATCTAATTTCTCCTCTGGTGGGCTATGAGTAATTTCAAATAATCTATCAATTTTATTGAGCCAAAATTCTGCTTCTGTAGCTATAATCTACCGTCGACCATAAAAATCCTCTGACCTTCTTAATTGTTCTAGAATAGATCTTCTAGGTGGCTGAGATTGTGATGGCTATTGAGCCATAACTGAGGCCTGAAATATCTTGAAAAACTCTACCATCATCTTCATAACATCAATTGGTGTAAGAGGCAGAGGTGCCTAAGGCACTGGCACAAGAGTGTGCTAGGTAGGCTATTGTGATCTAATACTCGGTATAAACTACTGTACCTCTAGATTGGCAGAGGCTTCGCTTTCAGCATCACTCAAATACTCAGCAATTTGTTGAGATTCGGATGCCATGGCCAATACTGAAATACACAAGGAAAATGTAAGTTTTAAATTCCTAGATTTACATCACAATAATGTGGCAAGTACAAACCATATGCTCATTCATTCTCCAAATCATCACCTCTTAAAGTAACTCTAATCTTAGGACCGCCTAAACCACGCTCTGATACCATTAAATATGACATCCTACGTTTACTCTTTTTTGATATTTTAATTCTAGAATTAATATGGCACATTGCATGTTTATTTATCATTATTATCGATTATTGATGAAATTTCAATAGCATGACGACTTAAAAATCATGCTACCTAAACCTGTGAAAAAATTCAATTTACACTCCCAATATAATTTTTCTCCTCCTCCTCTAATTCTCCATAATAACACAGCACTTCTATATTCAATCTCAAACACAAGTATTTCTCAAACACACTATCACATACATAAATACCATCAAGTTATAGCATGATCTAATTTATAGGCCGTTATTATGTATACATATTTACAAGTCTAGTATATTTATACAAGCCAGTTAACATCAAAAATGTAAAAGGAACTCCCACTTGTACATGCCACATTCTACTTGTCAAATTCCTTCACTATACCTATCCCTGAGCATAGTCAAACAAAACCACGTGCTAAATAACCTTGTCGCTTAGTGGTGGATGCATTTACATAAAATTTCACCTAACTATCCTATAGTTTAATTTAGCCACAATAACCAAATTATCTCTTAAAAATTTTTATTTATCAATTTAATTCAAAATTTACACTTTTGATATTATAATTTATTCCTAAATACCATAATAATTATTTTTCTCACTTAATTTTATTTATTTACTCATTTATGTGAAAATTTTCAATTAAGTCCCTAAGTTTGATTTTTTTTCCATTTTGACCAATTTGACCTCAATTTTAACCCGATTGACTTTCTTTGACTTATAATTAAATTTTAATGCATAAATTACATTTTAGTCATTTAAAACTTTTCTAACGGTGGCAAATTATAGTTTAGTTCCTGAACTTTATTTTAATTATGATTTTCCCTTTTTTAGCCCATTTAACTATTTTAACCTCATCGTTCACCTTGCTAACCTTAAATTACCATTTTAACCCTAGTTGATCACATAATTACCATTTTACCCCTATTTAACTTATTAATCTCATTTTTCATCTTATTAAGTTCTTATTGACATTTTTAATATACGTAATTCCAAACTTTTTTTTTTCGATTTATATGAAAAATTACAATTTTACCCTTAGTTGTCACCGGTGAAAATTTTGAACCTGATAAGTAGGGTTGAAGACTTCAGTGAAGCTAATATGCTGTGGGGACCATACAAAATGAGGTACAATGCCAAATTCCCAGTGTACTATATAATCTTAATGCACGAGAGGAACCGTACAACATGAGGTACGATATCAAATTCTCCAATATACCATATATTGAGCTAGCTAAGCAATATAATCACATTTCACTGTACAAACTCACTAAATTAACAATAACACCACAATATATATGTCCCTATGGCCAGCCATTCTATCCTGAGGTTATGGATTACCCACTATATACTAAGGGCAATAATAATATTCATATTATATTACACTTTTACACTATTACTATTATAATTATATTACATTAACATCATTAAGACCAATTTTACACCTGTATAGGCTTATCAATCATAAATTTCATACATGAAGATCTCATACCATAAGAAAATATGAAATCATGCCATTAACTTACCTTTACCATTCAACCTCTCAAAGAAGTCATAAATTCATAATGTTTTATCTTCCATTCCAAAGTTACATAGGTTTTTTTATCTATTTTAGTCACTAATATGATGATAGATATCAAATTTACCTTAACATTCTAAAGTTACTCACACTTCCAACATTATGTACACTTATACATAATTATGTATATTAGTTATTTTTACACTTTATCGTCCTTAACACATTTTTTATGCTTTATATTGCTTAATTCCTACTAATTACATCATTAAATATCAAATACCATTAAATTACAATAAGGTACACCATTCAGCCTGTTGGGAATTATCGGTTACATTTATCTCATACATAAGCAAAATTTAAAAATTTTTTAACCAATAGATCTGATCTTGCCATGAATTTACAATATACATATTAATGGGAATAAGAAAAATCACCTTTGATTTTTGTTAAACGGTTAATTTTCCTTCTCACCGGGTTGTCACAAACCATATTGTCCAAAATTGAATACCTCCAATGAGTAATCCATACTAAAGAAGGATTGAATGAACCAACAATAGAGGAAACAAAGGACTAGACAAAATCACCTTGATGCTAGAAAGACAGTGGTGGCTAGGGTTGAGAGAAAAGTGAGAGAATTTGATTTGTCTTAATTGTTCACCTTAAACCCTAAAACCCCACTACTTGGATTTTTTATAGTTAGGTTAAAAATCCAACTTCATAATAGGATTGGGTTCTTTAAAATTGCTACAGAAATATTAATTGGGCTTTTGGGATTAATAATAATTTAATTGGGCTCAATTAAATCCAATTTAAGCCCTTTCACAAAAGATTATGCACAAAACCAACAAACCAGACCCTTTGTGCATATACTTGGATTTAATTACCCAAATGAATTCCAAATCCAACCAAATTAAATATGTAGGCTCCACAACACTTATAAAATATATTTAATTTATTTTGGTCAAAGAATTAGGCCTCTAAGGCCTTCTATTTATAGTTGGCATGAAACCCTTCCTCTAAAGGGTTTCTACGGCAAACTCAATTTTTGGGCCTCCATTATTTTCTTTAATTAATCTATTAATTATTATATCAGCCCTATAATACTTATAGTCCAATTAATAATTAATTATGAAATACATTATTTCAATTAGATTCATTTTACAGAACATTTTTAAAAAGTTCTGCAAACAATTTTACTTGATCATAATTAATTAAACTCTTTAATTAATTATTATCTTATTCACTTCACTATTCCCATAATAATATCAAATATTATTATCCTTGTCATTTTACCATTTTATCTTTTTTTTTCTATATGTGTGTGACCTATTACGTTTCTGTCCATATTGGCAGCATAATATCTAATTGTGAGTTCTATTCAAAACTCACATGATTTAAACTTCTTTAAATCATTTTATCAATCCCTATTGATATTCATGATACACTATTATACAAATCATGATTGGCCTCTAGCTAGGCATCATGACTACCCAAATGTCAGGAAAGTCAAGTGGTTTGACTATACCTTTCCATATAAATAGTTACCATGCAATTACTCCTTTCACCACTCTTATCTCAATTAGATTCTGAGATGGATTTCTGTCAACTCATATAAATCTAATTATGTATGTTCTATTAATTTAACCATTATTCCCAAAATGCCCTTCATGGATCTCTATCCATCTTGGCATATTACTCAGGCCAGAGATTCTCTGAATATGGCAATTATAGAATCATGTGAGATAACTTCCCTTAATAAATTTAGGATGGTGAATCCTTTATCAATCACTCAACTATATTCACGTAGGTCATGATGTACCCAACCTCCTAACTATATTCATGCCCAGTTGGAAGTAATTAGTTATGGAGTCAAAGTATACCACTTGCTACTTAAGATAACTTTGGTGATCTCAAGTCTAAGGATACTTGCACAACCGTTATGAACATTTTCCTCACTGATATAGATTTATTATCCATGTGAGGATTCTCTTTACAGGTCTCCAATGAACTTGTTCTTCTAAGAAGCATCCACATGTTAGCTTTGATTATCTTTAATAATCATAGTTATGAGAATCACTGCTTGAACCATTTAAAAAGCATAACATGTGCTAGTCTGTCCGAATTAACAATGTCCTATCTTGTTAATTCTATGACTAAGGATATTTAGATATTAACACATTTGCATGCAATATACACCTGATATCATGAACACTTTCATGATTGCCTTTGCACTGTGTTTATAATATCAAGGACTTCATTTATTAATTTAAGATTTAAAAACTCATGTATTTAAACATAGCATCAATAAATGAATAATGCCTTTTATTAAGAACATAAATCCATACATATGAAATACATCCCTTTTACATGGGCTATAGGGCATACTCTCTAACATTCTCCGACTTGTACAAGAGCCAATCACTCATATGTCTTAGACCCATGCTATTTATATGGTGATCGTACCTTATCTAGGAAAGTGCTTTAGTGAGGGGATCCGCCACATTATCATCTATGAGGACCCTTTCTATTTTCACATCATTTCTAACTACGATTTCCCTAATGAGATGGTAGCGTCTGAATACATGCTTGGATTACTGACGAGGTCATGGTTCCTTTGCTTGTCCAATGGCTCCATTGTTGTCATAATATAAAGGAATCAGATCAATAATGCTAGGCACCACTCCTAGTTTAGATATGAACTTTTTGATCCAGACTGCTTATTTGGTTGCTTTCAAAGTAGTATTGTACTAAGCTTTTATTGTGGAATTAGCAGTTGTTTCTTGTTTGGAACTCTTCCAACTAACTCCCCTTTCTCCCATTATAAACACATAACTAGACTATGATTTACACTCATCCTTGTCAGATTGAAAGCTGACATCTGTATACCCATTTACTTCCAAACTGCCATCTCCATATACAAAGAATATATCCCTAGTCTTTCTAAAGTACTTAAGGATATTCTTGACAGCTGTCCAGTGTTCCTCTCCAAAATTAGATTGGAATCTGCTTATGACACTCAAAGCAAATGCTACATCTGGTGTCTGCGGACACATAGACTTAGAAAGGTGTTTCCCATGCACCATGGGTATAAACCCTTTCTTAGAGAGATCCATATTGAACCTCTTCAATACTTTATCTATATATGTACTTTGAGAAAGACCTAGCAACCTATTGGCTCTATCTCTATAGATCCTTATTCCCAGAATATAGGATGCTTCTCCAAGGTCTTTTATGGAGAATTGCTTGGATAACCATATTTTAACATATTGGAAAAGAGAAATGTCATTTCCCATGATCAATATGTCATCCACTTATAGAACCAAGAAGACAATTGCACTCCCACTGGCCCTTTTATACACACAAGGTTCATCCTCATTTTGTGAGAAACCAAACTCTTTGATTGTCTCATTGAATCGTATTTTCCAGCTCCTAGAGGCTTTCTTCAATCCATAAATGGATCTTTGAAGCTTGCATACCTTTTCATCATTTCCTAATGTGAAGCCTTCTGGTTGTGTCAAATACACATCCTCAATTAGATTTCTATTTAGAAAGCTATCTTCACATCCATTTGCCAAATCTCATAATCATAATGAGCTATAATGGTTACAAGTATTCTTATAGACTTAAGCATCGCTACAGGAGAAAAGGTTTCATCATAGTCAATACCTTCCTTTTAATGATAGCCTTTTCTACTAAGCGAGCTTTATAGGTAACTATATTATCTTCCATGTCGGTCTTCTTTCTGAAGACCCATTTGCACCCTATGGGTTTTATCCTTTCAAGTGGTTGAGTTAAAGTCCATACTTTATTCTCATACATGGAGTCCATTTCAGACTGCATAGCCTTAAGCCATAAATCACGTTCTGAACTTTTCAAAACTTCTTGATAGCTTGTAGGCTCATTGTCCTCTACTACAGTTATAGCTCAATCCGAATCAATGTGAAATCCATATCTCATTGGGATAGAATTCATCCTATTAGATCTTCTAGGATTTTGTGTATAATCAGGTTCAATTGTAATCTCATCATTATGAATTCAGTCTCGAGTTCTACTGGTTGATCTACTTCTATTTGTGGGTCTTGAACTTCACCAAGTTCAATTTTACTCCAACTATCCTCTCGTAGGAGAAATTCTCTTTCCAAGAAGACAACATGCCTTGAAACAAACACCTTTTGTTCTAAGGGATAGTAGAAATAATATCCAAACATTTCTTTTGGATATCCCACAAATAAACATTTCTCAAACTTAACATCTAGTTTGTCTAACATTGTCCTCTTCACATAAGTAGGACAACCCCATACTTTTATATGAGAAAGTGTGGGTTTCTTGTTATTCCATATCTCATATGGAGTAACATCAACCGATTTACTGGAAACTTTGTTTAACACAAAAACAACAATTTCTAGTGCATACCCCCAAAAGGACTTAGGCAAGTCTGCTCGGCTCATCATGGATCGAACCATATCTAATAGTGTTCGATTTCTCCTCTCATATATGCCATTATGTTGTAGTGTATATGGAGTCTATTGAGATAAAATCCCATTATCTCTAAGATAATCTTGAAATTATTGGCTTAAGTATTCTCCACCTCATCAAATCTAAGTGTTTTAATACTCTTGCCAAGTAGCTTATCTACTTCATTTCTGAATTCTTTGAACTTTTCAAATGCTTCTGATTTATATTTCATTAGATAGATATATCCAAATTTGGAGTAATCATATATGAAAGTAATGAAGTAGGAGTAACCTCCTCTGGTATGTGTAGTCATTGGACCACATACATCTGAATGTATTAAGTCCAAAACCATTTTAGCTCATTCTCCTTTACCAATAAAGGGAGCTTTTGTCATTTTTCCCAATAAACAAGATTCATAGGTGTCAAATGATTCATAATCAAATGATTCTAAATCACCTGACTTGTGTAATTTGGTCATGCATTTCTCATTTATATGTCCTAAACGACAATGCCATAAATATGAGGTATTTAGATTATCTTGTTTCATTCTCTTAGTATCCATATTATGCACTTCTTTAATTAAATCAAGAACAAATATACCATTCTCAATGATAGCTTTTGCATAAAACATATTGTTCTTAAAAATGTAACAACACTTGTCTTTTAAAGAAATGTCATAATCGTTCAATAAACAACTGAAAGAAATAGTACTTTTGGATAAAGCTGGAACATAATAACATTTATTTAATTCCAATATTAATCTACTTGAAAGAGGAAAATGGTAAGTCTCCACAACTATTGTAGAGATGTTTTGTCTAGTAGCTGACGGCAAACATATTTCTGCCTTTCCAACTCTTTTAAAGCTTCTAAGCCCCTATAGATCATTACACAAATGAGATCCACATCCGATATTTAATACCCAAGATTGTTTTGAAGCAATAGAATAAGTATTAATTTCAATCATATGAATACCTGAAGTAGAAGCATCAACTTGCTTCTTCTCCTTGAGAGAATCTAGATAGGCCTTGCAGTTATGCTTCTAATGACCATCTTTTCCACAATAGAAGCAAGTTCATATGGGATTCTCTTTCTTGGCAACCTTCTTCTTGGATATCCCACCATTTTTGGCTGCGCCTTGGTTTTCTTCTTCTTCTTCTGCTTCTTGCCTTTAGTAGAAGTAACAACCATGACGCTTTTTGGATCCTTCTTGAAGGATCCATCAGCTATTTTGAGCATGTTGAATAATTCAGGAATGGATACTTGGATCTTGTTCATGTTGAAATTAAGCATGAAAGGTGCATAACTTAGAGCCAACGAGAACAAGATTAAATCTATGTATAAATCATTATCCATTACATAGCCAAGTCTACTCAAATGCTCAATATACCCATACATCTTCAATGCATGAGTAGTAGCCGAAGTGCCTTCTACCATTTTGCAGCTAAATAGAGCTCGACCAATCTCATATTGCTCAGTTCTAGCCAGAGAAGAATAAAGCTCCTCTAAATGCAAAATGATGATTTTAGAATCCATCATCTCATGTTACTTCTGAAGCTCCGAGTACATAGTACCCAGCATCAAATATGCTACTGCTTCACTATCTTCCATGTATTTTCGATAAGTGACCTTGATCTCATCAATGGCATCATCTGATGGAAGTGGTGGTGGATTTTTATCCAAGACATAATGAATTTTTCAGCTCTGAGAACCATTCTTACTTGCCTGATTCAGTAAGAATAGTTGCTGCCAACCAGCTTGTTATCCAAGATTGATCGTATATTAATGTTTGATGTGCTCATGATGATGACCTAGATGTGAAAAAGAAAACATATGAGAGTATGTTCATATATATGTATGAATTAATTAGGTCATTAATTAATCAATTTACTCCCACTATTTTATTGCGAATTAATAGCCCTCACTATATAATCTGAGAAAACCTAATGGTTTTCTTAGTGGGCCAATATCCAATCCTTGATATGTAATTTGACCTTAACTGTGGTCAACAAACCAAACTCCATACCCTTGAAAGGTAGGTATCTCTATACCAATTATGTATCTACACAACTATTGGATAATTGGGTTATCAAGTCTTGATACATGCATATCATATATACATTCCCTAATCTTGCCTCTAGAACCATTAGCCTTGATTGTGGTCAACAAGCTAATGGGCTAGCTAAGATGACCCATTTAATTAGATTTGAACATATTCAATATGATGTGAGCTTGACTGTGGTCAACAACCCAAACTATAAGGAACTCTAGTTCTCCTCAAATTAATGGAAGGCTTATATACTTTAGTATTAGTATAAGGGATTTTAGTTAATTAAGTCTCATCATACATGGTTGGCATATATTGGTATGCATCCTATATCTATCACATAAATATAAGCATACAAATATGGTATAGTTATGGACTTTACTACATTGATTTACCCGAGCCAAAAGGGAAATCAAAAGGTCACACCTAGGTAGTATGCATGATTCAAACAAGTAAAATTAATTACATTATCTTCAAACTTGTTGGATCTCCATCTGACCCATCTTGCTCCTTGATAGTGGTCTCCATCTCTATCTCTAATTCTAATCTAAGTAATCTAATTATATATTACAATTTGAAAAAGAAATACAAATCAAAAACAAGTGGTTGGGACATAAAAGTCCTCATTGGGCCGAAAGATGCATTATGCTCAATCACATTGGGCCTTTGTCCATAACTATCCATCATGCCAATCATACACCCTTATATGCATATCTAATGTATAAAATAAAACATATAATGGATTACTAACTTTTTTTTAACTCTTGAAACGTACTTTTGAGTTATTTTAATAATGTGATCAAATTAGAAAACTTTTTTCATTTTGGAAACTTCCATTTTAGGAAACCTTTTTTTTTCCATGCAGGTGTTCTTACCTTGATAATCAATCCAATTGATTAATAATTAATTATGAATTAATTAATCATATTAAATAATTAAAAGAATTATTTTGGGCTTAAGATAAAGGGTAGGTCGAAACCCACAAAATTAAACCCTAAAATGTGTTCACACACAAACTAATTTTGTGTCTATTGGACCATTTAGGCCTTTTAGAATGAGCCAAGCCCACTCTAGCACTTAAAATCCATTAATAAACTTAATTATAGTTTATAATATTTAATTTAAATCAGCTACTTGGCTCCACTAAGTCATTCACTGATTTAAATCAAGTCCATAAATATAATTAAACCCATTAAGTAGTTTTAATAAATTAAAATTAATCCAATTAATTTAAGGCCCATTTTAATTAATCCAATTAATTAAAATCACAATAATATATCAGATATAGAAGATTAAAAAATGTTCTAAACATGAACACACCAAGAACATACCAAGAACACACGAAGAACACCAATTTATCAAACTTTTTGACTAAACTAGTTTTCATGCAAAACTTGTTCGATTTTAATTTTGTTTGATCCTATGGCTTAATATCACATATTAAACACATAAATTATCATCAAAATAATCTTAGAGTGGATCGATAAAAAATAATTTAGAACAGCCCCTAAACTTTATTGAAAAATAAAAGCCATTCACGCCATTCTATATGATTCTTTTCTCAAAAGATTCGTTTTTATTTTGCATTTTATATATTTGATCACATATATCCAGAAATTAATATTTCTCATTCATGAACAATCAAATCTGATATTTTAAAGTTCATGAAATAAATAACTAAAAAACAAAACCTACTCCGTAAAAAAAATATAGGATTGTAGATTCATGGCAAAACCGAGGCTCCGATACCATGTTGGGAATTATCGATGACATGTATCTCATATATAAGTGGAATTTAAAATTTTTTTAACCAATAGATCTTATCTTTCCATGAATTTAAAATATACATATTAATGGAAATAAGAAAAATTACCTTTGATTTTTGTTGAACAGTTGATTTTCCTTCTCACCGGGTTGTTGCAAACTACAGTGTCCAAAATTGAACACCTCCAATGAGTAATCCACACTAGAGAAGGATTTAATGAACCAACAATAGAGGAAACAAGGGGCTGGCCGAAATCCCCTTGATGCTAGTAAGGGGGTGGCGGCTAGGGTTGGGAGAAAAGTGAGAGAATTTATTTTCTCTTAATTTTTCACCTTAAATCCTAAAACCCCATCACTTAGATTTTTATAGTTAGGTTAAAAATCCAACTTCATAATGGGATTGGGCTCTTTAAAATTGCTAAAGAAATATTAATTGGGCTTCTAGAATTAATAATAATTTATTTGTGATCAATTAAATCCAATTTAAACCCTTTTCACAAAAGACTGCATAAAACCCACAAACTAGGCCCTTTTGTGCATATACTTGGATTTAATTACCCAAATAAATTCCAAATCCAACCAAATTAAATATGTATACTCCATAACACTTATAAAATATATTTAATTTATTTTGTTCTAAGAATTAGGTCTCTAAGGCCTTCTGTTTGTAGTTTGCATGAAACCCTTCGTCTTAAGGGTTTCTGCGCCAAACTCAATATTTTTGGCCTCCATTATTTTCTCCAATGGATCTATTAATTATTATATTAGCCCTATAATACTTATAGTCCAATTAATAATTAATTATGAAATACAGTATTTCAATTAGTTCCATTTTACAGAATATTTCTCAAAAGTTCTGCAAACAATTTTACTTGATCATAATTAATTAAACTATTTAATTAATTATTCTCTTATTCACTTCACTATTTCCATAATAATATAAATATTATTATCCTTTTCATTTTACCATTTTATCCTTTTCTTTATATGTATGTGACCTATTTTGTTCCTGTCCATATTGGCAGCATATTGTGAGTTCTATTTAAAACTCACATGATTTAAAATTTTTTAAATCATTTTATCAATCCCTGTTGATATTCATAATACACTATTATACAAATCATGATTAGCCTCTAGCTAGGCATCATGACTACCCAAATGTCAGGAAAGTTAAGTGGCTTGACTAAACCCTTCCATAGAAATAGTTACCACGCAATTACTCCTTTCACCACTCTTATCTCAATTAGATTCTGAGTATGGATTTCTATCAACTCATATAAATATAATTATGTATGTTCTATTAATTCAACCATTGTTCCTAAAATGCCCTTCATGGATCTTTATCCATCTTAGCATATTACTCTGGCCAGAGATTCTCTGAACAAGGCAATTTTAGAATCATGCGAGATAACTTCCCTTAATAAATTTGGGACAGTGAATCATTTGTCTATCACTCAACTATCTCCAAGTAGGTTATGATATACCCAACCTCCTAACTATGTTCACCCTCAGTTGGAAATAATCAGTTATGGAGTCAAAGTATACCACTTGCTACTTAAGATAACTTTGGTGATCTCAAGTCTAAGGATACTTGCACAACCGCTATGAAGAGATTTCTCACTGACATAGATTTAATATCCATGTGAGGATTCTCTTTGTAGATCTCAATGAACTTGTTCTTCTAACAAGCATCCACATGTTAGCTTTGATTATCTTCCATAATCACAGTTATGAGAACCATTGCTTGAACCATTCAAGAAGTATAACATGTGGTAGTTTGTCTGAATTAACAATGTCCTATCTTGTTAATTCTATGACTAGGGATATTTAGATATTAACACATTTGCATGCAATAGACACCTCATTTCATGAACACTTTCATGATTGCCTTTGCACCATGTTTATAATATCAAGGACTTCATTTATTAATTTAAGATTTACAAACTCATGTATTTAAACATAGCATTAATAAATGAATAATGCCTTTTATTAAGAATATAAATTCATACATATGAAATACATCTCTTTTGCATGGGTTCTAGGGCATACTCTCTAACACGGCCAACTTAGGTTCCTACACTTCCAAGGTTAGTTCTTCACCTATTTATGTTCATATCATGATTATTCATTATATTATTAACTCATCCTAATTTATTTTATAATTTTACTCAATTATGTTTAGTTACATAATATGAATTCTAGGTTAAATCCAACAAAATAGATGAAATGATATATAATTTGCATCCACTAAGCTCTAATTGGCTTGAGATGATCTTATTCTTTCTTTTTGTTACCCTTGCCTTCTTTGGCTTTCTCTTCTTATTATTTTTTTTCTCTGGCCAAAAATAAGAGAAAGGAAATTATGAGTTTATGCTAAACTTTTAAGCAATTTAAAGCTACTACACTCTTCTCTTAACCATTCTCTACTTGCACATATAAATTTCTCCCACTAATTCCACTTAGAACTCGTAGAGTTATAAAATTACACCTAATCTTCCTTAACTTATTTCTCAATTATTTGACTTCCCCTAGCTATAATTCTTTTTTTTTATGTTAAAGAGGAGTTGTTTTATGCCTAGGGATAAAAATTAAGCTTTATAATTAGAGAAAGAGAGCTTAAGTGAAAGAAAATGGAGGATAAAGGATAAAGAAAAGGGTTTGAATTTGACAAGAAAGAGGGGAGGAGCTACTATAATTTTAAATAGTTTTTTTATACTTTTCTACCCATTTATAGCTGGTGTTTAAGTAGGCAAAAGGAATGGCTAGTATTCATCCATTTGCTATTGAATCCATTAGCTTTAAATTAAGCCACATGTCACTCAATCACCCACTTACACATATCCTACTGCTCTACGATTATTTTTTTATGATTATAACTTCTCCCAAATGAGTCTCACCTACTTATATGTCCAAAATTTCCTGAATTTGACCCTTTAATTAACCCAATCTCAGTTTTGCACCTTGAATCTAAAATTTTCGTTCCTCATGTCGAAATGCCCTAAAATTTTTCCTCATATGTCATGGTATATTGTGGAACATGTGATTAAAATTTCAGCCCATTTTAACATCATTTTGGTATACTTTTGGCTTCAGTAGCCTATGCATCTGGTCCGAAACTTATAGCCTTAAAACTACCATAATATTAATTTTTTACTTTCATTGGATCATTTAGGTTATTACAAAAATATTTATACAATTGGAATAATGTTTGGTGGTCTGTACACTAATTCAGAGTCTAGTCAAGCTTTATGTCAACCTTTTTTATAGTACCAAGTAAAAACTTCATTATCCCATTTAAGGGTCAAGCTAAGCTCATTTTTCAATCAAATTGTACCATTCAAATATATTTAAAACCTACTTTTATAAACTACTCTTAGGCTAAACTGTCCACCGGGTCACCTATCCTCGAATTTCCCTGACCCGTGCACATTAACCTTTAAATTTTTCCCGATTTCTCTACCTTATTTAACTCTAATTACCCAAAATTTATCCTAGGGTAACTATTTATACCCTACATAATACCATACATGATAAATACAATTTTGGAGCATTATAGGTTCCCATCTATTAGAGAGTATACCCTAGAACCCATGTAATAGGGATGTATTTCATATGTATGAGTTTATACTCTTAATAAAAGGCATCATTCATTTATTAATGCTATGTTTAAATACATGAGTTTGTAAATCTTAAATTAATAAATGGAGTCCTAGATATTATGAACACAGTGTCATGAAAGTGTTCATGATATGAGATGTATATTGCATGCAAATATGTTAATATCTAAATATCCCTAGTCATAGAATTAACAAGAAAGGGCATTGTTAATTCGGATAGACTAGCACATGTTATGCTTCTTGAATGGTTCAGCAGTGGTTCTCATAACTGTGATTATGAAAGATAATCAAAGCTAACATGTGGATGCTTGTTATAAGAACAAGTTCATTGGAGACCTGTATAGAGAATCCTCACATGGATATTAAATCTATGTTAGTGAGGAATCTCTTCGTACTGGTTGTGCAAGTATCCTTAGACTTGAGATCACCAAAGTTATCTTAAGTAGCAAATGGTATATTTTGACTCCATAACTGATTACTTCCAACTGGGAGGGAACATAGTTAGGAGATTGGGTATATCATGACCTACTTAAAGATGGTTGAGTGATTGACAAAGGATTCACCATCCCAGATTTAATAAGGGAAGTTATCTCGCATGATTCCATAATTGTCTTATTTAGAGAATCTCTAGCAAGAGTAATATGCCAAGATGGATAGAGATTCATAAAGGACATTTTGGGAACAATGGTTAAATTAATAGAACATACATAATTAGATTTATATGAGTTGACAGAAATCCATACGCAGAATCTAATTGAGATAAGAGTGGTGAAAGGAGTAAATGCACGATAACTGTTTATATGAAAGGGTATAGTTAAACCACTTGACTTTCCTAACATTTAGGTAGTCATGATGCCTAGCTAGAGGCCAATCATGACTTGTATAATAATGTATCAAGAATATCAATGGGGATTGATAAAATGAATTAAAGGAGTTTAAATCATTTGAGTTTTGAATAGAACTCACAATTACATATTATACTGCTAATATGGACAAGAACCCAATAGGTCACACACATGTAGAGAAAAAGGATAAAATGGTAAAATGACAAGGATAATAATATTTGATATTATTATGGGGATAGAGAAGTGAATAAGATAATAATTAATTAAAGAGTTTAATTAATTATGATCAAGTAAAATTATTCGTAGAACTTTTCTGATATGTTCTGTAAAATTGGACCTAATTAAAATAATGTATTTCATAATTGATTATTATTGAAATATAAGTGTTATAGGGCTGATATAATAATTAATAGGTCCATTGAAGGAATTATAAAAGCCCAAAGAAGTGAAGTTGGCATAGAAACTCTCTTGAGGAAGGGCCACATGCCAACTCCAAAACAGAAGGCCTTAAAGGCCTATTTCTTGGAAAATAATAAATTAAATATGTTACATAAGTGTTATGGAGCCTACATATTTAATTTTGTTGGATTTGGAATTCATTTGGGTAATTAAATCCAAGTATATGTACAAAGGGCCTAGTTTGTGGGTTTTATGCATAGTCTTTTGTGAAAGGGCTTAAATTGGATTTAATTGAGCCCAAATAATTATAAATAATTGCATAAGCCCAATTAATAATTCTCCAGCAATTTTAAAGAGCTCAATCCCATTATGAAGTTTGAATTTTAACCTAAATATAAAAATCCAATTGATGGGGAATTAGGGTTAAGAGTGTGTGGACACTTAAGAAAAATTTCTTCTCTTTTTCTCTCTACCCTAGCCGCCACTCCCAAAGCTAGCTTCTAGGGTTTTTGGCCAGCCCTTTTTTTCTACCAATTGTTGGTTGATTCTATCATTCTCTAGTGTGGATTACTCATTGGAGGTGTTCGATTTTGGACACTGTGGTTTGCGACAACCTGGTGAGAAGGAAAATCAACTGTACAACAAAAATCAAAGGTGATTTTTCTTATTCTCATTAATATGTATATTGTAAATTCATGGCAAGATCAGATATATTGGTTAAAAATTTTAAATTTCGCTTATATATGAGATGCATGTAACCGATAATTCCCAACATGGTATCAGAGCGTTGGTTTTGCCATGAATATACAATCTATATTTTTCTGTGGAATAAGTTTTATTTGTTGAGTTATTTATTTCATGAACTTTAAAATATCATATTTGATTGTTCATAAATGAGAAATATTGATTTCTGGATATAAGTGTGATCAAATATATAAAACGGAAATAAAAACGATTCTTTTGAGAAAAGAATTTTTGGTTTTTGCGTGAATAGCTTTTAATTTTAGGGGATGTTCTAAATTATTTTTTTATAGATCCACTATAAGATCATTTAGATAATAATTTATGTGTTTAATATGTGATATTAAGTCATAGGATCAAATGAAATTAAAATCGACCAAGTTTTGCATGAAACTAGTTTAGTCAAAAAGTTCGATAAATTGGTATTCTTGGTGTGTTCTTGATGTGTTCTTGTTTGGAACGATTTTTAATCTTATAAATCTGATATATCTAATATATTAAAGTGTTATTAATTAATTTATTGGATTAATTAAAATGGGCCTTAAATTAATTGGATTAATTTTAATTTATTAAAACCACTTAATGGACTTAATTATGTTTACAGACTTGGTTTAAAGTAGTGAATGACTTGGCGGGCCCAAGGAGCTGATTTAAATTAAATATTATAAACAATAATTAATTTTATTAATGGGTTTTAAGGGCTGGAGTGGGATTGGCTCATTCCAAAAGGCCTAAATGGTCCAATAGACACAAAACTTGTTTGTGTGTGAACACACTTTAGGATTTTGTTGTGTGGGTTTCGGCCTACCCTTGTTTTAAGCCCAAAATTGATTTTTTAATTATTTAATATGATTAATTAATTAAATAATCAATCAATAATTAATTAATAAGCAATTAGATTGATAATTAAGGCAAGAACACATACATGTAAAAAGGTTTCCTAAAATGAAAGTTTCCAAAATGGAAAAAGTTTCTTAATTTGATCATCTTATTAAAATAACTCAAAAGTTTGTTTTAAGAGTTGAAAAAAAGTTAGTAATCCATTATATGTATTACTTTATGCATTATAAATGCATATAAGGGTGTATGATTAGCATGATGGATAGTTATGGATAAGGCCCAATGTGATTGAGCATTATGCATGTTTTGGCCCAATGAGGACTTTTATGTCCCGGCCACTTATTTTTGGTTTGTATTTCTTTTTCAAATTGTAATATGTAATTAGATTACTTAGATTAGAATAAGAAATAGAGATGGAGACCACTATCAAGGAGCAAGATAGGCCGGATGGAGATCCAACAAGCTTATAGATAATGTAATTATTTTTACTTGTTTGAATCATGCATACTACCTAAGTGTGACCTTTTGATTTCCCTCTTGGCTCGGAGAAATCTATGGAGTAAAGTCCATAACTATACCATATTTGTATGCTTATATTTATGTGATAGATATAGGATGCATACCAATGTATGCCAACCATGTATGATGAGACTTAATTAACTAAAACCCTCAAACAAATACTAAGGTATATAAGCCTTCCATTAATTTTAAGAGAACTAGAGTTCTTTATAGTGTGGGTTGTTGACCACAATCAAGCTCACATTAAATGGGTCATTTTAGCTAGCCCATTAGCTTATTGACCGCAGTCAAAGCTAATGGTTCTAGAGGCAAGATTAGGGAATGCATATACGATATGCATGCATCAAGAGTTGATAACCTAATGATCCAATAGTTGTGTAGAGACATAATTGTAGAGATACCTACCTTTCAAGGGTATGGAGTTTGGCTTGTTGACCACAATCAAGGTCAAATTACATATCAAGGATTGGATATTGGCTCACTAGGAAAACCATCGGGTTTTGTCGGATTATAAAGTGAGGGCTATTAATTCGCAATAAAATAGTGGGAGTAAATGGATTAATTAAAGACCTTATTAATGCATACATATATATGAACATACTCTCATAAGTTTTCTTTTTCACATCTAGGTCATCATCATGAGCACATTAAACATTAATATACGATCAATCTTGGATAACAAGCTGGTTGGAAGCAACTATTCTGACTGGATCAAGCAAGTGAGAATTATTCTCAGAGCTGAAAAAGATCCATTATGTCTTAGATAAAGATCCACCACCACTTCCATCAGATGATGCCATTGATGAGATCAAAGGCACTTATCGAAAATACATGAAGGATAGTAAAGCGGCAGCATGTCTGATGCTGGGTGCTATGTCCTCAGAGCTTTAAAAGCAACATGAGATGATGGATGTTAGAACCATCATTTTGCATCTAAAGGAGCTTTATTCTTCTCAGGCTAAAACTGAGCAATATGAGATTGCTCGGGCTCTATTTAGTTGCAAAATGGTGGAAGGCACTTCAACTGCTATTCATGCATTAAAGATGTATGGGTATATTGAGCATTTTAGTAGACTTGGCTATGTTATGGATAATGATCTATACATAGATTTAATCTTGTACTCCTTGGCTCCAAGTTATGCACCTTTCATGCTTAACTTCAACATAAACAAGATCCAAGTAACCATTCCTGAGTTAATTAACATGCTCAAGATAGCTGATGGATCCTTTAAGAAGGATCCAAAAAGTGTTATGTTTGTCACTTCTGCTAAAGGCAAGAAGCAGAAAAAGAAGAAGATAACCAAGGCGCAGCCAAAGAATGGTGGGATCTCCAAAAAGAAGGTTGCCAAGAAAGAGAATCCCAAAGGAACTTGTTTCCATTATGGAAAGGATGGTCATTGGAAAAGTAACTGCAAGCCCTATCTAGATTCTCTCAAGGAGAAGAAGCATGCTAATGCTTCTACTTCAGGTATTCATATGATTGAAATTAATACTTATTCTATTGCTTCAAAACAATCTTGGGTAATAGATACCGGATGTGGAACTCATTTGTGTAATGATCTACAGGGGCTTAGAAGCTTTAGAAGAGTTAGAAAGACAGAGATATGTTTGCAGTCAGCTACTTGACAAAATATCTCTACAACGGTTGTAGGGACTTACCATTTGCCTCTTCCAAGTGGATTAGTACTGGAATTAAATAATTGTTATTATGTTCCAGCTTTATCCAAGAGTATTATTTTTTTAGTTGTTTATTGAACGAATATGTCATTTCTTTAAAGGACAAGTGTTGTTACATTTTTAAGAACAATACGTTTTATGCAAAAGCTATCATTGAGAATGGTATATCTGTTCTTGATTTAATTAAAGAAGTGCATAATGCGGATACCAAGAGAATAAAACATGATAATCTAAATGCCTCATACTTATGGCATTGTTGTTTAGGCCATATAAATGAGAAACGCATGACCAAATTACACAAGTCAGGTGATTTGGGATCATTTGATTATGAATCATTTGATACATGCAAATCTTGTTTATTAGGAAAAATGGCAAAAGCTCCCTTTATTGGTAAAGGAGAACGAGCTAAAATGGTTTTGGACTTAATACATTTAGATGTATGTGGTCCAATGACTACACATGCCAGAGGAGGTTACTCCTACTTCATTACTTTCATAGATGATTATTCCAGGTATGGATACATCTATCTAATGAAACATAAATAAGAAGCATTTGAAAAGTTCAAAGAATTCAGAAATGAAGTAGAGAAATAACTTGGCAAGAGTATTAAAACACTTAGATCAGATCGAGGTAAAGAATACTTAAGCCAAGAATTTTCAAGATTATCTTAAAGATAATGGGATTTTATCTCAATGAACTCCACCATATACACCACAACACAATGGTGTATCTAAAAGGAGAAATCGAACACTATTAGATATGGTTCAATCAATAATGAGACGAGCAGACTTGCCTAAGTCCTTTTGGGGATATACACTAGAAACTGTTGTTTATGTGTTAAATAGAGTTCCTAGTAAATTGGTTGATGTTACTCCATATGAGATGTGGAATAACAAGAAACCCAAGCTTTCTCATATAAAAGTATGGGGTTGTCCTGCTTATGTGAAGAGGACAATGTCAAACAAACTAGATTTTAAGTCTGACAAATGTTAATTTATGGGGTATCCAAAAGAAATGTTTGGATATTATTTCTATAATCCCTTAGAACAAAAGGTATTTGTTTCAAGGCATGTTGTCTTCTTGTAAAGATAATTTCTCCTATGAGAGGATAGTGGGAGTAAAATTTAACTTAGTGAAGTTCAAGACCCATAAATAGAAGAAGATCAACTAATTGAACTCGAAATTGAATTTCATAATGATGAGATTGCAGTTGAACCTGATTATACATAAAATCCTAGAAGATCTACTAGGATGCATTCTATCCCTGTGAGATATGGATTTCACATTGCTTCGGATAGAGGCAAACTATAGTAGAGGACAATGAGCCTACAAGCTATCAAGATGTTTTGAACAGTTCATAACGTGAATTATGGCGTAAGGCTATACAGTCTGAAATGGACTCCATGTATGAGAATAAAGTATGGATTTTAACTCAACCACCTGAAGGGATAAAACCCATAGGGTGCAAATGGCTCTTCAAAAAGAAGACCGACATAGAAGGTAATATAGTTACCTATAAAGCTCGCTTAGTAGCAAAGGGTTATCATGAAAAGGAAGGTATTGACTATGATGAAACTATTCTCCTGTGGCGATGCTTAAGTCTATAAGAATACTTTTAGCCATTGCAGCTCATTATGATTATGAGATTTGGCAAATGGATGTGAAGACAACTTTCCTAAATGGAAATCTGACTGTGGATGTGTATATGACACAACCAGAAGGGCTCACATCAGAAAATGGAAAAAAGGTATGCAAGCTTCAAAGATCCATTTATGGATTGAAGCGAGCCTCTAGGAGTTGGAATATATGATTCAATGAGATAATCAAAGAGTTTGGTTTCTAATAGAATGAAGATGAACCTTGTGTGTATAAAAGGGTCAGTGGGAGTGCAATTGTCTTCCTAGTTCTATATGTAGATGACATATTGATCATGGGAAATGACATTTCTCTTCTCCAATCTATTAAAATATGGTTATCCAAGCAATTCTCCATGAAAGACCTTAGAGAAGCATCCTATATTCTGGGAATAAGGATCTATAGAGATAGATCCAATAGGTTGCTAGGTCTTTCTCAAAGTACATATATAGATAAAGTATTGAAGAGGTTCAATATGGATCTCTCAAAGAAAGGGTTTTACCCATGGTACATGGGAAACACCTTTCTAAGTCTATATGTCCGCAGACACTAGAGGATAGAATACCATATGCATCTGCAATTGGTTCTATCATGTATGCTATGTTATGTACACGTCCAGATGTAGCATTTGCTTTGAGTGTCACAAGTAGATTCCAATCCAATTTTGGATAGTAACACTGGACAGCTGTTAAGAATATCCTTAAGTACTTAAGAAGGACAAAGGATATATTCTTGGTATATAGAGAGGATAGTTTGGAAGTAAATGGATATATAGATTCCAGCTTCCAATCTGACAAAGATGATTGTAAATCACAGTCTTATTATGTGTTCATAATGGGAGGAGGAGCAGTTAGTTGGAAGAGTTCCAAATAAGAAACAACTGCTGATTCCACGACAGAAGTTGAGTACATTGTTGCTTCAGAAGCAGCCAAAAAAACAGTCTGAATCAAAAAGTTCTTCTCTAAACTAGGAGTGGTACCTAGCATTGTTGATACAATTCCTTTATATTGTGACAACAATGAAGCCATTGTGCAATCAAAGGAACCACGGTCTCATAAGTGATCTAAGCATGTTCTTAGTTGCTACCAGCTCATAAGGGAAATAATAGCTAAAAATGATGTGAAAATAGAAGGGGTTCCCACAGATGATAATGTGGTGGATCCCCTCATTAAAGTACTTTCCCAGATTAAGCATGATCTCCATATAAATAGCATGGTTCTAAGACATATGAGTGATTGGCTCTAAATTTTTCCCGATTTCTCTACCTTATTTAACTCCAATTACCCAAAAATTTATCCTAGGGTAACTATTTATACTCTACATAATACCATGCAAGATAAATACAAATTTGAAGTGTTACAGGTTCCCATCTGTTAGAGAGTATGCCCTAGAGCCCATGTAATAGAGATGTATTTCATATGCATGAGTTTATATTCTTAATAAAACGCATCATTCATTTATTAATGCTATGTTTAAATATATGAGTTTGTAAATCTTAAATTAATAAATGAAGTCCTAGATATTATTAACATAGTGCAAAGGCAATCATGAAAGTGTTCATGATATGAGATATCTATTGCATGCAAATGTGTTAATATCTAAATATCCCTAGTCATAGAATTAACAAGATAGGGCATTGTTAATTCGGACAGACTAGCACATGTTATGCTTCTTGAATGGTTCAAGCAGTGGTTCTTATAACTGTGATTATGGAAGATAATCAAAGCTAACATATGGATGCTTGTTATAAGAACAAGTTCATTGGAGACCTGCATAGAGAATCCTTACATGGATATTAAATCTATGTCAGTGAGGAATCTCTTCATAGTGGTTGTGCAAGTATCCTTTGACTTGAGATCACCAAAGTTATCTTAAGTAGCAAGTGGTATATTTTGACTCCATAACTGATTACTTCCAACTAGGAGTGAACATAGTTAGGAGATTAGGTATATCATGACCTACTTGAAGATAGTTGAGTGATTGACGAAGGATTCACCATCCCAGATTTAACAAGGGAACTTATCTCGCATGATTCTATAATTGCCTTGTTCAGAGAATCTCTGGCCAGAGCAATATGCCAAGATGGATAGAGATCCATAGAGGAAATTTTGGGAACAATGGTTAAATTATTAGAATATACATAATTAGATTTATATGAGTTGACAGAATTCCATACTCAGAATCTAATTGAGATAAGAGGGGTGAAAGGAGTAATTGCATGGTAACTGTTTCTACGAAAGGGTATAGTCAAACCACTTGACTTTCCTGACATTTAGGTAGTCAGGATGCCTGGCTAGAGGCCAATCATGACTTGTATAATAATGTATCAAGAATATCAATGGGGATTGATAAAATAACTTAAAGGAGTTTAAATCATTTGAGTTTTGAATATAACTCATAATTACATATTATAATGCTAATATGGACAGGAACCCAATAGGTTACACACATGTAGAGAAAAAGGATAAAATGGTAAAATGTCAAGGATAATAATATTTGATATTATTATAGGGATAGAAAAGTGAATAAGATAATAATTAATTAAAGAGTTTAATTAATTATGATCAAGTAAAATTATTCGCTGAACTTTCCTAATATGTTTTGTAAAATTGGACCTAATTGAAATAATGTATTTCATAATTGATTATTATTGAACTATAATTGTTATAGGGCTGATATAATAATTAATAGTTTCATTGCAGGAATTATAAAGGCCCAAAGAAGCGAAGTTGGCACATAAGCCCTCTTGAGGAAGGGCCACATGCCAACTCCAAAAAAAAGGCCTTAGAGGCCTATTTCTTGGAAAAATATAAATTAAATATGTTACATAAGTGTTATGGAGCCTACATATTTAATTTTTTTGGATTTGGAATTCATTTGGGTAATTAAATACCAAGTATATGTACAAATGGTCTAGTTTGTGGGTTTTGTGCATAGTCTTTTGTGAAAGGGCTTAAATTGGATTTAATTGAGCCCAAATAATTATAAATAATTGCAGAAGCCCAATTAATAATTCTCCAGCAATTTTAAAGAGTCCAATCCCATTATGAAGTTGGATTTTTAACCTAACTATAAAAATTCAAGTGATGGGGAATTAGGGTTAAGAGTGTGTGAACACTTAAGAAAAGTTTCTTCTCTTTTTCTCTCTACCCTAGCCGCCACTCCCAAAGCTAGCTTCTAGGGTTTTCGGCCAACCCTTGTTTTCTACCAATTGTTGGTTCATTCTATCATTCTCTAGTGTGGATTACTCATTAGAGGTGTTCGATTTTGGACACTGTAGTTTGTGACAACCCGGTGAGAAGGAAAATCAACTGTACAACAAAAATCAAAGGTGATTTTTCTTATTCTCATTAATATATATATATTGTAAATTCATGGAAATATTAGATATATTGGTTAAAAATTTTAAATTTTGCTTATGTATGAGATGCATGTAACCGATAATTCCCAACACCATCTCCATCATTTCAGACAGCAATCCTCAATTCACATCTAGGTTTTGGAATAAACTTTAAGAATCATTGGGAACCCACTTAGATTATAGTACTGCTTTCTATCCATAAATAGATGGACAGTTCAAGCAAGTGATACAAATACTAAAAGATATGTTATGGTGTTGCATACTTGAGTTTGGCAGCAATTGGAAAAAGTATATTCCATTGGCAAAATTTGCATCACTACAATAAAATATCAAAATAGCAACAGAAAAATAGCAATGGAATTATTTTTAGTTCTAATTTAGCAACAAAATACAAATTTTATTACTAATAAGTAACAAAAATTTAATTTCATTGCTAAAATTGATTGAAGTTTTTATATTTAGTAACAGAATAAAAAATGATGGTATTTCATTGCTAAAAAATGAGCATATTTTAGTGCCAAAATATAGCAATGGAAATTAGCAATGAAATGCTAATACCATTTTAAATATGCTGCAAGCAGATGGAAAAAAACTTTGAAACAAAATTTAGTAATCAAAATTAAATTTCGATGCTAAAATAGCAATAGAAAATACATTCCGTTGCTATATTAGCAATGGAAAATATTTTCCATTGCTATTCTAACAACAGAATTGTGTTAAGGTAGATTATTTAGCAACGAAATTTAATTTTTGTTGCTAATTTGAAACTAAGGTTGGTTATTTAGCAACGGAATAAAATTTCAATGCTAAATAGTAAACCTTAATGCAATTCAGTTTCAAAATAGTAATGGAAATTTTTTTCGTTACTATTTCTTTTTTTTACCCTAGGTATAAATATTTCTCTTTACCTGGTGTTCTTTCTTCCATTACAGCCTCACCATCTTGCTTCTTCCTCTCTCTCCCTTTCCTTTGCTCTCTCCCTTTCCCTCGCTTTTCCTATCCACCCGAGATACAACAAGCAAAGCAAAAATCTCAAGTTGCTTGTTATGAAACTATTAAGGTGTTCTAGTTTTCAAACTTTCTTCTTCTTTTTTTCAATTTTTTAGATTTAAAATTTATTACATCTAATTTTTCTTACTTTAGTGTGTATGCAATTTTATGTCGTAATGATATAATGTTCTATTAAAAGCCCGGGTTGTGATTACTCTTTTATATTTTGAAAGGAAGAAAAACTAGAAGCCATTCAACTGTAGAGCCTGCTACAGCTATTACTCCTTCAATGCTTCTTCAGGTACAGTGACTTCGTTTTATTCTTTAAAAAATAAAGATTTAGGCTGGTAAAATTTTTGAAAGAAATAAGCATACAGTTTAATTTTATCAATTCACATTTATGGTTTTTGTTCTTATTTAGTTGTGAATTGGATCATTCAGCTAGGTTTTGCTGATTAGAGACCCTAAAACTTAGAGTTAGAAAGATAGCTAGAAGAGGCAGCAATGCATATTGAAATTGATTGCTGTGATCAAACAGACATCTTATATAATTTTTATGTCGATTCTTTCACGTGAAATTGACTTGCTCCAATCTTTAGTACATATCTCAAAAAAATAATTATTTATTCATTTTTTCTTGTCATCTGACTAAAATTGCTTTGGTTCTGTTCTTTTTTATACAAAGAATTTAAATACTCATGTGTCTTCTAGTTAGTGAATTTACTGATGACTTGTCTCTTTCTTCATGTGCTTGTATTGCCCTCTATGCATTAGTCCTTTCCCACAGGATATTATAACATTATCAATATCTAAGTATTAGAAGTAGGAATGATAATTTGTTGTTAACTTTTATAAGATTAGTTTCATTATTGGTTTAAGTAATAATTTTATTTGTAACTTTCTTGATTGATTTGATTTCCAACTCATCTAAACTGTAGCCATTTGTTTGCTTTTACATAATGTCTAAAATTATTGAATAGTAATATTTAATTAAAAGAATTTTTTTTCTTTTGATGTCTGCCTTTGCATACTATTGAATATAATTAGTATTAATTAATTTTGTAAGACATTGTATTCTTAAATCTTATATTTGAATAATAAATTACAAGAATTTCTCAAAAAATGTGAAAAGGCCTTTATATAAATAAGAAGTGGAATAGAAAATTTCTATTTATAGTCCATTTTAATACTAGTAAGAAGCAGTAATGAAATATTGACATTGAAAAACTGAAAGTGATTTTGTATAAACAATCAATAATATTTTAGTGATAGAATAGCAACAAAAACTTTGTTGTAATTTTGTTATAGTACTGATTGAATTTATCAACGAAATTACTAATATAGTTGCTAAAAATAAAACTAAATTGTAATTTCCATTGCTGAAAATAGCAACAAATTTATGATTTTTATTGTTGAAAATAGCAACCAAAATTAATTTTTGTTGCTATTTTTGACCAAATCATCGAATCTTACATTGGTTGGAATTTGCAATAGAAATCAAATTTTGTTGCTTTATTTTCGTTGCTAAAAATAGCAACTTTCAAATTTGCAACTGATTTTTCCGTTGCTATTTTTTGTTGCTAACTTTTATTAGCAACAAAAAATCAACAATTTATGTTGCTATTTTTCGTTGCTGTTTCTGAATTTTCTTGTAGTGCATACAATAACAGTTACTGGTCCAACATTAAGGCACCATTTAAAGCATTGTATGGAAGGAAATGTAAGACTCCTCTATGTTGGATTGAGTTAAGTGAAAGCAAACTTGTAAGGCCATATTTGATTAAAGAAACCAAAAAGAAGGTGAAATTGATCAAAAATAACTTAAAAGTTATAGTAGACAAGCAAAAATCTTATGCATAAATAAAAAGGAAAGAAATAGAGTTTAATATGGGTGACAAAGTATTCCAAAAAGTTTCACCATAGAGAAAGATCTTGAGCTTTGGCAAAAAAGACAAGCTTAATTCCAGATTTATTTGGGCATATAAGGTGTTGAAGTGGATTGAACAGTAGCCTACACGTTGAAGTTACCATCGAAATTATAAAGGACTTATGATGTATTTCATGTATCAATATTAAAAAGATATCAATCATACCCATCGCATGTCATCACATTGAAAGAAGTCCAACTGCGACTAGACTTATTATATGATGAGGAACCGGTGAGAATTCTGGCTTGGGAAAATAGACAGCTAAGGAACAAGTAAATTCCACTAGTCAAAGTACTCTAGACCTACCATAATATAGAAAAATTAAGTTGGGAACCAGAGAAAACCATCAAATAGCAATATCCCGAACTCTTCAATCCAGGTAAATTTCGAGGATGAAATTTTTATTAGTGGGGGAGAAATGTAACGGCCTAAAAATTACATCTGACATGTATGGTATATTTTAGAGCATGAAAATTAACCCTAAGATAGTTTTTGAAGTGATTATAATAGAATAGTATAGTAAAATTTAAAATTGCATAAATGTTAAACGTGCTCAGTCTAGAGAAATATAAGAATGGGTGACCTATGTGAAAGTTTTAGTTAATTATTAGAAGGGAAAATATATGTTAAATGGAGACTAGTGGTATAATTTGAGATGAAATAGAGTTTAAATAGATCCTCAAAACAGACAGTGAAGATTTCATTTGATATAGTTGAAATGATTGATCGAAAGTTTGACCAAATGCAAAAATATTCTATAAATCTTTTAAAATTATTCTAATCACATAAACTCATTATAAATATAATAAATGAGCTTTTGGATATGAAAAATATTTTTTCCAACAGTTTTAAAATTTTAAATTTCAGAACGGCTAATTTTACCTCTGGAGTTAGAATTATGTCTAAATGATATCAGAATTACTTGAAATTTTAACCATGTGTCTCTTCATATGATTTTGAATATAGGGTAAACTTTTAGCATATTCTAACGAGTAGAATATCAGTTTCAGAAAAATAGTGAACAGTTGAGGTTAAATTATTTAATGGGCTTAAATGGCATATTTAATTCATATAAGGGCATAATTATCAATAGAAAATAAGCCATAATCATCTACATGCATCATTATTTCATAAAAAAAGTATAACCCAATGAAACATTGACAAATGGCTTAAAAATAAGCCATTATATTAAATAGTAAATGGAGGAATCTTAGTCAGTGGCTTGGTAAACTTAAGGGAAGCCTAGAGAAGTCTAGAATCCTCTACAATTTTACCCAAAATTCTATAATTTTCATTCTTCATCCTTACGAAATTTGAACCACCCTTATTCATTGCTATTCACCACTTTTCTTCTTACTCTTTCCATTTCCCACCATATCTCGAGCCTTAATTTCACTTAAATGTACTAGAAGGCATCCTATTTATCCTAGGAACAGAATTGGAGCAAAAAAAAGCTTGAAAAATAAAAAAAAATAGTGAGAGAAAGGTAACCAAATTAGGTAAATTTTGGGATTTTTATTTGAATTAATTGGAGATTTTATTATAGGCCAGTAGAGATCATTAGTACAGTTATTAGTAGTTTTTATATTTTTAGACTTATAGCATAAACTCATCAATATCTCCTCTAAATATCTCCTCTATATTTTTGTCCTGGAGAGGAATTCCAAGAGAAAGAGAAAGGCAAGGAGGAGAAAGGAAAGAAGAAAGAAGAATAAAAAATTTTCAAGCCATTTTGAGATTAGTGGATACAAATTAGACTTAATTTCATTTTTCTAATTTATCTTAGAATTTACATTATGTAACTATATAAATTTAAGTAGAATTATGAAATAATTTAAGATAACTTGATAAAATAATGAATAAACATGATATAAATGAAAATTAGTGAAGAAAACAATTTAGGAATCAGAAAATCCATAGTGGCCGAATTATGTATTAAAGGATAATATAAGGTAGTTTGATAATTAATGGCATATTTAACATGAAATGCAAAATATAATGTATAAAGAATGCAATATAATTAAATAGAAATAAAAATAACAAAGAGACATAATTGTGTACAAGTGAACATAATGATGTAACTAAAGGCAACTTAGGAATTGTAATGTAAATTGGATAAATGAATTTAGAAACATGTATGGCATGTAAATAAAGAAAGAATTATATTGTATGTATGGGAAATCAATGACGATGAATGGTCAACATGATGATAATGGCATGTTTTAATCATTTTTATGTAATATTATATGTATACATGATGAATATATGATTGTTAGGCATGATTGGATGCAAAATAAGTATATGGTATTTATGACATAATGTGATTAGCATGGATAATTACGTAAAAATATAATGTAGAATAAAATATTCCTTTGCCTTTAGTGTTCAGTGGGCAATTCAGGATCCTAGGATATAATAGCTAGCCATAGAGACATGTATACTGTAGTAGTACCATGAGATTAGATTTATGGTACACACTAAGGAATAGGCAGCACACACTATGGAGTAGCCGGATTACGTCAAGTGGTCCCTCTAGTTTGTTTGTATTACTAGAGTTTTCATCCTACATATCCAATTCGAAAATTTCCTCTAATCACAACTAAGGTCAACATTGTAATTATGTAAAAAAGGGCATAAAATGGTAAATTTTGCATAAAATATATCATAAATGTCAATAAATAAGAAATAATGTAAAAATCAATATTAAGAGGTTCAAAAAGGAGAATAATTTAATTACGTGATAAGCTAGGGGTAAAATCGTAATTTAAAATTAAAAAATGTGGTTAAAAGGGTAAAATAGTTAAATAAGTCAACAAAGAAAAAATTGTAAATAAGGAAAAGTTCAGGGGCCAAAATATAATTTGCCTCTTCATGGGTACACATAGGGATTAAAATCTAAATTTACCATCTAAGATGGAATAGAAGATAAAAGATTCAAACAGAGTTAAGATTAGAGTTAAATAAGATAAAATATGATAAAAAAGAAAATATAGGGACCTAATTGTAATTTACCACTTGAGTGGGGAATTAAGTGAATTTAAGTGAGAAAAATAAGGAAGAAAAGAATTTAATGGAATTTATGGCATTAAAATAATAGATTTTAAGTTAATTAATTAAAAGTTATAATTAGGGGCAAATTTGTAATTTTACTTAAAGCATTTTTATTAGATAGAAATTTTTGTAGTTGCATCCACCACTAGGCAACAATATTACTTTGCACTTGGTTTGTTTTGACTGCGCACAGGAACAAATCGATTAAAGTCAAGTAATGGAGATAAAGTGGCATGTACATGTGAAGACTTTTGGGATTTGTACTTTTGTGTATATAAGCCTTAGGTAGTTGAGAACTTGATGTATGTGCTATGGCATGTAATGAACACTAATGTTAGTAAACTCAATGACTTTTGTGCAATGTGATGCATGTTGTGTGAATGAGTTTGTGGACTGATATTATAAATGCTATAAAGGTTGTTGGAGTATTAGAGGTGTAGGTTGCTATTTAAAAGTGTGATTTTATCCATTTGCAAGTTTGGGTAGCATGAATTATAAGCAGTCATGCTGTCGAAATTTACACCAAATGAATAGAAACTTTGTGATGCCAAAATAGACTTAAAAATGGAATGGTAAATCAAGCTATCAATTAGTGACAAAAATAGACAACTAAGTTAGGTGAAGTAATTATATGATATCGCTAATAATAATACATCATGAAGTATGAAAGTATGAATGATCGTAGGGTGTCACACTATTAGTGTATATTGCAACTGTCATATCGACCCCGTTTGGGTCGTTAGCTGATCCTATTTAGGTCTGCTTGATCAATTCATAGTACAGATTTAACCCCATTTGGATCCAAAGTATGATACCTTAAAGTATCCTTGTTGTACCTTTAAGTACTATAGTATAGTCTGTTATCCACTTTTTTAGAAAAATGTAGGCTTCATACATAATATAAGTAAAGCATCATGTGAGATTAAAAGATAAAGAAATATGATAATTCTTGACTTGATCTCCATATTATATTTACATTAATCCTTGTATTGTATACCAAAAATATGATACAGAATGAAGTTGTATTCTAAATCTGCAGATATATTATTTTAATATTGCATGTATATACTTAGGTCTATAAGCTATGTATACATATGGGTTTAATTCAAGAATTTGGTACAAGCTATTTTCCAATGTATTAATCGGCTAGAAATGTACTCAAGAGATAAAGAAATGGCATAATAATGATAATATAATTAAGACTATTAATAGATGCATTTGATAAATAGGATAGTAATGTAAACATTTATATGTCATGGAAATGGTTAAATAGAATATATGCATATAGACCTAGTTAATTAACTTAGTCTATAATGATTAATTAATGGGATTATTCTATGAATCTAGCTTGGTTCTAACTATTAATGGTTATGTCCTAGGCCAAACATTTGGTTCTTTATGTAATATCACATTTCATTTTATAAAATTGGATTTTTTTCATATTATTATATTATTGGCAAGTTATATTATAATAATATTTTTAAATAACAACTTAATGTTATTTTGACTATCCCTATTCATTTATCATTAAAGAAATAATGATAAATAAAGACTAGAATAAGTTTAATTGATAATCATGAGATGATTATATATGGTGATATAAATCAAACTTGTAGATACTTGTTAGAGAATAAGGTATTAGATAAACCCGCTATGAGATGCTATATGGGTTAATGTCATTAGTGATCTCATTATAGTTATGCTATCAATACTTAGACCTTAGATTATCAAAGTATCCAACATGAGAAACATTATGTTTTGACATAACCAAACATTATCTTTAATCATATACCAATAAAGATTATGATTGGACATGATGAGAATTATGCAGAGGATAGTGAATAATTAAGATGGAATTTATCCCCTTTTTATGAGAGAGATATCTATTAGGCTGCTCGATAAGTAAAACTAAGAAATACATGGCCATGCTTAAATGAATTGATGGAGCGATCAACGTCATTTGTACATTGAATCAAATTTAAAGAACAAATAGTAAGTTATAGTTATAATTGAGATATTTATGATGTAAATAGGCTATTAGAGTGGGTGTTACAATATTGTTTCATCGATATCCATTTGCAAGTATGAGGATAGAATTTCTTAAGCATTTCATTTATCTTTGATCAATTTCTTTGATGATTACTTTTATTTTCTTTTTTTTTATTGGGTGTCTTTAATTTTAATTTCTTGTTTAGCTTATAGCTCCCTTTAATTCAAACTTTAGAGATTATATCAAATTAATTACATTCAATTATATATATTTTACTTAACAATCCATTTTCCCTTGTGTTCGATATTTTGGGATCTTAATTATATTCCCTTGTGTTACTTAGCCAATCTAGTGTACTTACTAGCATCCAGCCAACTATTGACACCTAAAAAGAATGAAATAATAAATAAAATAAAAGAACAAAAGAATACACACAATATCCACTACAAAATCTAAACTATACACCAATCCTTAGCAACGGTATCAAAAACTTAATCAGTGTCTAGCAAGTGTACTAAATTTGATAGTAATATAGGAAAATATAATTAAAATCCTCAAATATCGTATCCAAGGGATTAAGAAATTAAGATTATTGAAGTAGAGATTATATGAAAGAATTGCTAAGTTTTTGGATGTGATTATTTACTAAACTAAATTAATTTAAACAACTAAGTAAATTATACAATAGAAAGCAAAATTTTAAATTAATTAAATTATTGATAAAAATTAATGACTAAAAACCTATTGTCAAAGGAACTATCCTCCTCGCTTCCTACAAAAATTGACTTGATTCAAGTAATTCAAGTTTGTTACGGAAAATCGAACTAAATTCAAGTTCCTTATTTAGAAAACAACTTTAGAGAATTGGCCTCTCTGATTAAGAACAATTTGATATCTAGCATAAATCTCGATTTTAAGTTCTTAGATCTCATTTAAATCTTTTTCTAGAAAATCTAACTTCAATGTATTCAAAATTCAACTATCTTTAAGCTAATAACACATATGATCATGATATCCTTATCTCAATTTCTAGAACAAACATATGAAACACAAGTATATTAGAAAAAGGCATATATATCAGTGATCAATACTCAGATTTTCACTTCAATCATCTATTTGATACATTAAACTTCAATCAAAATATAAATAAGAATATAGATGAGCAGATGTGTAAGGACCCAATAATGACCCTAATCGGATTATTGTTAATTAATAAGGATTACTATTAATTAAGGCAAAATTGGATTATTTTGTAATTGTTGAAGTTAAGTCCCAAGAGGGGTAAGTTGGTAATTTCAACATGTAAGTATATGAGTTAAGTTAAATTAAATTGAAGGGAAGGATACAATTGAAGTGAATTAGAAAGTCTTGGGGTTAATTTAGAAGAAATTGAAATGATAGGGGTTTAATTGTATGTAAGGGTTTAGTGGTAATTTTCCTAGGGAGATATTTACCCCACTAACTCTTTTACATTAGCTTCTTGGAGAAGGGACTCTTGAGGGTTTTTGAGAAATGGGATTGGCATTTGGGATTGCTGGAGATGTCTCTCTCTCTTCGTCAGTGGTTATCGGATGAAGAAAGGGATCTAGGGTTTTGGGTGTTCTATCAAGGTAATGTTTTACCTCTCATAGATCTCTTCTCTTCTTGATTTATTTTGATATTAGGGTTGTAGAGAGATGATAAGTTATTGCTTGTTGACCCTATGTATAAGGAAAACAAAGAGCTAGATCAGTGGACCTTGAAGGAGGTGAAGCTCAAATGTCAGGTACGGGAATTATGTTTACTTTACTATTCACATGATTGTTGAAAATCTTCACTTCCTTCCTATGTGGATTCTTTTTATGAAGCTATAGACCAAATCTTAGGGATTTAGATGAGTGGGAAGGGTTTTAAGGTTTAATGAATACAGTTAAGAAAGGTGAGGGAAGAATCTTGAATTTAAGTAGTAGATCGACGTAACACAGGTTTCAACATTTTGGTGGCCGATGCTTGATGCACGGCCACGTGTGATTCTCCATCTAGCAGTGCATGGCCATGCATTTCTTCCTGTCTTTGAGTGGCCTCGTAATCCCAGTGTATTTCCTCCCCACAACCACGCATCTTTTGTTCTTCACCCATACACGGCCACGCATGGGAAGGTGCTTGCCCATGCATGGCCACGTATGAGATGCCTCTCTTCCATGCACGATAGCGTACTTCCTTTCTTTTCCTTGCTTGGCCGCATATGCCTTTTCTCCATTCTTCTACATGGCCACTTGGCCATTTAACCCATGTAAATGCACAACCACCTGGCCTTTATTTCCATGAATGCACAGTCATTTGTGCACTATTCTCATTAATTTTTTTGCTCCCCAAAATTATAGTTCATTCATAAATTGTGAACCAATATTTTATAGTCTGTGCATATAAAGATATTGATATGAATAGGGTGAAATGAGATAGCAATAAGAAATGTTGATTATGGTTGAGTATACAAGTGGTGAGTACTATGTTAATTGATTAGTGAGGAATGATTATAGTTCTAAAAGTCTTTCCAATGGTAAGGTTTAAAATAAGATATAGTTAAGCAAGACTTGCTTTGCATGACTATGACAGTTAATATGCTAGTTGAATATTGATAAACTAATAAATCATAAAGTCTCTTTATTGATAAAGACTAGAAAGACCTGGCTATCAAATGA
This sequence comes from Excoecaria agallocha, assembly GCA_037975025.1. Lineage (NCBI taxonomy): Eukaryota > Viridiplantae > Streptophyta > Magnoliopsida > Malpighiales > Euphorbiaceae > Excoecaria > Excoecaria agallocha. The sequence goes on along the minus strand of CM075810.1, from coordinate 13,788,845 downwards.
AGTAACAATGAAAGATTTAGAGTAATAACCTATAGAGATCAGGAAAAGTGTTCACTTGAAAGCTGATATGAGGGATTTGACAAGGGCACTTTGTATATGAACTGCTGTAAGTAGAATGTGTTTTGGTGCATAACGCGCACAAAACTAAGTAGAGTAAGGAGCAACCTAGTAATCTTAAATTTGCATGCTAGTTGTCATGTCCTATAAAGTTGGGATATGGTATGTACTCCACCATAGTAAATGATTTTGTCCAATATCACATGCTAATATTCTGTTGCTATGGCATGATATACTATGATATAGTCTGTGGCAATTAGAGGGTAGTGGTAAGGTTGCATGTTTAAGCTAAAAAGGGGTATCATGCAATGCACTTAATCATGAATGAAAGGAGTTGGTTATACTCCAAGTCATGATGGAAAATAATAATTAGCCTAGATGTAAGGGAAAACTACCTGCCTGCCTGTTTATGTCCTATGACTTAAATAGGGAAACCCATTCTGCAAGTAGTGTGTTACTCGCAAGATGAAATACTTTTGCATATTTTACCTGGGTATAATATGTTATACGATGAAAAAGTATTAATAAGCTGTTGAAGCATGCATGATGGGGTTAAGGTAGATAACCTGTTGTCCATGTTCTAATAGACTATAAAAGTGAACTAAAAGATGGAAGTTGTACAGAACCTACTTGTATTCTTATATTGATCATAATTGCATGAGTATTGTTTAAAGTAATTATTCATTGATGGGAGTTATGATGCTATGAAAGCTACTCGTGGCAAATAACAACAAGGTATGCAAGTAAGAATTATTTATGAGTTATGTAAGTTTATATGGTATAATTGATTCGACCATGCTATGATGAGTAGTCTGTGTCATACGATGAACAAATATGAGAATCCTAAATGTATGAATTGCTATGATTATATATATGGACATGCATATAATCTTAGGAAGACTTTTAATTGCAAGAACTACACGTTTACAGTTATTTTATTAACTTCATGGATAATGCTAGGTATGACAAGATTAACCAATGAAAGTAATACTTTATTGTGTTTGCATTATCATGTAAATTAATATGATATGTATGAAGGATGTTTATGCGGCTATATGATTACATGATCTGCAACCATGTATATTGGAGCCCATTGCTCAACATTGATGTATGATAAGAATAATATGCACTCTTTTATGAAAATGTGGCTTTAAGCCAAATGACGTACTAAGTAAAGAAGAATATATTGAATCTAAATATGCTTAAGAATGGTAAAGCCTGTGGGTCTTAGTTCAGTTATGGATTAGATAGGCATGCCTAGAGGGATATAGTCGCAGCTGCCATAGTTAACCCCGTTTGGGTCTTATTCCTTAATGGAACCATCGTTTGATCCCATTTGGGTCCATAGTTTGTTCCTTGCTGGAACCATTGCTCGACCTCGTTTGGGTCCATTGTTTGATATCTTCGGATATCCATAGTTCGATACCTTCGGGTATTCATTGCTCCCGTTATCCACCCTTGAAACTAGTACTTAGGCAGGCTATCAAAGATGATAAAATGTATATAACATAAAGGAAAATATGTAATGATTGCTTCATTTATATGATGTAAACATGATGAATGGCCTATTATGGTGTTATATCCTAATTCTTGATGACTTTAAAATATTTCTATGAAATGAAATGCCATATTATGTGTTACATGACTGTGATATCTCATATTTATTATGAGAAAGGTTCTCGTGTGAATGCCGTTATGAGCTAGACTCACCAATAGGCTCCACGGTGAATAGTTGGGCGATTTGAGCCACAAGCTTACTGTATGATATTAAAAGTTATACAAACATAGTATACAAAATGATCTTCATGTATATGGAAATTATAGTATATTGCATATGGTATGAGGACTTAGTCCATTAATCATGATATGTGGCACCTGTTCGTTGAAATGGCATGCAAACCCGTTAGTATGTATATGAACATTTCACATGTATCTACATATGTATAATTCGGATATAACCCAAATGCAAACCATGATATACTATGATGTGGTATGATGTCTTAACTTGCAATGATAAGATAGTATTAAGGAATAAGTGTGTATGAACCCGAAATGAGAATTAAGTAAAGATATATGAAGAAATCATGTCTAACAATATCGCTATGTTTCTTACATAGCATAAGCACTTCGGTGTGCATGTTTTTAATATTGAATGCAGGAATTATGTAACAATATGATTAATGCATTACGTTAACATTTTGTACTATCAACAACCTAAATGCATGAATTACGGATTAGTAAGGATTAAGAAGGGTATAAATCAAGCTAGTTTTATGGAAGAAGGAAAGTAAACTTATAATAGTAATTTGACAAGTTCTGAGATAAGATAATTTACAGAATGCTCTAGACATTGGTAAGCATGGTTTTATTATTAGGTTGAGGACTTCCCCAATATGTCCATTGTGATATGATCATTATAATAGACTCATATGTTATCCCATGCTGTGGTGAAAGTTTACATGATGAGATGAATTGTGTAAAGAGGTTATGTTTATATATAGAGAGTTTTGTTCCCCACTAAGCTTTATAGCTTAGCACGAGTTTGTTTATCCGTGTAGGTTTCAAGTTCAGCTCCAGAGGATCGAGCTAGATGTAGTTTCCTTGAGGATTTCGAGATTCTTGAAGGCCATTTATGTTATAATTATTTAATTATAAGCTTGATTATTTCTATTGTGGCATGTAATTATGGCCTGTTCTATTATTATTATTATTATTATTATTATTTTCGCCTGACTTTACTAGGTTTATGATGATGATGATGATGAATGATGGTTATCCATGGTAAAGGAATTAGGGTGTTACAAGATTAATTTTGAAACAACAAACTTATATTGAATTAAAGCCCAATCAAGAGTCATAATAGTAAGAAAAATGGGGGTTCATGATTCCCTCAACAAAAAAAAAGAATTCACGCACTATTCATTATTCAAATTGAATAAATGAATGAAAAACCAAATACTATACTCATAGAATTAACAATGGTTTGATCTTTAGCTCTTGAAAAATCAGAAGAAGAAGAAAGCTTGAATTAACCCTAGAATAATATCTCTTAAGCTACTTTGTTGTGTTAGAATGGAAAATTTAGTACTTACTTGATAGAAAAATAGCCTAACTTATAGTATCTACTATTAAGACACTAAAAGACCTAAAAATCAAAAGTCCAGTTGCCACTAAGAGTCATTCTTTTGCTGAATAACTTTCTTTTTCACATAAAAGTTTACATCGAGCTTGCGAAGCCACTTCCTGTCTCAATCGAATTAGTTAAATCTGCCTCAAGTTTTAAATGTGACCTGGATGAGCCACTCCTTGTCCCAGTCAGGTCATAGGGTTCTATACTAAATGTCAATCCTTCAAATGACCCGATTGAGATACATTTCAGCTCAGCCGAGTTGATCTTCCAATTTTGGTCGTTAAAACTTCAAAAATAGCACCAATCAACTCAACTCTCCATCATTTCAAAACACACGATATTTAAAATTAAAACACACAAAATGAATATTATTTAAACATAAAAACACAATTAAAACAAACATAAGCATAGGTATAATTTGGATATATCAGGAAGAAAACAAACAAGAAGAGTATTTGACTTTTAAGTTATATGCCTTAGTTTTGTTGAAATGAGGTTATGAAATATACTTATAAAATGATGGATATGATTTCGAATATGTTGAATATTTACTTATAATGGGTGTTAACTAAAGCCTGATGAAAGGAATATTAATGCCTTTAGTAAATGATAGAAATTATAGGTAGGATACAATTGGTCAGTCATAGGGATGGAATTTCAGTTGAGTATCTAGTTAATAGTGATTTATATTATAGGTTAATTAGATCCTAAATAAAAGAAGTGAGTGTAGTGTCCGGTATTGGCCACTCACAATTTTGTGTATAAATATCAGTGTTCCATATTGACCTTTTTTTTGCACAGGATTGAAGTGTAGTGCTTGATATTGGCCACTTGAATCCAATAGGCCTAAAAGGCCTTAATCCCACATATCCTTTGATGAATTCCTTTGGGTTAATTTGATCAATGAAATACATTTGTTTAATTTGGCTTAGTGCTTGCTACTAAACATTTTGCTTAGTGCTTAGAGTTTATTTTTACATGTAGTTGCACAAGGCGATTAGACAGAAAAAGTAAGTCGACAATCTATAAAGAAGTGAGGAAGAATTATTTAACGTCATGATGGATGTGTTTAGGCTTAGGTTTTATATTTTTTCATTTTGGAATTTTACTATATTAACGTTCTTAAGTTGTCCATCAGATGTCAAAGAACAATTGTAAATACATACATGTATATACAAAAATTACTATCATTGGTTATGTAAAGAAGATGAATTATGCTTAAAAGTATAATGTGGTATACAAAGTAGATGATTAAGGTTGTTACTTATAACCATTTGTGGATTTGAAATCTTATCTTTTGATCTAATGAATTGAGGCAAACAGGGAAATATTAAGTATTCTTTGGATGGGATGGAGATAAGTATATGGTTGATTTCATAAAAGTTAGATTTTTAAATGTTTAACAAGAGAGATAGAGACCGTACAAGAATAACTTTGTCCATTTTTCCATAAAATATGAGCAGTATGAGTTTATATGAATTTAAAAAGTTAAAGAATTTTGTATAAAGTTTTTAAGAATAATAAACTAACCGGTTCCTCGTTAGACCGGCTGATGGGTGCTAAAGTCCAATGCTCTTTTATGTGAACTTAACATAGTTTTTGTTAAATGAATGGGTAAGACTTAGTGAAATTTTTCTTAACTACACTGAGTCAATAAATTAGTTCATGATCAATCCTCATTGTAAAATGATAATTACTTTGCGTTGATGATACTTTTACTACTTTTGAGTTATGAAAACAACTTGATTAAACATTATAAATCAAATCTACTAATTACTAAGATAAACCAAATTGAAATAAATAATTAACAATTTAACAAAAATTGAAATCAACCAAGAAAATCCTTTTTAAAGTAATTATATCCTCACCTAATACTCTTCATGCATTAAATTGTGAAAATAACTTGATTAAACTATGTTAACTTGTTAAATGGCAAACACCCTCTGCCGGTGTGTTATTCTAGTGAATGTGGTCCCTAAGTTATCCTTTTTAAAGTTTATTCTAGTGAATATATATTGAAAAAAGAGTATTTTTAAAATAAAAAAAAAAAAGAAAAATATTTTTGGGGAGAGCTCTATTTTTTGGAGTAGTTTTGTGAAAATCCCAATGGTACAACCCATTTTAAGATGAGGTATTTACGTTAAATACCTCTTTTCTAGCCCACTTTTTTAAAAATGCAGCCTAACCTGTTTTAGTTTTAATATTACCCTTTTTTAATTTTTTGTTTTTAAAAATACCTTTTTCTATCTTAAACCCTAAAAAACTTTACCCCCATCCCATTTACTCCCTTATTTGTGAATCTGTGTGATTCTCTCTTATTCTGCAAGTGTCTTTGTGCATTGGTGTGGTTTGATCTCGTCTTCTCCAAATCGGTGTGATTGTGTGATTTATTCTCTTCTTCTGCAAGTATCGCTATGCATTAGTGCGAGTTGATCTCGTTTTCTGCAAATCGGTATGATTGTGTAATTTTCGCTCTTCTTCGGTAAATATCTCTGTGCATTTGTGTGATTTCATCTCTTATTCGAGAAATTGATGTGATTTTTCTCTCTCTAAATCTAAGTTTTAATCTATTCCTCAAGCGTTGAGTCGTGTATATAATTTTTTTCTATTTCAAATTTATTTTTCTTTTGTTATGTTTGTTTCTTTACTGATTTGTTAATGGATTTGTATTTTATATTGGTTGAATATTTGGTTATGGGTTTTTGTTGATTTCTGTATTTTGCAAGCCGATTTTATCTGTTTATACCTGTATATCTGTTTTCAATGGGAATGAACTTTAAGTGTTCCATTATTTTGGATTCATTATTGGAACTGATAGGTTATCAAATTAGGGGATCAATGGTTAAATGGGAACGAACTTTAATAAGCTATAGTCCTGCATGGAGTGAATATTCTTGTATTTTTGGTTTCTGAGTTGGCGATGTAGCAATGATCTGTATGCTAAGCAATGAAGTATACTTGAGCAGTTTTTGGTCAATAATATGACATTCACTCCATGTTCTTTGATTGAGGACCTTTAACCTTGATGCTGCCTAGATATTATTTTGTTGACGTATTGGAATTTCAACTATCATTTTTTGTTTGTAACTGCAAGGTTTCATCAAAAGGGAAATGGAAAGACACGAAGTCTGAGATTGATTATCGATGAAGGTGGTGGACTAGAGAGTAACCTGGTAGTTGCTATTGTTCTTCATTCAATGAAGCTTGTGCGGGACACTAACAATTTGAATTAGTAATATGAGTGTTGTGATTTACATATTCAATTCTTAATAGCTCCAATATATGCATTTCTTTAGTTCAATTTCATTATGCAGTTGGTCCTGGTTCTGATATGCTTTATATAAATCATTTGAAGAATATAATGTTGTTAGTTACTCCATTGCTTTGTCTTACTTTCAGAATCACAATAGATCATTCACAGCATTGTGTGTCTTTTTAAAACAAGAATAAATTATCTTACTTTGTAATGTGAATCCATCATATTTATTATGTTTGATTTTTCCAATAGATTGAATATTCTTTGCCTTTCTGGGGAAGGAAAGAGAAAAATTAGGCAAAATAAACAAATAATTTATTATTATTATTATTATTATTATTATTATTAACGAATCAAATGATTGAGCAGAAATATAAATATTTGAGTAATCTTTTCGTATTTATTTTATTTATACATAAAAATTGGAGTGCAGCTCTGAATCGCATTTCTAATTCTTAGAATAAATTTGTTTAATAATGCAGTAGTAAGAGTTCGCTACTCTAACCATCAAGATCATAAGAAACAAAACCCTGCCAGCAAAAGATGGTATATCATCTTGTACATCAAGTATACCAAATGGTATATCACAATATACCATTTGTATACCACCTGGTATACCACATGGTGCATCCGGTACACCAATGGTATACCATGCGGTATACCTGAAATATCAATGGTATACCATACGGTACACATGTACTTTCTCTATACTTATTCGCATGTGTGTTGGAATATATGCTGTGAAAATAAAAATCATAATAAATAATTTACATCTCAAATTTGGTTAAAAAAATCACTTAAACCTTACAATCATTACACATTTCAATTTGACATAATTATATCCGTCACCGCTCTTATTAACATTTTCTTAATTATAACTATGCCTCTATAGTTAATAATTAATTAGTTAATAAGTTTAAATTTGTCTAGGATCTTGTGGTCTCAAGCTACCATTGAATCATGTACTAATTATAGTGCACCTGGCTAGCAACACAAACAATTGAATGTTTGTTTGTTGTTTTTACTTTTTTTGAATGATAATCAAAATTAAATTTTATTTTTTATTTTGGTATACCAAAATTCAGAATAGCATTTTCAATTTTGGATTTTGGTATACCACCGATATACCAGGTATACCATCGGTATACCAAAATCCAGAATTGAAATTGCTAGTTTGGATTTTGGTATACCATTGGTATACCAGGTATACCAAAATCCAGAATTAAAAATGGTATTATGGATTATGGTATACCAACGGTATATATGGTATACTAACGGTATACCAGGTAGTATACCAGATATACCGTTGGTATATTAGGTATACTAGATAGTATACCAGGTATATCACCGGTATACCAGTTTAAAAAAATTAAAATTATATTATACATTTGAAAATGCTAAATTAAATATTAATAATAGATTTTTTAACTATTAATTAAAGCTTAAAAAAGTAGATTATATTTCATGATAATTAAGTGAATAAAAAAAGAGAACTTTTATTTTTTTAGAATTGTCTATATATTTCAGTTGGTATATCAAAATATTGAATAAAATTTTAGTTTTGGAATTTGTTATACCAGATGGTGTACCGGTATATCGTCTGGTATACCAAAATTCAGAATATAATTTTAGTTCTGGAATTTGATATACTGATATACCGTCTGATATACCAAAATCCAGAATATAATTTTAGTTCTGGAATTTGGTATATCAGGTGGTATACCGGTATACCGTATGGTATATCAAAATCCAGAATACAATTTTAGTTTTGGAATTTGGTATACCAAGTGGTATACCGGTATACCGTCTGGTATACCAAAATTCAGAATACAATTTTAGTTCTGAAATTTGGTATACCAGGTGGTATATCAGTATATCGTCTGGTATATCAAGCCTCTAAATGAATACCGGTAAAATTGAGCTCAAAATATTAGAAAATTTCAAATTTTAGTCTCATTCTCTCTTTCAATATAGAAAAAAAAGCCAAAATAATTATATTCAATAATATTTATCCATCACTAACTGAATCAGCAAATTTTACGTAAATGAAAATATAATTATTCGGTGTTTTTAATTTTACATAATAATTGAATTATTTTATTATTATTCGTTGGAAGATTGAGCCACCGCAAATCCCTGCTGAAATGAACAAAGCGGCAACTTTCATACACAATCAAAGAAAAAGAAATGGAAATACACAGGTAATGATTCAAATTGTCAAGAAGAGTTGGAATTCTCTCAATGTCTTTCTTGTCTTGTTTGCCATCGTCTGTGGGATTATCGCCAGAAGAAACGACGACGATTCAGCTTCTAGTGGTGATGGTGATAACAACACAACCAATCGCAATTTTATTCACAATAAAGATGAAGAAACCCACTTTGTTTCTAGCAATTGGTTCTATCTATTTTCTACTTCCACACCGGCTACCGGTGGCGGCCTCAGGAAGTTAAAGAGGAGCAGTAGCTCTTATCCATATCTCAAGCAAGAATCTTTATGGAAAACGGGGGATGAAACTTTTGTACTTCGTTCCACTTCACCGTCGCCAGTATTGGCACCACCATCTCTTGCACCTCCTACTCCTTCCCCGCCTCCACCTTCGCCTCCAGCAAGAAGCAGTCACAGACAAAGGCGAACTTAACAAACAATTTCCCGCAAAGTAAAGGTGGAGAAAGCGTATGAAAAATTATCAGGAATTTTCGAAATTGGAGAATCGTTCATCTACGCCGCCTCCTCCTCCTCCGCCACTGCCTCCACCTCCATGTCCTCCGCCATCTCCGCTAGTCACGAAAGGAACGCGAATAGAGCGTAGTCATTGGAGTTTTTTTATTAACTCTTATACTTCTTAACCTGCAAAGCCTTACATGAAGAAGGAAGAGGAGGAAAAGAAGAAGCAGGTATGAAAAGAAAGAAAAGTATAAGTTAAATTAAAAAAGTGATATTTTTAAAAATAAAAATTTAAAAAGAGATATTTTTGAATGAAAAAAAAGTGATATATTTAAGTTTAACATCTTTTTTTTTTTTGGTAGTTTTATAAAACTCCCTTTTAAGATCTACCTTCTACAATGGGCTTGGACTCTTAAGCTTCCCCATCCAAAAGGCGTCACCATTTCTTTCCACAGCTGATTACTTCTAAAGAAAAACAAAATAATTAAGATAACAATTCTTTATAGTTAATTACAGTCCACATGATTCTAATCTAAGCAACCCAAATCTTGGGAAATCGTTTTCTATTGTTTTCAAGTGATCACAGCTCATTCTCCAGCTAAGATATGTAGCCAATCCAGTCATCCAATTTTTTTTACCATTTTCGAACTCTTCGAGTAATATTTTTAATTAAATTTTTTTAATATTAAATATTTAGTACATATTTTATGATTATTGCTAAAAAAATTGTTGATCAAAATATACATGATAATAAAATCTCTCGTGTTATAATCAATGCTAGAAGAAGAACAATTACATTTTTCTACGCTAGTCTATATTTTGAAAATTTTAATATTAAATTTTGTTTACTTTTTGAATAAGTAAAAAATAAATGATTTTGATGGATATAACAAGTACCCGTCAAAGTAACGTACGTACAGTCAAAATATAGATCATTGCATTTCAAATAGTCAACACTGAATTTCTTTAGTTTTCAAAAAAATAAAATTACATTTAAAGATGAAACCGTTAAAATTAGATCAAATATGAGCGATTCAAAAATTAAAAAAAAAATATAATGTTAATTTTTTTGAAAGATTCAGATCCAATGTAGAAATTCTTACAGTTATATAAAAAATGTAGAAATTCATAATAGTTTATACTTTAGAGAGGTAAAAATTATTTCTTTTGTTTTCAGTACGGATATGGACTCCATTTTTAAGACATTTTGACAAAATGTGTATTTAATGGGTAAATGTTTATCACATACGTTAAATTTGGACAAAAGGTTAAGTAATTAAATAAGTAAAAGAAAAATAAATCTTTTGGTTTGAATCACTACTAAACAAACATAAAAAAGGAGAATAATAATCAGTCATACAGCCCAGAATACTTCAAAAGTTCATGCCAAAATAAGAGTTTAATTAGTTTAATTAATAAATACTAATTCAATACTTAGCAATTAAGCTTCCAATTATTGGTGGTATTGTTGTTGGTGATTGCTAGTTGGCTATATGATATTTAAGCAAAGAAGTCAGAACCTCTTCGCTTTATAAAAGATAAAATAAAATATTTTGATAAAAAGGGAAGACGGACCCATATTTATATATGATTTATGTCTTTTTCTACAACTTTAGGATTTAAAGCAAATAGCACGAGGGTTTGTCTGTAGTATCCAGCCAATAAGAAAGGGTGACTTCATGAGATCAACGATGAAGGAAGTGACACATCAGCAAAATAAAAAGAAAAATTAATTCCCCATGAAGCCATGGAAAAAAATTCAAGCACAGTGTTTTTTTCTTAGCTGAAAAAGATGATAATGGCATTGAACTTTAAACAACATCAATAATTGCATGCATATAATTGGCAGAACTTTAAACCACTTCTTTTCTATAATATGAATTATTATCAATATATAATCCATCATTTTTTTATTAAAAAAAAAATCGAAAATATAATTAATTATAAAATCGGTTTAAAATTGAATTAATTTTTGTGGTTAATCGATTCGATAGACTCGATTATGATTTTTAATTTTTATATTTTTTGTTAATGATTACGATTTATATTTTTAGGTACCAATCAACGGTTAACCGATTCATATATATATATATATATATATATATATATATATATATAATTTTTATATCTTTAATTTTTTATTTTGATAACTTAATTTATATTATGTCATTCTCTTTAATTATATAGTAATATTTATATATAGTATACGATTAACTTTTTTATATATTATTTTTTATATTAAATTAAATTTATATCATGTCATTCTCTTTAGTTATATAGTAATATTTATATATAGTATACGATTAACTTTTTTATATATTATTTTTTATATTAAATTAAATTTATATCATGTCATTCTCTTTAGTTATATAGTAATATTTATATATAGTATCCGATTAACTTTTATATATATTATTTTTTATCATATATTAGTGTTCATATTTTACTTAATAGCATGTAATTATATTTTTTTATATTTTAGAGTTTATGTTATAACATTTAATATTATTCAAAATTTTATTTAACTTGAAATCAAACATATTCTAAATTTCAACAAATATCAAATTTATTTTATAATATCAGCTATTAATCTATATAACACGAATTTTGATTAGTAAATTATGTTTGTTTCGTAAATTTTATATTAAATTACGTTACACATTTGAAATTGAATTGAACTTTGTCTAATTTTTTTAATAATTTTATGTTATAAATTTTAATAGTTAACAGAAAAATATTGGTTAACCAAATCAAAAAACTAAAATCAATGGACTAGTTAACCGAATGCAATGGACTGGTTAATGGTTAGTGATTTTAAAAAATCGATATTAATGGACTAGTTAATTTTTTTGCTAATGGACCGGTTAACCAGTCCATGTTCATCCCTATTTTTTATATACTTTGTGAGAAATGTATATAGCGTACATGCAAAATGGTATACAATGTATATACTTTGCGGTGTATACACTATATACACAAAGTGTGTACATTATATACACAAAAGTATACATTGTATACACTTTGTGGGGAGTATATATTTATACACAAAGTATATACATTATATACACTTTAGGTATAAATTGTATACACTTAATTTGTAAAGTATATATATATTTATACACAAAGTATATACACCGTATACACTTTATAGATAAACTACATGATACAGCATAGAAATCTTTATCTAAAAAGAGAGAGAACTGGCTGGCTGTGTCGATCGGATGCTTGGATCCTGCAAGAAAGAGTGTTGGTTCAGATCAGGCGTAAGCACTCCGAAGCTCAAGTTAGTAACTTTCTAGAGAAAGAGTTCTTAGAGAGAGAGAGAGCCTCTAGGGTTCAATACCTGAAGCCACTGTGCATTAGACTATTTATAGGAGATAAAGGACGCGACTTGAGTACTTGGGGTGTGATAACTGGCAGTTGGAGCAGGTAAGCGACAAAAATGATAGGGAGTAGGTGAAAGGCATGGGTGCTGACTTGTGTCAATGGACTGATAGGACATGCTATACCATCAGTCCGATCATACGTTATACAGCCCCTGCCCTGTCTTCCAGCTCACGTTTGGTGTTCCTTACTAATGGGTTTTGGGCCCTGTCAAGTGCAATCGGGCCGCATGTCTGGATTGAGAAATGTTATTTTCATAGTTATCACTTATCCCCCTCAAAAGGGTCCGATCGGGCGAATTATGTTTTTGAGATCGTTGATGAGATTTTTGAATTTTAAAAGGTGCTCATCTAAGGGGACACGTTTATTCAGTTCAGATAGTTATCTCTGTATTTAATGCTAGCACGTGTGTCGAGGGGTGGCACTTCGTTCGTCGTAACGTAATGATGGCTTGATGACATATGGCGGCCATTCCGTAGAGAGAGAGTTGGAGTATTCCAGAATTTTTGCCTATAAATAGGTAATTTCAAGGCGATTTGTTTTTCACTTTTCAGTGATCCTTACCAAAATTCTGCCAAATTTTCTTTGCAAGCCTTTGCTTTTTGAAACTCTGGTGATTTTTCACTTTTAATTTTTAGAGATTCTTGCAAGATTACCCAAGCAAGTAAGTAATTCTTTTTTATTTTCCTCTTGTTCATCACACTTATGTATTCATACTTCTTATTTTTCAAATTTTTCCTCAACCTGTCTTGGCCATTTTAGCATGATCTTTCAATGCCTTGTTAAAGATTATGCTTTTACTGAGAATGGCTTCCAGCAACAACGAACCAATAGTCAGGAGCTTCATCGACTAGTACAAGGATCACAAATCTCTCGCTCATCCTTAAAAATTGACAGAAGTAGAAGTCACCGAGATCCCTACTAGATATAGTCTCCCTCTGAAGGTGTCTATAATGGCCTATCCACCCTCTATGGCGATTAAAAAGGGACCTTTTGACCGTAATAATAATGAGTGGTTCATTTGTCCACTTTTAAGTTTAGATGCAGGGATGAGACTCCCATTTGGTTTCTTTAAAATAACTGTATTAAAAGCATATAGGGTAGCCCCAAATTAACTAAATCCGAACGGCTGGAGATCGGTGGCTTGTTTTATAATTTTGTGCAAAATAGAGGGAGTGGTGCTAATGCTAGACCTTTTCATACTTTTCTTTTATCTCTCAAGCTAATAGGATGGATCGGAGTGTTATTTCACCAACTAGCCAAGGAAGAATTTTTTCACCCTTCCAACTTCTATAAAAGGGTACAAAGAGAAGTATTTTTTTGTGGGGATGATCGACAGGTTTGGAGTTCCACTTATCCGATCGAAAGGAAAGATCTAACTAAGAGATCAAGCTGGTGGACATGAGATATATAAGGAGGATATCAAGAAATTGATGGCGGATGTGGTAAAGAAAGGGAACCCTTATGCCTATGATTATCTATTGAATACAGTGGATGGGTCATCTAGCTCTGAGTTTGATGCAAAAGTAGAACGTGAGCATTAAAATTGGAGCAGAGAATAAACATAAATCAATGATCATGCATTGCATATACATTTAATAGGAGGCTAGGCAAGAAAGGCACTTGTCTTGTTTGCTTTTATGTTGCATCTATGGATATGATGGCGTAGGGAGATGACATTGCAAAGTAACTGTCCGATCAGGCCAAACAGAAGAAGGCAATTGAGCAAGCTTCAAAGGGAGAAAGAGGATTAAAGAAGAGGAAGATCATACACGCTTTGAAAGTTCATACTTTTAAGGGTGTAGTGAGTGCTCTTGCTCCTCCTGCCACTGCTACAGCTGTTGTTGTTGTCGCTTCTACCCCATTGCTACTGGTTCGGTCATTCCTACCTCTTGTCTAGATGTAACCATTTTAGGTCCTACGGCCACTCAATCTGTTGCGGAGGGTCAGCGTCCTCTCAGGCGATTGCAGCTGAAGGATGAGTCTGACTCGAAAGAAGTGCAACCAACTCTACATCTAAGGGAGGACACTCAAAAGAGAATGACTCAATAGATGAGGCTGCACAAAGAAGGGCTGAAAAGGCAGCAAAGGAAAAAGCTACCAATCTGGTGGCTGCAGTAGATGCCCGAGTTGCTGCAAAAGGCAAAGAGCCTATCCAAGATGAGTTCACTCGGTGAGCTACGGGGATAACTCCTAAGAGACGAACTCCATCTCTAGATGATGTTTTGAAGGAGTACTTTGGAGATGACCGGTCCATGAGTAACAAGACCATGTCCACCTCTATTTGTTTAGATCTTCTTTATGAAGGCAATTTCAAGGCAATGAGAGAGCCTAACTCACTCATCCGAGAGTCTAGCCTATTTTAGTAGAAGGGCTTAGAGGTAAGGTAATGTCCTTCTCCTTCCTATTTCAATAGATCTGACTTGTTCTTCTTCTTTTCTCTAATTGACTGTCACTTTCTTTCTTCTTTGTTCCTTTTAGCTAATAAAAAGAGGCTTGCATTTGCATGGATTGGCAGCCTTTCTAAGGTCGAAATGGGAGGATGCCATTCGACAACGGAGGGAGGCAGACACTAATTGTGATGTGGCTAAGAAAGGGTCCCTCCTTTTTAGGGCAGAGGTAGAAAAGTTGAAGAAAGAGGTCACCCGGCAGGCCCAAGACCTGATAGCTCGGCAGAACGAAGTCGACCATTTGAAGGCAGACATCATGTGCCTGAAGAGGGACTCTACTTTCAGCTTCGTAAACAAGGAAGAACTCTGAACCTATAAATAGATCCAGGATCGGGTATGTAATCTAAGCTTTTTCTAGTTATTCCATATCATCAAATTACTGACTTGATCGTCGGAGTCTCACTTGTTAGAAAACTTCGATTGGTCCTTTGTGTTTTTTAGGTGACTTTTGGTATTGGAAGATTCTCATTTTTCTCTCCAGCCATCATTTGGTGTGGTAAGTGTGGCCTGAAGCCAGCTAGCCATGGACGTTTTTCCATACCTCAGCTTTATCCTTGCCTAATCAAAAACCCAACCTGATCAAACTAACTAGCCAGTACACCCTTCCATATAACAATTCCTCTCGCTAGCTAATACTCTAAACTTGACACCCCTTATAATGGCCATCCCTAAAATCCTCGGTTTCACTTTGCAAATAACACAAGCCCTTCTTGTAACACCGTTTGCCGCAGCTACCCAAGTAACTTAACCTACACCCCTGCAGCCTTACCAGCTACCTGCTAGAGACCCACTTTCCTCAGTAGTTCCATTGCCTTCTAGATTCATTATCCCTCTTACAGTCAAATAATTCGAGTGAATTTTTGAAGAGCGAATGCTAACATATCAAAATCAAAACATATTATAATACCAAGGTAGTTTTAAATCTCTTTTATCTAAAAAAATCCTAGCCTCTCCTTTCCCAAAAATTTGACTCCCGAACTTACCAAAATATAATGGAAACATTAAGCTCAAGCCCACTTAGACCAATTTCATCACATGATATTAGTGTTAACCATAGATGATGTCACACTATGTAAAATCTTCCCACATATACTAATTGACTCAGCTTAGATTTGGTTCAAAACCTTCTCAAGCACTTTATTTAGAATTTTGAGCAATTCGAAAATGTTCTTCGTAAAGTTTGTATATACCATCTGACCTACTAAGGTCTCACCTGATCTTAACGAGGTACTATAGGAGAGGGGTGAACCCTTACGGGTTTATGTGGAGAGATTTAATGAGGTGGATATGGATATATAGAACCTTAATCCCGAGGTGGCAATAAATGCATTAATATGAAACACGAGATGCTAGGACTTTAGCGATTCACTAAATAAGAAACCCCCCAATGATTTGACCAAGCTCATATCTTGAGCTTATAAATACATCAAGATGGATGAAGCTCACCAACCACAACACAGTACGTATAAGGAGATAGATATAAGAAAGGATGACACAATAAAGATAGCTCGGGATAAAAGAATGAGAGGATTGAGCAAGTCAAAGGTCTATAGAGGACCTAGCTCATCTAACAGAGTGTATATAGTCACTACTCCTCACTTAGAAGACTATAAAGAAGATAGGTTCACAACCTTTAACACCACTAGATTGCAGATCTTAACATGGATGAAGTAGAATTGATAAGTCAGCTAGCCCAGATCGATGAAGAAAGATCCAAATAGAGATCAAAGTCTCCACTATGCCTTTCATAGAGATAAAGGCCATAAAATACAGGAGTGTAGGCAATTCAGGGGAGATATAGAGCATATAGTGTGGAAGGGTAGCCTATCATAGTTTGTGAAACAAAGTGATAAGGATAGAGTTAGAGGTCGTCAACATCCAAGCAGAACACAAGTGGAGCTAGCTCGAGTAAAAATGCCCCCTACCTAGGTTATTCATGTGATAGCAAGGGGAAAACACTATGATGTTTGCAGTTACTCTAAAAACATAAAAGCCAAAGGAGTTTTCTCTATCAAGTCTAGCACATCCATCCCTCCGTACACTATTTAATTTTGTGTAGCTGATGGATCCCATGTTCGGCAACCGTATATGAATACCTTGGTAATTAATGATCGATGTCTAGCAAGTGTACTAGATCAATTAGTAATATAGTAAGATTAAAACCCTGAATATCGAACCCAAGGGAAACTACGAAAGCATAATAAAATTTTAGATTTTTAAAATGGAAACTTGTGTGAAAAGAAAGAAAGAATCCTAAAGTTTTGAATATCGAAGAGTAAACTAAATTTTAAATAGAAATTTAAACAACTAAATAAGTAACAATGATGCAATTAATTATAAACTTAAACAAAGCAGGCAAATAATGACAAAGAAAATTCAATGATAACAAAACTTTCAATGAAAGACTATCCACCTTTATTTCTTATGCATATGACTTAATTAAAAACAATACAATTGATTATGAAAAACTAGCAATAAATTCAGATAACTTCTCAGAATATCTTTTTAAGTATCAAATCCCCTTATTCAGAACAATTCAATACTTAGCTTAAAAATTCACTTTATGAATTCCTAAATATCTATTAGACCCTTTCTCAAGAAATCTCACTTCAATTAATTTTAATTCACTCTTCATAACTTTAATTTACCTAAACTCAATACACAGTTGCAATGTTTTTCAAAAAATAACCATGCATTAAATCAAACGAAGTAAACTATGAACATGAATACCTAAAGCCAATATTACATTTGATTATTAACCATTTCTCAACAAATTAACAACAAACATAAATACAACACAAGACAAGGATTTCTGCTTAAGAATTAAGAAATAATCAAACTGCATTCAACTGAAAACCAAACTAATTCATTACATAAAGAAATATAAGGGTTCAAGTTCCTTCAGCAAAAGAAAACGAACTACTCACTCATTATCATTAAAACATAAAAAAAATAAGATAAACTAACAAACCACGAATTACGTAAAAAGTTATCTAAATTAAACAATGAATCTCTCTCTCTCTCTATTTCTATATATGTCTTTGTATCTGTATCTTGGTGCTCCTTTTATAGCCTTGAAATAAGAGTTAAAATCACCTTCAATTTCCTACTTAACTTTCAATTAAAACACAAACTTCTTTTTTAACATAAAACTTCTTATTCCATTAAAAGAATTTCTATTCAGTGAAAGATAGAATCTAGTCATAGCTAGGAGTTATTGGGATCAGTGGAGTGGAAATTGAAATGGTTGACTCAGCTTAATTTACTTTCCTTGCTCGTTAGAGTGACTTTTCACTCTACTGATTACTGCACTTTAAAACACACTTCGTGGAGTGGAAAGTCACTCCACGGAGTGACTACCTTCTGGACTTCACGATCAAAACTTCAATTCTTCAAATCTTCCCTAAAAGCCATAATTTCAATTAAGTCCTTCAAAAATTAATCTTTTTTCTTCAATTAAGTCCCTAAAAACACCAAAACACAAAATTAAATAATTAAAATACTAATTAAAGAAATTAACTCATAAATCAATTAAATTAACACAAATATAACATAAAAACATATTAAAAACATATTAATAATATAGTTAAATTTACACTTATCAAATACCCCCACACTTAGCTTTTGCTTGCCCCTAAGCAAATATGAACAAAACAACTTCTCAAAATAATCAAACTCAAAATTAGATTTATACAATTCAAAACTAAGTTCAATAATCAACAAAAGCGTTCAATAAAATCTTGGCTAGAATAAACTCAAACAAGGAGATAAGGATTAGTTTTCATGTATGTGTGCAAGACCAAACAATTTAAGAAATTTTCAAAAACAAAACACCAATGCACTTCATAATCAAGCTTTAGAATTGATATATACATGTAGTTTCGCACTTGAGACTCTTGACACACCATAGGCCTCTCCTTTAGCACTGAAACCCGAAGCTCATCTTCGTTAAACAACTCAAAGCAAAGCATAGAATAACTTAGGTCCTAATTGGATTGTAATGGGACTAAGGGATTGGCTATCAAAGAGATGGTCAAAAGATAATCAAACAAAAATAGGCACTTTTTACTTGAATAAATCACATTTCTAAAATTTCAAACTCTTAAGCACAATTCCTTTATCAAACTTTTCTTACTTGATCTTCCTTTATGGGCATCTTATCCCTCTTGGATATATTTTATACGCATTGAAACCTATTGCAAGACTTTATAAATGACTTAACATCAAAGAAAAGAGTAGGCCAAAAGAAACATTACTGTAATATTTTTTCCACTGTGCGATTTGGCCCATGGTGTCCGCCAGCCTCTCCTCCATGATAGAGTCGTATAATGTCCAATTGTTCCTCTTTTGGAACACATATTTTTAGTACTTGATCCAGGCATATCTTGATCAAATACAGATCATCCCATAGATAGTATCTTGCATCTACTTTCAGATTTTTCTTTTACTGCCATATGAAATCCTTTGGAAGGTAACCTCCTACGAGATAATTAGTGATATTAGCGTACCAAGGAACTGAACGATTACAAGAATAAATACCACAAATATATTCATTAGGAAATAAGTAAAAAATTTCTCCCCTTTTTATATAGGCATGATCTAATCTCGATAGATGATCATCTACAAAATTTTCAGCCCCCTTTTTTATCTTTGATCTCCACATCAAATTTTTAAAGCAACAAAACCCATCTAATAAGCCTCGATTTGGAGTCTTTTTAAGCAAAGAGATGTCAAAGTGATGTGTGACCGGACCACACTATTACTTTAGAACCAAAGAGATATGGCTTAAATTTTTCAGAGCTAACCGTTATTGCCAAAAACTCCTTCTCTGTGGTGGTGTAATTGACTTGAGCTTCTGTGAGTGTATGACTGGCATAATAAATGATGTGGAAGAATTTCTCCTTTTTTTGTCCTAAAATTGCTCCTACTGCAAAGTCACTAGCATCGCACATGATTTTAAAGGGTAGGTTCCAATTCGGTGATGCAATGATAGGTGTTGTAATCAACTTGTGCTTTAATTGATTAAAAGCCTCCTTTTTACCACTTTTTGCATAGTCGGGTTGAGTCTCCATTGGGGTTGCACCACCAATTTGAAGTCCATCTCTATTGGAATTCGGTGTGTACAATACCTGAGACCAATTTCCTTCAAATCTAAAGTTTCCCATCCTAAAACTCCTTTGTGCTTCTTCAAGATATCGACTGACATTTATTCTTCCAAACCTGTCAAAAGTAAAAAAATAATTAATGATTTTTTATTTTCTTCTAAAAATACATATTTCAAATGTGAAGGAATAGTTTTGAGTTTAGAATTATTTTCTCCCTCAGGAGGAAACTGTTCATCCTCCTATATTCTCTCACTATGCCCTTCTTTTAATCCTTGCATCAGTTCTTCTTTTTTCTTTTCTTCTGCACATTTTTTGAAATTATCTATGAAGCACATAGATTTTTCAAAGTCATAAGAAGGATGTTTCATCACCTTATTCACGTTAAAAATCATTTTCTCTTCATTAAGCCTTAAAGTAATTATTTTCCTACGTACATCTATCAATGCTTTCATTGTGTTGAAAAATGGTCACCCTATTGTCAACGGTACTTTACAGTCCTCCTCCATGTCTATCACCACAAAATCAATCGAAAATATAAAATTTTCTACTTTCACCAACAAATCCTTCATAATACCTTTATGCCTCTTCACAGATCTATCTGGCAACTATAGTGTCATTCGGGTCTCCTTAATATCACCTAT
The DNA here is from genome assembly GCA_037975025.1 of Excoecaria agallocha. Classification (NCBI taxonomy): domain Eukaryota; kingdom Viridiplantae; phylum Streptophyta; class Magnoliopsida; order Malpighiales; family Euphorbiaceae; genus Excoecaria; species Excoecaria agallocha. The sequence goes on along the minus strand of CM075810.1, from coordinate 13,768,157 downwards.
ATTTAATTTCATACAAATTGAATAAGGCATAAAATTAATGCTAGTAACTAAATCACATAGAGCATGTCCAACAAAATTCTCTCTTAATTCACTTGGTAGTGTAAAACTACCTGGATCCTTTAATTTTTTAGCAATTTTATTCATTAAGATGGTGTGATAATTTCCAGGTAGTTGAACTGTATCTACACCTTCTAGATTTTTCTTATTAGGACATAACTCTTTCATGAATTTAGCATATTTAGGCATGTGTAATAAAGCTTCAACGAATAGTAAATTTACATGCCATTTTTTAAACATATTTAAAAACCTGGATAATTCTTTATTATTCTTTTCTTTTCTAGCTAAAGGTAGAAAAGGTAACTGAAATTCATCAAGAGTAGTAGAGACAAGTTTTTCCTTACCTTTACCAACCAGTGATGCCTCATCACTAATTTTTGAATTATAAATACTTACCTCAATTTCTTGTTCCACCATTTTTGAAGATTTCTTACTAGTTTTAGCTTCTTATACCTCTTTCCTATTTCATAAGGTGATTACCTTGGCTTCCTCCTTTGAATTGTAATCTACGTTAAATGGAAAGGCTATTTGAGCTCTATTGGATAATGAATTGGCAAATTACCCCATTTGGTTTTCGAGGTTCCTAATAAATGCCTCTTGATTTTTCATCCAAATATCTTGCGATTTTCACCCAGCATCTTGATAAGCTAATATTGAATTTTGGGAGGCCATAAAACTAGCAATCATTTCTTCTATATTTGATTTATTTTCTAGTGGGGTTGGGGTTTTTTGGAATTCGGGTGGTTGATAATATTGTGATTGATATGCGGAAGGGTAGTGTGGTTGAGCTTTATTTTGGTATGGAGGGTGGTTATTGTTATATGAAGCTTGATTCTCGTTAAAGGGAGCCCTTGATTGAGGATTAAAAATGGCTACTTGGTTTCCTTCTCTTTATGTAAAATTAGGATGGTTTCTTTATTCTAGTTTATAAGTATTGCTATAGAGGTTCAAAGCATTCACTTCCTTTACTAATCCTTCACCATATTTTAGCTCGGGTACTCCTTGAGTTCTTGCACAACCATCACAGTCGTTAGACAACATAAATACATTTTTAGCCTTAAGATCATTTATTTCTTTTAGATGCTCTTTTCTCATTAATTTCATTTGAGCTTTAAACATAGCTATTTCATCCACACTGTGTGCTCCCTATTTCTTATGTGCAGCCCTAGAAGTTGCCTTATGAGCATCATTAGTAGCGATCTTATCAAGAATGCTTATATAGGAACTTGATTCATAAAGCTACCATTTGATGCTGCATCTAATGAGGAACTCGTAGCTTGATTAGCACCTATATAAAAGTGTGCATTAGCTGATACGTAGGAAATTCATGGTGTTGATAACTTTTCAAGAGTCTCTTAAATCTTTCCTAGGCTTCATAGAATGGCTCCTCATAGAACTGCTGAAATTCATTGATTTGTTTCCTAAATAGGGCTATTTTAGTATGTGGGAAAAATTTACACAAGAATATTTCTTACATCTGTTGCCAAGAATGAATGGATTGTTTGGGTAACATTTGTAACCAGTCCCTAGCCTTACCTATGAGAGTAAAATGGAAAAGTTTAAGCCTAATAGCGTCAGTTGATACATTCAGGATTTGTATGGTATCATTAATTTCTAAGAACATGTCTAGGTATTGAGCAGGATCCTCTATATCCGATCCTAAAAACTAATTTTTTATACCATTGTGATGGTAGCTAGTTTTATCTCAAAAGGTTGGTGATGAGGTATCCTAATAGTCATATGTTTTTCATTTCACTTAGGAATAACATAATCTCTAATGGTTCTGGATCGAATCCTATTCCCTGGAGCTTGGTATGACTTGTTTTGCTTTTCTATCCTAGGGGGTTGTGGATCATTTATGGGTGGATTATCATGAGGTAGGTTATCGATATTAAGAGGAGGGTTTAACTTTGGATTGTTCATGTTTGCTCGTAGTCTTCTAATCCTATGAAACGTCCTTTCAATTTCAGGGTCTATAGGTAAAATTGGATCATTTCTTACCATAAACTATTCACACCTGCAAAATAAAAGAATAAAATTAGAAAACAGATAAAGAATAAGAATAAAAACATATAAAATTGATGTTAAAAATCTTTGATAAGTAAACAAACACCAATGTTTCCCTAGCAATGGTGCCAAAAACTATACCGGTATCTAGCAAGTATACTAGATCGATTAGTAATATAGAAAAGTAAGATTAAAACCCTAAATATCGAACCCAAGGGAAACTATAAAAGCGTAATAAAATTTTAGATTTTTAAAATGGAAACTTGTGTGTAAAGAAAGAAAGAATTCTAAAGTTTTGAATATCAAAGAGTAAGCTAAATTTTAAATAGAAATTTAAACAACTAAGTAACAATGATGCAATTAATTATAAACTTAAACAAAGCAGCAAATAACGATAAAGAAAATTCAATGATAACAAAACTTTCATTGAAGGACTATCTACCTTTATTTCTTATTCATATGACTTAATTAAAAACAACACAGTTGATTATGGAAAACTACTAGTAAATTCAGATAACTTCTTAAAATATCTTTCTAAGTATCAAATCTCCTTATTCAGAATAATTCAATACTCAACATGAAAATTCAATTTATGAACTCCTAAATATCTTTTAGATTCTTTTTTAAGAAATCTCACTTCAATTCATTCTTAATTCACTCTTCATAACTTTAATTCACCTAAACTCAACACACAGTTACCATATTTTTTAGAAAATAACCATGCATTAAATCAAATGAACTAAACTATGAACATGCATACCTAAAACCAATATTATAGTTGATTATTAACCATTTCTCAATAAATTAACAACCAATATAAATATAACTCAAGATAAGGATTTTCGCTCAAGAATTAAGAAATAATCAAGCTGCATTCAACGGAAGGCCAAACTAAGTCATTACATAAAGAAATATAAGGCTACAAGTTCCCTCAGCAAAAGAAAACGAACTACTCACTCATTGTCATTAAAACTTAAACAAAAATAAGATAAACTAATAAAACTAAGAATTACATAAAAGGCTATCTAAATTAAACAATGAATATCTCTCTCTCTATTTTTGTATATGTTTCTGTATTTGTATCTTGGTGCTCCTTTTATAGCTTGGAAAGAAGAGTTAAAATAACCTTTAATTTCCTACTTAACTTCCAATTGAAACACAAACTTCCTTTTTAACATAAAACTTCTTTTTCCATTAAAAGACTTCCTATTAAGTGAAAGACAGAATCCAATCATAGCTAGGGGTTGTTGGGATCGGTGGAGTGGAAATTAAAATAGTCGAGTCAACTTAATTTACTTTCCTTGCTCGGTGGAGTGACTTTTCACTCTACCGATTACTGCACTTTAAAAGCCACTCTGTGGAGTGGAAAGTCACTTCATTGAGTGACTACCTTCTGTACTTCGCGATTAAAACTTTAATTCTTCAAATCTTTCCCAAAAACCATAATTTCAATTAAGTCCTTCAAAAATTCTTCTTTTTCTTCAATTAAGTCCCTTAAAACACCAAAATACAAAATTAAATAATTAAAACACTAATTAAAGAAATTTAATCATACATCAATGAAATTAACACAAATATAACATAAAAACATATTAAAAACACATTAATAATATAGTTAAATTTACACTTATCAGTTGAAGCACTTATCAAAGATTTCTTAATCCAACAAATCCTTGTACATATTGGAAGTTCAGCTATCCTAATGACATTACAAGAATTCAAGACATTCAGAGTGTTAAAAAATCTCTTAAAAGATGTCACTATTCCCCTCATTGGCAAATTAATGTAGCCTATTAGGGTAAAAGGATCAATGAGCTTACCTATTTAGCTTAACGATGATGCATTAGTTCAGGCATGCAAAGTAGACTTAATGGTAGTTAACATCCTGCTTTCATATAATGTGATTTTTGTTCAGCCTTTCCTAGCTACAGTGGATGCTTTTATATCTATGTAGAATTTAGTAGTTAAAGTCCCAACCTAGGAAAGGATAGCAGTGCTTAAAGGAAATCAACAAGCAATTCGAGAAACCTATATCACAATGCTGAAGGAGGCAAATAAAGTGTTACCACAGGACACATCGGACACCCCAGATAGTGGAGATTGAAAAGTTGAAGTAAGGAAACACTACTGAGTGTTAAACTTCTACCAGGAAAGAGTGTGCAAATTACAACCAAAAAAATAGGTTTGGATAAGGAAGCCCTTATATGTCTGCTTAGGTTAGATTCATCTCTATTTCATTACTTGTTTGGTTGTTTTGTAATGGATGTCAAAACAACCAAAAAATAAATTTCTACTTCTTACAACAAATAAATGTAGTTGTGATGATTATAGTTGTATCCACAAAGATTGGAGAAGATTAATTCTTTTATGAAAATAAATAAATAAATGTTTTGATTGTTAAAAATAATGAATAAAAAAATTAACCAAAGCAAGGAAATTTTAAATAAAAATCAATAAAGGAATTTTTCCAATTAAAGAATTAATCTCTATATCAATCCAATATTTGAGCACAAACACAAAAATAAAATTTTCATTTATTTTAGTAAACAAGTTATAATTATTGAAGATGTTTCTAATTATTAATTTTTCTTTATGTCTAAATTAACCAAGAAATTTTCTTCAATTGATCCTAATTCTTGAACAATTATGATAGATGCTTCTCTAATTTAATTCAATAATTGCATTGAAGTTATGCAGAACTTGTTTCTAAACAACAAATGCAAGACACATGGCTTGTTTAAATCTTTAAAATAGATTAAGTATATGCTAAATAGCTAATTATTCCAATTACTACAAATTACAGACCACACATATAATTACAGAATAAAGCAATATTGTAATGCCTTAAAAATTTTGATCTAATGAATAATACTTTCTATCTTGTGAATAATGCCATTTGGAGTGAATAGTCCCGCCTAAAATTGTAATGCACTTTTTTTTAGCCCTAAAAAGTACAATTTATGAAGAGTCTAGGCATGTAACTTGAAGAAAAATTGAGGTCAAATAGGGCTTTAAACGTTAAGAATAAAAATAAGTAGCGGGTTAAATATGAATAGTGCATACGTTGATTAAGGTTTGACCAAGGTTAAAAAAATTATATGAGATTTTTGACAATTAATTTAACTATGGAGAATTATTGTAAATGGTAGAATCAAAGTTTTAAAGGTGAAATATAAAAATAAAGTTGAGACAAAAGTAAATTACTGAACTAGTAAATTCACTATTGAATCAAAAAATTCACCGAAATGATGTAGTTTTGATCCAAAATTTGCACTCCTAAAAGAATATTTTTCCATATTTATGGATATAGTTTCATGAAAATTGTACAAAGAAAAATTATGGAACCAATAGGAGGATAACAAGTGGCACAATAACAAATCTTTGATTGAATAGTGCTTGGTTTAATCTTGGTCATTTATTTTGGGATATAAATGAGGATGAAATATCATAGAAAAATCCAAAAAATTACTCCATTTTCCTCTTTATCCTACTTGGCCGAATTTTGCTCCATGGAAAATCCTCTATTTTTCTATTCGCTCTCTTCCAAATTAGTTTGCTTATCATCTTAAATTCTCACCTAAATCTAATATTAGTTATCCCTACTATCTAATATAAGTAATTAGTGATGAGGAAATGAAGAATTTTTAATGATATTGTGAAGAGGAAAATTCCATCAAGTAAATATATGTTAGAATTTTCATAGAGTAAGGTTAGAATTAGTAAATGTAGTTAATTTGCATGTGAAATTGGTTCAAAATTGGAAGAAAAATTAATGGAAATAATCACCTTAAATTTAGCATAGGCAAAGATTTGGGTGAAGAAGAAAGAGAAAAGGAAGTGATAATCCGAGGAATATAAAAATGAGGAATAACATATGAGCTGATTAGATTGTGAACAACCTAAAACTTCCAATAATGCTAGCTTGATTAATCTGGGTATTACAACTCGGAAGCTTAAGTTAGTAAGGCATTTAGAAAGAGTGATAGAGTCTTAAAAGTACAATACTTGGAGCCTTTGGAGGATTTGGCTATTTATAAGAGATAAGATCTACCAAGTAGGGATACTCAAGTGGCAATGGTTGGTAGGTAAAGGGTATGGCCTTATAGTGATTTGATTACTCATACCCTATCGAGTGTGTTAGTACGACTGACACAACATGGTCTTGTTAGGCTGATTGGATTTAGTAGTAGCTAACTGAATTAATTCAATAGGCTGCACGTGTTCGATGGGACTTATCTTGTGTTGGCTATTATCTGGTTAAATGGGGCTTAGGCCTTGTGGGCTTTATAAAATTATATGTATTATCATTTGTCCCTCGCCAAAGCAATCCAATCAAGCTATAAAGCAACAGAGAGCTTCTGGTGGTCATTTTTGGGTGAAAAAGTTTGAACTGCATTCAAAAGAAGTGACATTTCATGTGTCTAAGGGGATAACTATCTGTCATAATGAGTGACATTTTATCAGATGCACCATTAATTATGACTCTTCATTCAGCATAATGGCCATTCGGTTGATCAATCCTAAGCTTACACGTTATAGAGGAATTGATGAGGCTTCTCGAGGATTGGGTTTAACTTGCAGAGCAAGCAATCATACCCTTATAAATAGGTTTGTTTGCTTCATTTATCCACTTTTTGACAATTTTCAAATTTCTCTCTTTGGATTTCCTTAAAGTTTCCTCAGTTTCTTTGAAATCCCTAGATTTTCTAAAAAATCTTTTAATGTTGATCTTTTTCTTCTATCAAATTCTTGCCAAAATCACCAAGTAAGTTCTCTTTTAATTGGATGTATTTAAATTTTCTTAAACTTTCTTCAGATTCAAAGTCGCCGTCTTCTTCTTCTTCTTCTTCTTCTTCTTCTTCTTCTCCAATTAGTAAAGTTATTTTTATCCCTTAAAAGCAACTTAGGTATTCACTTTTTAAGCCATTTCCTTTAAAGGTGGGTACTGATAGTGGCAACCTACTTTTTCCCATTAGAAATAGCTAGATACCATATAGCATAAAACCAGTGGTATTCAAACCCATAACATTGTTACTAGGATCAATGTCTCTCTTGAATGAGAGGTATGATCTTCCAAGCAATGTGGTCGTTATAGCTTGCCTTACATCCATGTCGACTTCGAAGGGCCCATTTGGGAACCCTATGAAATGGTTTATCTGCTTTCAATCTATCTTAGGTGCTGGTTTATGGTTTTTTGTTAGTTCATTCAACATTAGTGTCTTAAAGGAGTATAGATTGGCTCCCAATTTGATAAACTCGAATTGATGGAGAACGATCATGGATTTTAAAGCAGTTTACAAGAATTTAAGCATTAATTTTTCTCTAGAAGTGCTTACACAATTCTTTTATAAATCCAGTCGAAGCGATTGATCAGACTACCATTTCACAATTAGGCATAAGAGGAAGCTCTTTGCCCTTCCTTCCTCTTTAAAAGGATATAATGATATATATATTTTTATTTGGTAGAAGGGAAGTTTTAAGGTGAGCCTGTAACGATTGACTAGGCCTAACAATCTTAAAGATATGTTTCTAGGGCTTAATATTTATGCTATGGACATAAAGGCCGCTACAAGCTATGACGAGAGTCACAGGAAAGAGCTCATGTTTGTAGACTTCCTATTATCCAATAATGATACCAGTCCTTCTAGTGTCTCCCAATCTGACAAGGACTGTTGGTCTTATTAGGCTTTCAAAAATTAAAGCTGAATGTGATCATTTATTTATGCATATGCTTTTTATTGTTCTTTATTTTATTTTTGTAAATTCTAATTATTGATTTTAATTTTGTAGCTTCTATGGATTTGGAGTTTTTAATGGAGTTGGCTAAATGGAGAAAGAAGTTTTGGGAGGAGAAAAAACTAAGGAGGCTTAAAGAAGGAACCAATATTCTCAATCCTTTGTTTTGAATGAAAGGACTCCAAAATTTTAGAGGTTAATGCTGAAGGTTTGATAATGTTAGGGGTGCTATTACACCTGATCCCCTAGTAGCTTGAACCATTCCTCCTTTTGTAGAAAGATTTGATTTGCCTTTATCTACCCCTTCCTCACCCGAAGGGTTTGGCATGTTAGTTACAGAGGGTTCCCTTATCTCCTCCAATCAAATAATATCTAGGGGCCTTAAAGCTTTAGCTAGTGCTCCTATCGTTAGTATTCATCTAGTCAACACTTTATCTCCAACGATCGAGTCCCTGGCGATGAAAGCTTTCTAATCTTAGAAGTTTGTTCTTGACTATTCCTTTTGGGATTGTCAAGTATTAGACTTTAAAAGCTTCGATTTCATGTTTGAGAAGGATATAACGAATAGGAGGCTAGTTAGGTTGCCAACTAAAGAGTTCGGCGAGTTCAACTGTTGTTTCACTTTTACAAGAGTTTTAACTTCTTTTCCTATCTTTTTTTATTTTTTCTTTTCAAAATCCTTTTGGATTTGATATATATAACTTTGTTTGCTATAATAGGTTGGTCAAAGGGCCATATACCTTTATAGAGAGAGTTTTGGCTGGTAAAACAAGCTGTTACAAATGGCTCAATCGGAGAGCAAATTGAAGGCTAATGTCGAGATGCTAAGCAAGGAGCATAAGGATCTTAAGATAAAGCAATAAGAGCTTAAAAAAATATGAATTTAACCTTTAAACTATCTGATTAGAGCATTCCACTCAGGTGGTAGGCTTATCAGCTCAAATTAAGGAGCTTGGAGTCAGAGTGGCCTTTATGGAGTTTATCAATGAAGGCTTTTAAGACAAATTTGATTTTCTCTTCAAGTCAAATCAAGAGGAGCTAGTGGTGCAGAAGAATCAACTATTGGACTAAATGGCTTAGGCTCAAGATAATCTCATCACTCAAGTTTCACTTGCTTTCTAGCAGCATTACCCAGGTGAGGATTTTAGCTTCTTAGAGGATCCGATTAGTTAGCTAGAGGTTTCTTTTGAGGATGAGGATGATGATGAGAGTCCTCTAATAAGAGATAAAGATGGAGATGGGGAAGGAAATGCTTAAGAATGATTTTTGTACATAGTGTTTTCCTTTCAAATTTTGTATTCAAGGATTTTAATTATTAATGAAAAATGGTCTTTTAGTAACCAATCGCTCCCATATTTCTATCTTTCAAAGTTTTCAGAGCAATTTGATTTCAATTTTATTTTAGAAGTTAATAAGCTTTAAGTCGGACTATGATGTGAATAATTTGTCATTTGAACTTAAATTCATCAAGTTAATAAGCATTACATGCCGATTGCTTTTGAAATGATGGTAGCTATTTTAAGTTGGAATAAAAATTTTTAAAACAAGAGTAAGATCGATCATTTAACGTGGTATTAATTTTTTGATCAATTTAGTTGCGATCAAAATTTTATTCATCTACTATTTCATTCGGGAAATGAGATATTACAACTCAAAAGGGTATATTATGACATATATTTTTTCAAGACTTTTTTATTCCATAATTTTGGGATGTTTGACCCATCTAGTGCTTTGAGCTTATAGATGCTTTTGCTCAAGACTTTGGACATTTCATAAAGCCCTTCCAAATTAGGCAGGAGCTTTTTAACCTCGTATTTCCTGATCCTATATTAGCTTTTCTAAGGACTAAATCACCAATGTCAAAGCATTTTCTCTCTTTTCTTCTATAAATCTTACCTTCTTTATTATTCATTATCCCAATCGAAGTAAAAAGTTAATTGATAAGAAGGAATGTCCATCTCAAGTAGTATGATAACTTTCTATCTGTAGATAATAGAGAAAGGAGTTTGCATGGTTCTAGTTCTTGGCTACGATCGGTAGGACCATATAATGCTTTGTAGCTCTTCAGTCCAATTGCCTTTGGCCTATCATAACCTTTTCGTTATTCCTTCAAGGATCATTATATTGGAGACTTCAATCATACCATTGCTTTGAGGATGGGTGATTAAAGTGAATCTCAATTGGGTCTTCAAATTGGCATGTGAGGATTTAAATGTTATACTATCAAATTTTTTTGCCATTATCGATGATGAGAACCCTGGGTATGCCATACCTACAAATAATCTCTTTCCATACAAAGTTTGGTTGTGATTATGGCTAATGACTTATCTTTTATCAACTTGAAAATGTGGTTGACTGCTACAACTAGAAATTTCATTTGTTACTTGCCTTGTGGAAATAAACCTAGGATGTCCAATCCTTATTGATCGAATGGCTAGAAGATTCTGATCGGCTACTATGCAGATACTAGCAATTTGGTTATCTTACCATGGATTTAGCACTGTTGACACCTTGTGATCCTTTCTTGGGCATCTTTGAAAATTCTGGACTAAAAGTATCCAATCTGCAAAACCTTTCTGGCTATCGCCCTGTTAGCTTCATGGGCATTATAAATTCCTTCATAGATTTCCTTTATTATTTAATCTTTATCCTCCCTTGAGGCACACTTTAGCTTGGGATGATTGGACACCTTTTTTTATAATTCATTCCCAAACATAAATTAATTGAGTGACTTTCTTTTGATCTTCCTAGCTTTATCTTTATCTTTATCTTTAGGCAGTTCTTCTAATCGTTGGTATAGAGCGATCAAAGTCATCCATATGTCAGCCTCTTGTTCTCTCTCTATTATTTTAGCCTCATCTAAGGAAGACCTAAGCATTTATGTTGCAGTGATATCCTTTATGGTCAATACTTCATCTAAAGTAGCAATCTTAGCAAGCTAATTGGCTAACCAAGATTCTTCTCTCGGTGCTTTCTCCAAGCTCCATGCTATTCCATCACTTTCTAGCTCCTTGAGTTCCATTTTGACCTTAACCAAATATTTCTTCATGTTTTACCTTTCGGCTTTAAAGCACTTGGCTTGTCACCAACTGTGAGTCACTTTTGATCTTGAGGCTTTTCGATTGGATAGTCTTGACCAACTTCAAACCTTATTAGAGCACTTCATATTATACAACATTGTTGGATTCTTTAAAGCTTAGCCTTATTGCATGTTTAAGAGTTATGCCAATGGGGCTATTGATCACAATGCATGTACCTCCTCTTTGGCTATTGAAGGCTCTATCCACTATCATTTTCCAAGCTATTTTCTTAGGTTTTTTGACCTTTCTTTCTTCTGTAAATTCTACTACAAAATCTTTAAGAGCCTATGCTTTGATTGCATTCCTAAGTTAATATCTCACATTAAAAGACTGTAGCTTGATTGCCAATCCAACCATCTTTCCTTTCAAGTCGGGAATCTATAGAATTTTCCTTAATCATAGGTTCGATCGGACTATGATCGTGTGTGCCTCAAAGTACTGTCTTAATTTTTTATGTACATCATCAGGGCAATGATCAATTATTTGATCAGACTCTTTATTAACTTTAGTCCTCTCAGCACTTGATCAATATAATAGATCGACAATTGTTGATTCCTTTATTGTTGAACTAGAACAATCACTATAGCTTTTCCAGAGGTAGACAGATACGAGTAAAATTTTTCACCTAACACCAATTGGCTAGCAATGGTGGGTTCATCAAAAATTACTTTAACCCTTTAAATGTTTTCTAGTAATCTTCATCCCATGTAAAGACATCATTATTCCTTAACTTTTTGAAGAAAGGAGTATAGCTTTTGGCTAAGAAAAAGATGAATCTGGCCAAAGTTGTGATTCTTCCTTTCAGCTTTTGAATGTCTTTTAAGCAGACTGGAGGCTACATGTCTAAGATGGATTTAATCATCACTAGATTGGCTTCAATCCCTCTTTGTAACACTACAAAGCCTATGAATATTCCTAAAGGCACTCTAAAAACACATTTTTTGAATTCAGCTTTATCTAAAACTATTTAAAAGTGGCAAATACATTATTTATGTTAGGTACATGTTCTTTAGGACTTTTACTTTTCATGATCATGTCAACCACATATACCTCCATATTTTTTTATATGCTCCTTAAAAATATTATTTATTAGATGCTAATAGATTGCTCCTGCATTCTTCAGTCCAAAGGTTATAGCCTTGTAACAAAAGGTAAGATTATCGATGATGAAACTTATCTTCTCTTGATCAAGCAACCACATTAGGATCTAAGTATTTTCAATATAAGCATCTAATAAGGAGTAGATGACATGACAAGCTATGTCCTTAATAAGTTGGTCAATGCCGGGGAGGGGTAGCTATCTTTGAGCAAGCTTTCTTCTTCTTCTTCTTCTTCTTTATAAATGCAACATTCACAAACCATTCAGGGGATTTGAATTTCCTGATGGTTTTGACCTTTAGTGGCTGATCAACCCCTTTAAAAACTTACTTATTTCGATCAAGAGCATTCCTCTTTAACTTTTACTTCATAGGCGGGAAACTTGGATCTACATTTAGTTTGTGTGTTATGACTTTGGGGTCTATACCTACAATGTCCTCAGGTGTCCAAGTAGAAGGATCTTGGTTAATCATCGATATTTGCATCACCTTCTTTTCTATTTTTTAATACATTTTGGATTGGATTTAAATATTTTTAACCTTGGCAAGTTCTATCATGGTGAGTTCTCCCTCAGGATTTATCCCTGGCTGATAAGCCCCTTCTTCCTTCTTAACTCTCGACTCTACTACATATGCTTACTTGGAATCCTTTAACATTGAAATGTAGGCTTCCTTAAAGGTCTTTTGATGTCTTCTTAGGATCATGACATAGCTGTTGGTAGGAAGTTTCATAACCATATACCGAATGCTAGTGACTGCTCTAATTTCAAACAATAGAGGTTTTTTTAAAGATCACGTTGTATACAAAATTCATATGTGTCATAATAGAAGTCATTTTGCATTTGTTCGTTAGTACTTTATCCCTAGGCTCCATAAAAAGTTTGACTGATCTGCTCATAAGGAAAATTGCATTGCCAAGTTCGATCATTAGGGTGGTACATAGCTTCAGCTCTTCTAGTGGTAGTAAAACCCCAACTATCACCCTAGTTTTAAATGCTTGAGAATGAATGATTTCATGAATCTAGATTTTACTAAGACTAAATTATATATGTGAATTTCAAACTAGAGTAAAGAGGGCAAGTGACATTTTCAATTTATTTTATGAGTTGAATATGAATTATTTGATATGAAATGTTTAAAGGTATAACTAAAGTAAGGAATATAAGTTTAGCGTGAAATTAAAAAAAGAATTAGAGGAGGCTAAAGTTAAATGTTATTATTTTCTAGACAAGTTTTGACAGCCATAAAATTTACAAAGGAAAAAAAAATAAATAAGATTGGAGAGAGGGGGGAAGATGGAAGGGAACGTCGGGGAACCAGGGTAGTGGGTCACCAATATCGATGATCGCTCGACATTAGCTTCATCGTTGATGGCCCTTGCAGTTACTCTTTTCCATCGCGACCACCGCTCACGTCAAACAAATCGTAGCTCTAGGTAAATCCTAATTTTTTCTCTCTTTTTGATCCATTTTTTTACTCTTTTTCGATTATCTTCGATGATGGGAAGTGATATGGGTTGTATCATAGGACTTTTGAGGGCAAGATGAAGCTTTGATTTCCTTTATTCCTTCTCTCTCGTTGGTATTAGATAGATCTGAGGAGTGGTAGCCGCTGCCTTCCAGTATGTTTTTGGATGAAATAAAATGCTGACAAGGTATATGACCAATGCCGATAGGCTTAGGGTGGCATAGACTCCATTTCAACATTGACTGTGCATCTCCGATGAGGCTCTGGTGAAGGTCCGGTGACCAATTTGGTAAGCAAGGGTAATAGGTAGATTGAAGCTGATTTTTGACTCTATATAGGCACGGGATATCGAAATAATCTCCTTCAAATTTAGTTAAATAAAATTTTAGCTTATCACTTAATTTAGTAAGATTGTGTTAATAATGGTGTTGAGGATATTGATTGTACTTTTGTTGTCAACTAAAATTCTTTTCGTGAAAAAGTTTGCAATATTTACCTTCACCACTAAGGCATTCTTGTAAGGAAATTTTAATTTCATGCATCCTTTGGGGAAATAGTCACTAGTTATAGCCTTTCGGATGCAGCTAAAAGGTACACACCCTTACCTTTCTTCCACTTGTTGATACTCTCCTTATAAGACAAGCCATCTATAATCATATTAATGACTCCCAATCTTTATGATGGCCTATCAGAGTTTTTAAGTCTTCTTCTTTCATTGTATTTATTGACCTTTTCCTTTGTAAAGTGGTTTGCATGAGTCTTATGATCTCCTCTTTTAGTGCATTATAATTATCTATGGTGTGATCAACATCTTTGTAAATTTGGCAATATTTACTTTTGTCCCTAGAGGCATAAGACTGGTCTAACATCTTTTTTAGCTAATTTACTTTTGTACGCTTCTCCTTTATCCACATCAGAACTTGTGATAGAGGAGCATTCAACAGGATGAAAGTTTTAAGCATATTTCCTTTATGGCATTTGAATTAGCCATACTTGCTCTCTTTTATTCTTTCTTGCTTCTTTGAAGAACTTCCACTTTTGAGACTTCTATTCCTTTTCTCATTTCTTTCAATCAGTGGGCTTCTATTCATTCGATCATTCCATCAAATCGATTAAATCCTATCGACCTCTAAAAGCCTTCCACGCACCCATAGTGCATCATCTAGCTGGATGAATTAGTTTGCCTATTCATTAGATCTGTAAAATTTGTTGGCCAGTGATATGGAGTCAAATAGCTATGGATATCATATGTTTCTAGCTAAGATGTTTGTTGCTATATCAGGATGTAGGTTTTTTTTATCTTTAATGCTAAAGCTTGACACCATTAATGTAGTCTCTTAGAATTTTATTAGGTCTCTTCACCAAGTTACATTGGTGATTGACAGTCTTTGGAGTTCTGTTATGCACTATAAATCTTGTGATAAATAGATCCTTAAGTTGCTAGAAGATGTGGATTGATTATGAAGGAAAATTGTGGAACCAAGCCAAGGTATCATTATAAGAGTCATTAGGAATGCCCTACATAATACCTTATCATTGAAAGAGTAAATTTGTATATGATTCAAATATTTAGAAATATAGCATTTAAGTTTAGAGCACTTGTATATATAGGCAATTTTATCTCTCTATATTCGCTTAGCATTTTAGCTTACCTGATCTCTTAATTGAAGGTTAAGAATATGTTCCCATAAAAAATTGGCTTAGTGAGATGACCAAGGCCAAACTTCTTAACCTATTGTTAGAACCACTACTTGTTCTTATCAAGCACACCATCTTTATTTTGCTCTATTATTTTTTTACTTCTTCTTTTGGCATTACATATAAATTCCAACTCATCATTTATTGCCAATAAAAGGGATCATCTCTATGTGTCGGTTAAGTAGTGTCTCCTTTTGATAGTACATAAGTGGCTAAAATCATTATATGCATTAGCTTGGGGAGATTGCCTTATTGCATTGTAATCAACATCATCTTCTTCATAAATTTTCCCTTTGCCTTTTTGCCAACTAGCTTTTTAGAAATATTTTTAGGTTACTATTCTGCTTCTTCCATCATCATTCCTTATCCCTGCATTTCTCGACCTATGTGTTTTGCAACTTTCTACCTTTGTATTCTATCAGAGGTTTGGGGCAATTTACCTTTCTTTATTATCTCTAACATTTGTTTTGTGAAATCACTTAAGATGGCTTTAGATTTTTGGTTGTCACTGGAGTAAAGTTTGGCTGGCTATGAGCTCATTATTAAACCTTCGTAAGAGATTGTTATCAGAAGGCCTTACTGGAGACCTTAGTAGAGATCTGTTGGACTTTTTCTTAACTTGGGATCTTGGTCACCTTTTATCTGCAATAGATTGATCCCTATTTTTAGATTTTGAGCATTATGATATGGTTGCTATTGTTTCTCTTTATAAAAGCACCAAATGATAATCCAGGGAATATCTAAATAAGGAAAGTATTGTGAGCCGATCGAATTATGAACAAACTAAAACTTGCAAGAAGGCTAACCCAATCGGTGTAAATGTTATCAATCTTAAGCTTAATTCAATAAGAGAGTTAGAGAAAGAAAGTAGAGAGAGTTTCAATAGTGCAACACCTAGAGCTTTTGGAGGATTGGGTTATTTATAAGAGATATGACCTACTAAATAAGGATACTTGAGTAGGAGTGGTTGGTAGAAAGAGGCTATGGCCTTATAGTGATTTGACTATTTATACCTTAGTGAGTGTGTCAGTACTGCTAATAGATTTTATTTAATAGGCTGCATGTATCCGATGGGACTTATCTTATATGGGTTATTGTCTAACTTAATGGGCCTTAAGCCTTATAAGCCTTGTAGAATTATATGTATTATTTGAAATGAAAAAGGAAAAAAGAAGGAATAATAGCTTAGGATCAAAGGAGAAAAGGTTAATGGATACTAAACTATCATATTTTAAATTTTCAAAAATACATATGCATATGAACTTGCATGTATGACGAGTATAATTCAAAATATGGTTATAAAAGTTAAATTAGATGTTTTGTAAGATAGTTTCTGAGCATAAATTATTAATTAGAAGCCTAAAATGGAAAAACCTTAATTTACATGTATTATATAAGTATGAAATGTAAGACTTGTAAATGAAATTTTGGTGAATTAAAGGTAGGAATATGTTATGTATGCCTTAAGAATATGATTGAAACAAGTAATGGTAGGAATAAGTTTTAGATGCAATGTTTACATGGCTAGATTGTACAAGGAAATCGTATATGTAAATTGATGGGAATCACATAATGTGATGGAAAATGATAAATAATGAGCATTGAGTACAATACATAAGTTTGCACCATGGCATATTGTGGAATCACGAAAAAGAAATGGAAATATGGTAGAAAATAAAGAAAAAATGATGCAAATTTTGCCTTAGTAGTCAAACTAAAAGTATAGGATGTAATTGGCTAGCCATAGAGACATACTCGATGGTGCTGCATCATTATGACTAACATTTATAGCCAATAGGGGTTTATATAATCATAAAATTTTATGTAGTTGTCGAAGCGATGACCCTCAAGTGGTCACTTCGATAGATTTTAGACCTTTAGGGTCCTTATCCCACATATCCAATTTGAGGGTTTTTACTTGAAAGTAATAGGGGAAAATAATGATTATGTGATAAATTTAAGATTAACGACAAAATTGCAATTATAAGATAAAATAGGCATAATAATGGAAAAATTGTAATTTATAAGATGAAATTTGTATTATAAGGGCAAAATCATCATTACAGGATAAATTTGGTATTATAAAGGCATAATCATCATTATATGATAAAATTGATAATTAAGGGTAAAATGGTAATTTTAAAGTAAAGATGGAATATTAGGGTAAAATTATAATTTTGGAGTAAATATGTACAACTAAGGATAAAATGGTAATTTTGATAATAAGGTACAATTTAAGGTGTAAATTTTGTATTTTTGTTGAAAAAGAATAATGTTAGTGGAGAAATTGTAAATATAGCATAAGGTAGTGGTAAAAATGAAAAAAATAGTGATGATATTAGGAAAATTATATAAAAAAATAAAATAATAATTATGTAAATAAACAATTATGTAAAATTGTAATGTATATAAGAATTATAGAAAAACATGAAATAAAAATGAAGGAGTTGAATATATTTAATTTGAACAAAATAATAAAGCAATTGCATGCTTGTGTGCATTTCTTTTGAAACATGTTAATTAGATATTCACTGCTAGGCATTTTATACTTAACACGTAGTTTTGTTATGCGTAGGTACAAAAGTTCAAGAATGAGACAAGATAAATATAATGCATTTGGAGTTGTAGTGTTTAAAGAGAGAAAATTTGCAATAGTATATTGCATGTATATATATGTTTAAGATTTTATGTGTAGATAGTTGATTTGTTATGTGTAAGTAATTATAAAATTATGTAATTAAAGATGTTATGCATATGGCTAGAAAGAAAAAGATATGGATGATGCTTCACTACAAGAATTAACAACAAAAATGGTTGATTTTTCGTTGCTAATCAAAATTAACAACGAAAATTAGCAATGGAAAGAGTCATTGCAAATTTGATAGTTGTTAATTTTTAACAATGGAAATAATTTTCATTGCTAAATTTAACAACGAAAAATATTTCCATTGTTATTTTAATAATGGAAATTACAAGTTCCATTGCTAAATTTAATAATGAAAATTAAAAGTTCCATTGCTAAATTTAATAACAGAAATAAATTTTTTGTTAGAAAATTTACTCACCAATAAAAAAAAATTCATGACGATGCCATCCATCGCTATTCCATCATTAAAAATTATTACAGATTTTTAATTAATTTATGGTTGAAATGACAAAGACAAATTATACAAAAACCAAATAAAAAACATGATAAACCCAAATGGATGTACAAAAATGATATCCTGCAAATTGATGAACATTTCAATATTCACTAAACCTACGCACCTTCAAGCACAAGCATGATAAATCACTAATAAAGGCAAATTTAGATTCAAAAGGGAAAAGAAATCATAAAGCATATCTTTACAACTGTAGAACATAAAATTTAAGCAATAGTCTTTCATTTAGTAATCAAATCAAAGATCAACAAAATATATGCTTCTCATATCTAAAAAATTGTCGAGTAGAAATTTAGGCAATTACTAAATATAGGAATCGTCGAGTATCCGATTAAATTTACTTAATATAAGAATCACGGAGTATCTATTTAGCTAATCATCCCCAACACCTCGAGGGTAAAAAAAATAATATGTTATTTAATATAAAAGATTAATCAATACTAAAAATATTTCAGGGTGAAAGGTTGAATGTGTCTAATTCTAAATTAAATAGCAATGTGTGGCTCAAATCACTTCATCAGAAAACTTTTTTCAACCAAAATGAGTAAATGAAAATGAACACACTAAATCTATGCATACACTAGACATATTTAATGTAGTCTAATACACCTAAAAATAAAAATTAACCTCTCTCCACAAAGAGGTAGTAAATCACAAGTATAACAAAGGCAATTTACGACAATGATAAATCCTTACTTTGTCAAAATAAATCCCTTTCTTTGTTTCTTTCTTTTCCAATCTATCCTCGACATTTAATTTTTGGATCACCAAATGGTCAAGAACCTATAGAGACACATTATACAAAATGATCCATAAAATAATTGGCCTAAATTTTATGTTGTTAAAGCATACAAAATATACAATAATCAAACTACCATCTTTTTCTTAGCTCATTCTAGGATATCCTCCTCAACACTTTTGCTAGTGACAAATCTATATATGTTAACGACTTATTGTTGCTTAATCCTATAGACTATAATCATTGTTTGATATATGATAAGAATCAAAACAATTAAAATAGAATATCTTAAACTAATTCAATTAAGAAACATGAAGGAAACATATGTCATTGGAAAAAAGAAAAAAGGGAGGAAACATTTAATTTTGTTAGCTACCTACAAGTCATTTTGGGGATTCCAATAAAAATCAAATATTATAAAAGTGTCAGTTATAGCAAGATTGATACCAAGACCTCCCGCCCTGGTTGAAAGATGAAAGCAAAAATCATCACTTCCAAGTGTATTGAAATGTTCCATAGGTTGCTGACACAACTCTTCCTTTGTACAACAATCAAGCCTTTGAAATTGGAAACCCCTCAGTGACATATATTTTCCAATATATCCAACATTCTAAACTTTTGTGGCAGTCAACCAACATCACATTTCATTAATTCAAGTATGCCTAAATCTATAATTTGAAACATAATCATCTACACAATTTTGAATCTAATATGTAATTTAAAGAAATTAGAAACAATGTTCACACCAAAGTAACTAAATATATGTCTGGGTTTCATAATTTTTAGTAGATTCCATTAAGGTTTTGAATGAGGACTATCTTTCAAATGGTATATGGAGATTATAAAATTTATAAAATAAAAAACCACACCTTTAGTTTTATAAACTAACACCTAGATTTCACCTTGGCACTAATTCAAGCATTGAAATTAAAACCAAAAAAAGAACCATGAAAACTAGAAAAAGAAGATGTATGAAAAAAGTTAAAAATAAACCTAATCATAATCCTTTAAATATAGTAGAATACTATAAGAACTTTTACAATGTTAAGGAAATTGAGTAGGTCAGAATACATCCACTAAGCAACAAAAGTCTTTTCAAAATATAGAATTTTGACTAAATTATGAACAAGATTACAAATAAGAAAACTAAATTATAGTTCTAACTTTTAACTATTAAAATTTTTTCAAGTGCAATTGGCTTGTCTATAAGTGTAAAGAAAGTATTATAGCATATATATAACTTAGGTGATGTCATTCTTATATCAGCTTGAATCTTCTGATACTTGGGAAAAAATTAGAACACAATGTTTTGTCTCATGTAACGTAACAAGGAACTTGTCAAGTATAACCAGCTGTCCATTACTTAATATAATTCTCTCCAATTTGCTACTATCATTGATGGCAAGGTCCCTACTATAACCATGATCTGCACTTTCAAATAGGAAAGGAAGATTGCAAAATTTTTTTTAACTCCAATACACTATTTAAAAGTGAAACCTGCAAATTTAAAAGTACAGATGGAATTAGTTTCTAGTTACTATCAAACAAAAACTAGTATTGACAAAACTCAAAGGGCGAGATAGAAGTCTCAACAAGGTAGCACTCGAGAAAGCAGGCTATTGCTGCATCATTAACTCCCTATAGCTTTTGAGCAAACACATAGATTTTTTACCTATCCTAAAAGAGCATGTGATCTCTTGGACTTTGGCTTCTATATACAAGTCATTATAGGAAAATGTAACCAAATGGAGCTTAAGTCCTTAATAGAACAATTCCTGATTTATTTGTTTATCTTTTTTACAGCCCAAGGTGAAGGATGTAGGGAGTATAGTTTATTATAGTGATTGATGGAATTACTTCATTAAGATATTACCATAATTCTTCAAATGCAAGCTAAAATTTTCCAATAATATTCAAACGTAACCTAATTTTTGTGGACAACTTTGTTCAAATCATGAAAGTTCTTTTCCAAAATCCATCTATAGTACCAACAAAATTTAACAGTCACAGGATATATATAAAGTCAAACAGCAGAAACAACAACAAGTATGCCATAATTATTATAAATTTTAAATAGTACATATTGTACATACTATTTAAAACACCCTAAGTCTATTACCTTTATCAAATACCATGCCATACAATTCAATTATATCTTATTAGGATGTTAACCCAATTAACCAATATTAGTAATAAAATGATTAATTAATTTAATCATCATGCATATCAATTAGATGCAACTCTAATTGTTTGCATTCCTGTGAGCAATATAAGTGTCTCTTACACCTTCACATTAATTTACTTCATATATTCAATTGCCTATCACATTTATATATCATAATCATTCTAGGTATATCTACACTAGTTTTCCATGTTCATACTCACATATAGCATCATGCATTTCAATTGACATATGATCAATCTACCTCTTAAGTGCATGCACATACAACTCATTTTCATAGTTAGTTTAGTATAACCTTATCTTCGCATATGTTATATAGCTTACATATATAATTTACGCATATTAATTAATTTATACAAAATTAACCAAAAGTCCCTACATCAACTTCTACGAACTGGTGGTGGCCTATCCTGATGCAGAGTACGTTCCTAAGAGAAAGCTTTGACTACAGAAGAACTTACATAGATAAAATAACCTGTGCTAAGCTATAAAGCTTAGTGGCTAATACTAAACATGGAAGACAACCACTCACATTGATTATCAAAAAGTTATATATCATACTTCAATTGAAACATTAACAAAACATGTAAAAGATGGGTATATGATAAGGTATGAAATTTTAAACAATAACATAATCATACATTTGCTTCAGCATCCATAATTATCATCACTACATAAATGATTTGCACAATGATATATATATATATTGGAAACCATGGTCAAACAAGCTATTCCATATAACATATGCAAGAGTTATACATTATACTATAATTAATTGTGATGCATTTATACTCAAATTTAGCCTGCTTAAGTTCTAAAGGTGGATAACGGGAATGGTGGATACCCAAGAGTATCAAAATGATAAATGACCGGTGTCTAGCAAGTGTACTAGATCGGCTAGTAATATAGGAAAATAAGATTATGACCCAAAATATCGAACCCAAGGGAAACTTGTGCTTGAATGTGTTATTTCAATTTCAAAACCAATTTTTGTGTGTAAAAGAAAGAAGAAAAATCCCAAAGTTGTGATGATTTGAAGAATCAAAACTAAAAACAATAATTTAAAACTAAATTAAAACAATTGAAAGAGTTAAAGTAAAGAAGAGATCTATTGAAAGCAAGTAAATTAAATGACTTAAAAATCAATATTAAAGACAACTTTCACTAAAGGACTATCCATCTTAACAAGTATTGCTATGACTTAAAAAAAAGAAAACATACAAGTGATTATGGAGAATTCAGTTTAATAAACCCAGATAACTTTATTCAAGATTAGCATTCCAAGCATCAAAATTTTCTTATTCAGATAAACTTAACACTTAGCATAAAGAAATGAATTAACTCTCCTAGATGTCTATTAAAGCCTTTCTCAAGAGATTTAACTTCAACCTATTCTTGGTTACACTTTTCTTAATCTTAACTTACTTAAATCAACACACAATTATAGCTTATTCAGATTATAATCATGCATTAATCAAACTAAATTAACCTAAGAGCATGCAAGTCATTATTCAACTTAAACCAAATAATTAACCAATGCTTAATCAAGTTAATAATCAACTTAAAATTGATAAAAGACAAGACTATGTTTAAGAACCAAGAAATAATCAACTTGTATTAAAAATTGAAGAACAAACTTAAGTCATAACAAGACAAGTTAAGGATTCAAGTATCCTTTAGCAAAAGTTAAAGAAAACTACTCACAAACCATTCTTAAAATTAAAACAACGTTTTGAAGAAAATAGTAAAAACAAAGAACGTAAAAACAAACTAAGAAAACAAAGCTTAATTCTAAGGATTGATCTCTTTCTTCTGTGTTTTAGACTGTTATTTATAGGAAAAATTGTAGTAGACTCCTTCTTAAACTCCAGTCACATAATAGGAATCAAATTCTGCTAAAACAAAAAGCTCGAAATCCTTCGCGAAGTGGGAAAACTGGATCACGTGGCCACGCCCCTCAAAATGCCTTCTCTTCACGTGGTCATATGTATATATACTCTTTCTCCACACGTGGCCACGTGTGGTCCTTCACTGGAATCCACGTGGTCACGTGTCTTCACTCAATCCCTTCAATTTTCTTCATATGGCCACGTCTCTTCATGTATACTTCTTCACGTGGCCACGTGTCTTATGCTTCAATGTTTTCACGTGGTCACGGCTCTTCATGTATACTTCTTCATGTGGCCACATCTCAAGGCTCTGGACTGGATGCTCGTTTCTCGCCTAAATCTCTCATATTTGCACTTTTAGCCCTAAACTTTGTCCTTTTTGCTCTTTAAGCCTTTTATTAACAATTTAAACCTGAAAATCAAACAAAACATAGAATTAACTTCAAAAACATAAATATTAACAAATTAACTCTAATTTAACCTAAATAAAACCAAAACAACTAAATAACACAACTAAAAACATATCAAAAACTATATATAATTCACACTTATCAAATACCGCACACTTAAACTTTGCTTGCCCTTAAGCAAATTAGAACAAACCCTCCTTTAAAACCATCAAACTTGAACAAAGATGTGCAATTTCAAAACCAAGCTTAGCATTTTTAACAAAAGCACTTAATATAAACTCTAAATAGATTAACTTCAACAAGAGAATATAAGCTAGTTTCCTTGAGTGTATGCAAGACCAAATCAATTTAAGCAATTTTGAAAATCAAAACATCAACACAACTAGGTAATAAAGTATAGAATATATGAATGCATAAGCATACAATCGGTTTCGTGCTTGAAACTCTAGAAACACAATAGGCCTCTCATTTAGCACCGGAACCTGTAGGTCATCTCCGCTAAACAACTCAAAACAAACTTAAAATCATATAGGTCTTTCAAAGGTTGTAATGGGGCTAATTGTATGTTTATCAAAGAATGGATAAAAGATAATCAACATGAATATAGCCACTCTAAGATAAAATAGATTACAAAAACCCCAATAACTTAAACAATACAAATTCTGCTCATCCTTGCCTTGATTCCAAACTTTCTTTAAAAAGATAATATATCCATTCACCAAGAAGTCATTATTTTTCCATTTTTCCTTGTACTACCCCACACTTATATTTTTTCATATTTGCTAGTTCTCTTTTTCTTTCTTTTTCCATTTCTCAAACTTTAAACTTTTTTTTTTCTTTTTTTTAATGAAACTAGCATTCACAAGCTAACCTCAAGGTAATACAAGGTATATTTTCAATTGACTTCATCAATAACTTTGTTAAGACTTTCTTACTACACCCAATAAAACTTTACTCTTTTCACGCATCCATTTAATCCTAAAGTGGCCAATTCCATAGGGTGAGATAAAAGCTTTTTAGGTTATATGGTTAAAACATTAGGTGTAACAAGAAAATATTAATGGTACGCATTAAGCATACCTTATGGGCTCAAAATGGCTTAACAAAGGATAATTTCATCAAGGTAGGACACAAGTTTTTAAGAAAGTTTATCAAAAAAATTATTGCCTAGATCATTTTCTAAGTTGCTTGAGTTATTCATATGCTTTGAAGGGTGATGAGGAAGGTTCTAGTGCTCTAAATTTTCTTACTTCCCTACTTCATTGCATTGATATTTTCACTAAGTTAAAAACTGGTCTAAGTGCTTTTAAGAATTTGGAAACTAACAAACATTTATCAAGTTGAAAATTAACCCATCCAAAGGCATATTAAACAACATAAATGTTCTCTTGCTAAGCAAAGGTCCAAAACATGCATATTCCATATCCAAGTTCAAAGTGTTCCAAGTTTTGAAGTCAACTAGGGCAAACTAAGTTTTTATGCAAATTAAATGAAAAGGTGAACTACATAAGTCTTTAATATGTTTTACAAACTTTAGAAAACAAACAAAACATAAACACAATAAAAGAAAAGAAAATAAAACACAAAACACAAAATAACAAAGTTTGATTCATGAAAAAGAAAAGAAAAGTTGAAGAAAACTCCCTGAAAGGAGGCTACCCCCTCAAAATTTTGCTGTTCACAGCAAATGATGATCTATTCCGGTGGAGGTGGTGGTGGAGGAAACCGCTGCCAAAAGTGATGGATAAAATGCTCAACTCTCCTATTTCCTTCCATGACCGTATCACGAAGCACATCCAATCTTCCTTGCATTTGATCGAGTCTAATTTGTTGAGCATCCATCCGGCTACTTAATTGATTAAATGGTGCTTCCCATTCCGGTGTTGTGGGCTCATGGATAGGGGAAGGCACAGCTGTGGCAATATACTCCTCATTTGGTTCCTCTTGCTGCTCCTCAAACCGAATATTGTTCTCTCTTAAATACTCCTCCTGAGTTACCCAATGACCACGAGGCCTAGGGATCAGAATTTTTATCCTTTTCAGCATTTTATTATCAATACAAGGCAAATCTCCTTTAAGTGGTTCTCCATAAACCGGATGCTCAACTGCAGAAGCTAAAACTGTAGCTATCCACCCTATAGAAATATTATCAATGTGTCTTGGCATTTTATGCAAGTCCTTAATTCGAGTAGCTATAATGCCTACTCCATTTAGTGTTATTCCATCCATCATGCATCGGAGAACCATTGCTTGAGATACACTAATGGTGCTTGCATTCTTCAAATTGTTGTACATACTCTTTGCAAGAAAATGATGAATAATTCATAATGCATGAGTCCTTAAAGCATGGACCTTGCATTGTCCCCCTACCCATGGCTCATCTAATTCAAGATCCTTGATTCGTTCCCAATTCTCCACAGGCAAAGCATCTTCCCATTTAGTAGGGGCATTTTGCACAAATCCAAGAATTTCAGAGAACTGACTAAAAGTTAAGGAATATCCTTTCTTACCAAACTTAAAACCGACAGTGCCATCCTCCGCATCTCTCTTAAAATAGCATTCAAAAGAATACAAGAAATCTCGTGCCATATCTGGATATACTTTCGGTTTCTTTCCAACGAACTTCCCCCAGCCAATATTTTGAATAATGTGGAGACGGAAGAGATAATGAAGAAAATGTGGAGACGGAAGAGATAATGGGTAGGAGAGAGAGAAAAATAAAGAGAAAACAAATAGAGATGGTGATGATCGGTGATGAGTGAAAATCTGTGGGCACGGGTGAATTTTGTGTTGGTGAGGCGTGGGCACGGGAGAGAGCAAAACAAAATGAAGAAAAAGCAAAAGAAAAATCGTGAAATGGTGTATATATGCAGCTTGATGAGGCGTGGCCACGTGAGGTTTAAGTGAAGAACCACACGTGGTCACGTGTATTCTTGTTCTAGGATTATGTGTGGCCACGTGTGGTCTCTCTATTAGAATCCACGTGGTCACGTGTGAATAAGATGAAAGGGGCAGTGCCTTAACCCGTGGCCATGTGATGTTTCTCTCGTGAAATACACGTGGTCACGTGTATTAAATGAATTTTGCACTTCAACAACCCATGGCCACGTGATGGCAAAAGGAGAGCCACACGTGGTCACGTGTACATGCATTTTCCTACCTCAATTGCTTCGTTTTTGAAACACATACACACAAAACTCTTCCTTAAATGCAATTTTTTCTATTTTAAGCTTAGAAAACACGAATTTTTTCCATTAAAAATATGTCCTCTTTTAAAAACCTTGATTTACTCACTTCTTTTCATGAATCAAAACACATAAACACACAAAAATGTAAAAACAAAAAAACTCAAGTAAAACTTAACTATAAAAAGAAAAAAGATAAAGAATAGAAGTTCTGAGTTTTTAAAGTCTCCAGCTAGACTTTCCAAACCATTTTTAGGTATCTTAAAGAACTATGGTTGCTTCAGCAACCTCTTGTTGTCTGATTTGGTATGGTTTAAGTCGATAACCATTGACTGTAAATTCACGTCCATCTTTTAAGCTTTTGATCGTCACTACACCAAAATTACTGCTTGACATCACTTGATATAGTCCAAGCCACTTCGATTTCAGCTTTCCTGATTGGAGTATCTTTTGAACTGTCCTATTTGGTCCGTGATGAACTCCAACTTTACCTCCATAACGTTGTTTCATGATAGCTTCTTGCTCCGATTCCGGTACACATCTTCTTAGTATTTGATCCGGGCATATCTTGATAAGGTATGGATCGTCCCAAAGGTAATGCTTGGCATCTGCTATGAGCTTTTTCTTTTGTTGCCAAGTAAGCTCCTTAGGAAGATAGCCTCCTACAAGAAAATTAGCTATATTAGCATACCATGGAACTGAATTTTCATAAGTATAACAAGCAGAAATATGTTCATAAGGAAATAAGTCAGAAATTTCTCCCTTTTTGATACTAGCATGATCCAATCTAGATAGATGGTCAGCTATAAAATTTTCTGCGCCTTTCTTATCTTTGATTTCAACATCAAATTCTTGAAGTAGTAACACCCATCGGGTAAGTCTTGGTTTAGAATCCTTCTTTGCAAAAAGATGTCTCAATACGGCATGGTCCGACCACACCATAACTTTGGATCCTAAGAGGTAAGACCTGAATTTCTCAAATGAAAAGACTATTGCCAAGAGTTTCTTCTCCATAGTGGTGTAATTTACTTGGGCTCCGGTGAGTGTATGGCTTGCATAATAGATGGTGTAGAAAATCTTCTCCTTCCATTGTCCTAAGACTGCTACAACTGCATAATCACTTGCATCACACATAATTTCAAATGGTAAGCTCCAATCGGGTGATGCAATGACCGGTGCACTAACTAATTTTTGCTTCAATAGGTTAAAAGCCTGCAAACACTCAGCATTAAAATTAAATTCAACATCTTTAAGCAATAAATTAGAAAGTGGTTTGGCAATTTTAGAAAAATCCTTAATAAATCGATGATAAAACCAGACATGACCAAAGAAACTCCTAATGCCCTTTACACTAGTTGGTGGAGATAATTTCTCTATCACATCAACTTTTGCTTTGTCAACCTCAATGCCTTTTTCAGAAATTTTATGCCCTAAAATAATGCCTTCTCTAACCATGAAATGACAATTTTCCCAATTTAGCACAAGATTTGTTTCTTGACACCTTTTCAAAACTAATGCTAAATTATGCAAACAAGATTCAAAATCATGACCATAAATAGTGAAATCATCCATGAAAACTTTCATAAATTTTTCAATAAATTCATGAAATATGGCCATCATGCATCGTTGAAATGTGGTAGGTGCATTACAAAGACCAAAAGGCATTCTCCTATATGCAAATGTTCCATATGGACATGTGAATGTGGTCTTTTCTTGGTCTTCCGGGGCTATAGGTATTTGCATATACCCCGAATAGCCATCTAAGAAACAATAAAATTTATTTCCTGCTAATCTTTCTAACATTTGGTCAATAAAAGGCAATGGAAAGTGGTCTTTTCTAGTGGCATTGTTTAACCTTCTATAGTCAATACATACCCTCCATCCCGTTATCGAACGTGTAGGAATTAATTCATTATTTTCATTTATCACTACATCCATTCCCCCCTTTTTAGGCACACATTGAACAGGACTTACCCAATTACTATCAGAGATAGGATAGATAATACCTACATCAAGTAGTTTCAATACCTCTTTTTTCACTACCTCTTGCATAGTTGGGTTGAGCCTTCGTTGAGGTTGCACCACCGGTTTAAAGTTGTCCTCCATGGGTATAAGATGTGTACAATAGCTTGGGCTAATCCCTTTTAAGTCGGATGTTGCCCAACCAATTGCTCCTTTATGCTTTTTGAGTACTCTAATGAGCATTTCTTCTTCCAAATCTGTCAACAAAGATAAAATAATTACCGGATCAGCATTATCACTTAAAAATACATATTTCAAATGAGATGGAAGTGTTTTAAGTTCAGAATCTCCCTTAGGAGGGGATGGTTCATCCTTCATTTCATTATCTTCACTATGCTCTTGTTCCAGAATTTGTATCAACTTTTTCTCCTTTATATCCAACTCTTCCATTTTATTTGGATGCATTAAGCAACTTTGAAGCTCATCTTTGAGAATGATTTCCTCTTGCTTTGTGTTGGCACATTCTTGAACCTCATCAACAAAGTAAATGGATTCTTCAAAATCATACGAGGGGTGTTTTAAAATTTTATTAACATTAAAAACCATTTCCTCCTCGTTAAATATTAAAGTAACCGTTTGTCCATGAACATCAATTAAGGCTCTTGTTGTGTTCAAGAATGGCCTCCCCACAATTAATGGTACTTTTCTATCTTATTCCATGTCCATCACTATAAAATCAACCGACAATATGAAATTTCCTACTTTTACCAATAGGTCCTCGATGATTCCTTTTGGCCTCTTCACTGATCTATCCACCAATTGAAGCGTCATTCGGGTTTCCTTTAAATCACCTAGATTCAATTTCCTACAAATTGAATAAGGCATCAAATTAATACTAGCACCCAAAATCACATAAAGCATTTCCAACAAAATTACCTCCTAATTCACAAGGTAGTGTAAAACTACCTGGATCTTCTAATTTTTCAGGAATTTTATTGGTTAATATGGCACTACAATTACCGGACAATTGAACCGTTCCTATGCATTCTAACTTTTTCTTATTAGAGCACAATTCTTTCATAAATTTAGCATATTTAGGCATGTGTAATAAAGCTTCAGCAAATGGTAAGTTGATTTGTAGCTTCTTAAACATGTCCAAAAATCTACTCAATTGTTCATTTTGTTTCTCTTTTCTAGCTAGAACAGGAAATGGTAATTGAGATTCATCAAGAATAGTAGAAACAAGTTTGTCCTTACCTTTACCCTTCTTAGTGATAGGCCTTTGATGTTCTTTAATGGGTTGGGCTTAATTTTGATTTTTAGAGCATTATTAGTAACGTATTTAGATATATGATGTTTCTTTATTAAAATCCATCATTGTTGTTTTTTTAAGTAAAAAAGCTCTATGTTCAATGTACTCTGTAAATTTTGAAAAGTTTTAATGGACTTCATCTTTTGGATATTTCCTTATCGTATTCTTCTTTACTCCTCTATGTGTTGCCTCATATGATATTTGCATTTCTAGTGATACCAAAACTTGAAATGAGGAAAGCAAGGTTACAACTGAGTGGTATTTTGACTTATCTTATAATAGTATCGCTTTGCAGAATTGTGAATTGTTTCGATCAGGATATTTGTTGTAGCTCATATTCTTCATGTTTTTATGGTGCCAATAAATATGGGGAAAACTCTAAGGGTGACCTTGAATCCTAACCAGGGATTGGTGCTTTTGAGCTACTTGTTTTGGTTGGAAAAAAAGGATTTTCTTGATTTTGACCATTCATCCTATATTAATTGCATCATTAACTCAATTATTCACTTTTTTAAATCATTGTTTGTTACCACATCTCTTGAAAAATGGTGCTATTTAATTAATTTTTTACCACTTTGGTTTTCAAGCTTTAATTGCGACTAATTATGTTTTCTAATTTCTCATTTATTGGGACTGCCACGTGTGCTTTTAGATTCATATAAATAGAGCCATACCTTTATATTTCTATTTATCTACTTTCTTCTTCTTCTTCTTCTTCTTTTTTTTCTTCTGCTGCTTTTATCTTCCTAGCTTTTTTTTTATGGAATCTCCTAATAATCTTTTACTTTGATATTATTTTACTATTTTAGAAAGATCGATGAATGATCAGATAGTTCTCTACCATGGAATCACCTGTTGTAGTAAGTGATGCAAACTCTGCCTTTCGTTTCCTCCTTTATCCTCATACTTTCAAGCTGCGACTGATCTATTTTCATTTGTTAGGTTCTGATGTGCCACAAGTGGAAGATGGTTGCAATGTCTTCAGAGTTAATGAAGAGTGGCAACATTTGACGGTAGATGTAGGATTGCATTTTTTCTCCTTCATAAAATTTTGAATGTAATTTCATAAAGAACCTTAATAAATTTTCACTTTATGATTTATCGAATTGCTTCCATCTTCGTGTTTGAAATAAATATTTGTTGCTAACATTTATGATACATATCAGCGTGTAAATTTAAAATTTGATCCTGAAAACATCGATCAATATTATTTAAAATAGCTGAGACATAAATTTTATTTAAAAGTCTGTCAATCGAGATAATAGCAAATTTTCATTGATCTTTCTATCAAGATAATAATAAATTTTTATCTAACTTTTGATTGAAATAATAAAAAATTTTCATTGATCTTTCGATCAGCATAATAGCAATTTTTTATCGATCTTTTGATCGGGATTCGAATGGAATAATAACAAATTTTCATCGATCATTTTATCTAGATAATAACAAATTTTTATTTTTAATTAGAATTGTCGTTGTGACTTTGCTAAACTTCCTATTTTTCAATCTTCCTTGATTAGGGAATCCATTAATCAAGTATGATATGCTTTCTTGGTTTGAAGTTAATGAAGGGAAGCACTTTTAAGGCCTTCTTCACCTTTGCCAGATCAAGCTTCTCTTTCCACTTTAAGACTATAATAGGGTTTATCATCCATATGCTTTCATCCACAGGGCACTATTTCATAGTTGTCCTGATAATTCACTAATCATTTTCATTGGGATTAAATTTTTTATCAGGAACATGTCGATCAGTGGGTGTCAATTCATCAACTTTTCTATCTTAATCGTTAGGTAGGAGCTTTAAGGGTATTTTTCACCTCTTCTTCTTCTTTTTTGTCTAATGTTTTCTTTAATTATCATTATCCATAATATGCATTTTTATACCATTTCTGGTATTTTTCAATCATTTTGATTGTGATTAATTCCTTTGATCAGCCTTTCTTAATGTTGAGATGATGAAGATTCATTTTGCAGTCTCTCCATATTCTCAACGTGGCGATAGCTATCTAATATCTCAAAGAAGAGACATTTTATTTTTCTTTGGACTTGGCTTCTACTATTTCGTTCTTCTTCGAATTTGGTGTCTTCTTTCTTTAATTGGACTTTATTCTCTTATGGCTCTAATTCGATCAGGTATAGAAAAAAACCTCTGCTCGCCTGAATTTTCCTCTTTCTTTGTATGTGATCGAATTTTAAATTTTTAATTTCTCCTTCCTACTTTGCTTTTGTTGAAGGGAGGAGCTGGTGAGACAAAAACATTAGCGCCCAGATTTTAAGCTGCTCGAATGTATAAAGGTAGTTTTCCATTCTTTTTATTTCTCCTTTTATAAGAGAACCACATAAATTTATGCCTTGATGCACAATATTGAGAAAGAAGAACATTTCATCCTCCTTCAATATTAGTGCAAAAAATTTCATTTTCCTTCAATATTAAGTGTGCTCTCCCCTAATTCTTTGCACAGCTATTTTTCCAGAGGCATAAATCCTAGCTCATTTTTTGCTTGTATCGATTGGTTCTGCTATTATAAAGAGGTGATTTTTGAGTTGGCCTTTTGATCCTAATATTTTGTATATTTCGGATCATGAGGCATATGCTTTTTGTGCTTCTTTTATCTTATAATTATCCCTTTCAAACTTTTTCCTTCAGGTTTTTCAGCCCTTAATTGTTTCCTTTTATTGGGAGCAATTGTTCCCTCTTTTTCCTCTGGGGGTTTCGATCATCTGATCGATAACGGGCTTTTGTAGTGACTCATTTCATCCTGATGCAAAGTAAACACTTCTCTTTCATCTTGATGTGAAGCAGGGTCATTTCCCCTCTGCATGCTACTTTTTTTTCCTTAAGGCAGATGAGAGAATATGTTGCTTTAGGAGAAGATGCTCCTCTTCTTGCTACGTTTTCTCTCTTTCTTGGTTTGCCTGGAGACAAAGAGAGGGGCAGCAATTTCATCCCTCCCAGTACCTTTTCCAATAGGTTAGTTTTGGGAGTCTCCTGCACCTATTGCATGATGTCTCAGAAGGAAGATATTTTGCTTCCTTATGAACCCGGCACAAAATTTTTTGCTTTCTTTCAGTCTTAATTTTCATTTTCACCCTTTGCGATTTTCTTATGTAGTCTCGAAAACTTTAATGGAGCTTTTGTAGTTCAACCTTCTCTCTATGACTTTAAATTCGTGTTCCTCCTAGTGGCGTGAAAGTTGGGTACTTTTGCTCAATCATCGACTCTCAATGAAAGCAGCAAATGATAAATCTAAAATTTCATAAAAGAAAGAAAGAATCCGGAGTAGGAAGAATGAGAGTCGAGGTGAACTTAAGAACTTGATGCCGATCAAAACTAGTGTGTGTAAGCCCTGCAAAAGGTGCTTCCCTGTTGGATCGGATATTAGCGCTCCGATGCTTAAGTTAACAATTGGAAGAAAGCATCTTAGAGAGAATATAGATAAAAAAAAATTAGAGAAAAAGAGAGAGACATTTGTTTTATAATGAACATGCTATTTATAGAGTCGGAAGATTCAAACAGTATTTGTGAATAGTAGACTTACTCTGAGGCAGGTATGGCCTAGTAAGAAAGTTATAGTGATTTGATAAAGGCATATGTTAGGCAATCTTATTATGACTGGGAAGTGTCACATCCGATTAGACTATCTCGTTCCTTGCGTCTTAGCCAGACAGTTGGGGAGACCTAGACATCATTGAGCCTTCTTAATAATAGGCCTTTGTAACCTTTAATGAGTTGAGCTTAGTTTTGATTTTTGGACTATTATCAGTAACCTATTTAGATATATGATGTTTCTTTGTTACAATCCAATCCACACTCGTTACTATCGTAATATCATACTACATGAAATTGGTTATTCACAAATAAATTTAAATTTAATGGTGTGGTAATCTTACACCAAGACTATAAATGTTTCAAACTGGAATTTTAGTTCAATTATTTATTAAAAAAATAAAATAAAATATATAAATTTTAAATATTCAAATTCAGTCGGAATGGAGTAACAATAAATAAATAAAGATTTCACCAACCTTCAAAACATTACATATTGTTCCTCAATTTAATAATAATAATAAATTGTCATATTAGAAAAAGACAAACCCTGTCATATAAAATATTAATTTATGGAACCTGCTATGCAACCTTAGGATGATCAGAGAGAGAGAGAGAGAGTCAGTTGAAAGAAGATATCAGTTGAAACAATGTTCACCGAAACCAAAGGAATAATATCCCTGAGAATCAAATTAGTTTGATTATGAAAACCTCTTTCGTCCTATCTTTCTCTTTCTCCTTCTCCTTCTATGACTTGGTCTCCAAATCTATGATTTTTGCAGCCATGGATGCGCAACAGCATCTCCCTCTTTTTCTTTTTTAACAATCTCAACAGACAAAACAAACTAAAGCAGCCATGGAATTTCAGGAAGCTCTACTGAGGCTAGTCATTCACAAACATAAACCTTCATTCTTTCATACTGATAATACCAAACAAACTCATACACACAAATGGACACTTGTTTCTAATTCCCGCAAATCAAAGCCTAGGCCTTTCAAACAGGACACGCCCATTGAATTTTTGTGCCCAATTTCTGGTTCTCTCATGAATGATCCTATTATTGTCTCTTCAGGTCATAGTTTTGAGCGTCTAATTGTCCAAGCTTGTAATACTCTTAGCTTTATTCCCATTTTAATTGATGGTACTGTTCCAGATTTTTCCACTGTTATTCCCAATTTAGCTCTTAGATCTGCCATTCTTAATTGGTGCAATAAGCACTCTTATTTAGACCCACCAAAGCCTCTTGATTTTTTCTCTGCTGAGAAGATTGTTCGTGCAAAAATGGAAAAAGCTTTGATTTTAAATTCTAATTGTGGTTCTGTTGCTGGGTTGAATTGTTGCCCCACCCGTTTGTCCTCAAGCTCAATTGAGTCAGTGGTAGCAACTCGGCCGAGTTGCTACTCATCTGCTTCTTCTTCCTCAGAGATTGAAATTTTTAGTATTAACTTGACTAATGATGAAGAAGAAGAGATAATCACTAAACTTAAGAGCTCACAAGCGTTTGTGATTGAAGAAGCTTTAATTTCATTGAGAAAGACCACAAGAATCAAAGAAGATACAAGAATTCAGTTTTGTACTCCGAGGTTGTTGTCTGCTCTAAAATCTTTGATCACATCAAGGTACAGTAACATTCAGGAGAACTCAGTTGCTTGTGTGGTTAATTTATCACTACAGAAAGCAAACAAAGTTAAGATTGTAAGATCAGGGATTGTTCCATTGTTAATTGATGTTTTAAAAGGAGGATTTGATGAAGCTAAACAGCATGCTTGTGGGGCAATCTTCAGTTTAGCTCTTGAAGATCATAACAAGACAGCACTTGGTGTCTTGGGTGCTTTGCCGCCATTGTTGCATTTGCTCCGATCCGAGAGTGAGTGGACTCGGAATGACTCTGCTTTTGCTTTGTATCACCTCTCGCTCGTTCAAAGCAATAGGACTAAGCTTGTTAAACTCGGAGCAGTGCCTGTTCTTCTGGGTATGGTAAAGTCATGTCACATGAGGAGTCGGGTTTTGCTTACATTAATTAACCTGGCCTCGTGTTCAGATGGGCGGGCAGCGATATTGGATTCAGGTGGGGTGGATTGTTTAGTGAGCTTGTTGAGAGAAGATGAGTTGGAATCTGAGTCAGCTCAAGAGAGTTGTGTGTCCGTATTGTATGAGTTGAGTAATGGCGGTTTAAGATTTAAAGGATTGGCAAAAGCAGCGCGAGCAGTGGAGGTGCTCTCACCGATGGAGAATTCAGGGAGGGAACGGATGAAGGAAAAGGTAAGAAAAATTTTGGAAATGATGAATGGAAGAGTGGAGGAAGAAGTAGAAGAAGAAATGAACTGGGAGGAGTTGCTTGACTCGATATCGACCACCGAAACTCAACGACAAATAGGTGATGGAAGCGACGAGTCTAGTGTAAACTCGTCCGAGTTATGAGTCACTGCGCTGGTTTTGAATTTTTTGTTTTTTGAGAGCCAGTTTTGGGTTTGACTCTAACAATTTGGGGTCCTTTTTGTTTTATTTTCTTAATTCCTATCAAAAGTGATGGGGCTAATAAAATGTGCAAATATATGCTTATGAAGAAGAAACGAATGGTTTCAATTTAAATTTACAGAAACGTGGAATAAGATTTTGGTTTGTGTTTTTGGTTCAATAAACACTATGTTTTGTGTGTCAAAAGAGAATATAGACCCAGTCTAAAAGTCTCGAAATAAAAAATTCTTATGTTGTTTTTTTTTTTTCATTGCAGTGTATGTTTCCTTTTTAAATTTATTTTCTAAGATAGTTTGCAATTTTGTGTTTTGATTTAGTTATTTGATTTTAAGTAGGGAAGAGCAATGGTTAGTTCGATTCAATAACCGAATCAAATCGAAATAATTAAAAATCGAAATTTTATTATTTTTATCAATTAAATTTAACTGAACTTTTAGAATAACCGAATTTAAACCGAATCGAAATTTTCGATCGATTTGACTTGATTAATTAAAAAAAAATTTAAAATTATTTTAAAAAAATAAAAATATTGTGTCTAAAAATTATAAAAAATTATAAATCATAATATACCTCTTTGTTAACCTCATAGGCTCCAACCACTCATTCGGAATTAAATTACAATTGATAATAATGTCAATTAGTTACTAATACAGGTTGAACCACTTCCTCCCACGCGAGGTTTGGTATTGGGCTTCGGCCCACTCAACAAAACAAGGCCGATATAAGTAGAGGAAATTACACGTTTTACCATTTTTTTAAGCTCCACTTTTAAAAATGCAGCCAAACCTTTAAAATGTTTAAAAATACCTTATTTTAATTTTGTGTTTTTAAAAATGCCGTTTTTTATGTTTGGCCCTAAATACCCATTTTAGGGTTTTCTCTCTTTTCACTTATTGCTAACATTCGTCTTGTTCTTAGGTTATCTTCTTCTTTTTTTCTTTATCGTTTCAATCGATCCTTTTAATCGACGGTAGCTTTTGAAAATTGATCATTGTTGCCATTGGTGCAGCTGTCGGTAGTGGAGGTTCGGCAATCAATTAGCAGTCGTATTTTCCTTTCTTCTCTCGCCATTGAAATAACAAGTCTGCAGTTTCTTATTCTTCGAAGAAAAAGAAGGTGAGTTTTTTTTTAATTTTTCGTTTATGTTTTGTATTCATTTTAGACGTAGTATCTATTCATCAGATCTCGCTTTTGTGATTTTTTTTGGCTTAGTTGAAGTTTGGAATAAACAAATTGTAGTATATATTTGATTTTGTATTTAGTTTATGGTTTTTACGATGATTTTGGAGTTTCAGTCAAGTGTTTGTTATAGTTTTCTTCTTCTTCAAGATGTTTGATGACCCTTGTATTTGTAGTTGTAGTAGACACCGATGCTGTAATAGGGTTTTAAATTATGCCGTAATGGGGTTTCTTATTGTTTTGATTATAGGTGTGTCTTTTTTTTTTGGTTTTTTGTTTTTTCTTTTGTTTGGAGTTTGGTTTTTGTTGGATCTCTATTTTTTGCCAGGGTCAGTTGTTGATATCAGGGGCAGCAGTAATTTAGGAGCCAATGTGTTTTTCTCTTTTGTTTGTACTCTGCTGTGTGAAGAAATTAGCTTTTGCCTAAATATGAGCTTTTGATTTTGTACTTTTGTTGTTTATGTGCATGTATATGTTTTCCCATTTAATAGCAGTAAATTTTGCCAACTTTCCACTTATCATAATTCTCTTTCAATTTCCTATTTATGAAGGTCCTCAATGTACTATTATTTGTACATTTTCTCAATTCAGCTTCATATACTTCTTACAATCTCTATTAGTTTATTCATTAAGTGCGTTCTCTGTCTTTATATAAATGTCATGTTATAGTTCTCAGTTAGGCTGCATATGCTTTTTTTTACTAAACTACTTTGTGATTTTTCCTTACCTTTTACATTTCCAGTAGTATGAAAATATCCTTATGAGGGATTATGCGTTATCTTTTTTTGAAGGCATTATGTTTTACTAGAATCATGCAACTTTCGTATCTCTGCGCATGGAACTGGAAGAATCATTTAAGAGTTATTTGAAAGCAATGATTTTGTAACACATTAAAAAATAGGTCTTGTGACAGGCTTTGTTTTCCCCTTAGATGTATATATATTCGTACATGGGTTCTGTTTTTATGGTTGGTATTCATAGAATAAAGTTATGCTTTTAGGGGATTTTAATAGTAAGACATAATGATTGAGGTAGATTGAGTTAAAATCATGAAGGATTAATTTATTATAAATATTTGTTACCAATTCTTTTATTTTTATTTTATTATTCATTATTAATTGATGATATTATGTAAATGTGTTATTCAATTATTTTGTTAAGTAGCTTTCCAATGTTTGATTGGTTTTGCATTTCTAACTACATGAAGAATGGAACTCTTTGTATTCAGTTGTTTCTCCAACATAGCAGCGAACTCAATTCCTGGATAATAAGGATCAAGATTGCATTAAATGTTGCAAGGGGAATAAACTATCTCCACAATTATGCAGTCCCACCCATAATTCATAGAGCCATAAAGTCTTCATCCATCTTCCTCTATGAAAATTGGGTAGCGAAAATAAGAGATTTTGGATTAGCAATGATGGGGCATGAATCCGAACAGGACTACATTTCAAAGAGGGCAGCAATAGAAGATGATGGTTATGATGATCCTGAGAATATCATGGTTATGTTGTATCGTCAGAAATTTTGACAGGCAAGAAAGTTATCTTCAATGATGGTGAGAATGGAAGTAAACCTACAAGATTAGTAGATTTTGTAGTGCCTAAAAACTCGCAAAATGAGCTGGTTCAAGTTTTAGACCATAGGGTTGGTCCTCTTGTGTCCGGTAATGAAGCAGAGGCAGTGCAAATGGTGGCATACACTGCACTTTCTTATGTAAATTCACAAGGGATTAACAGACCAGAAATAAAAGACATTGTTATTAATTTGGAACAAGCTTTGTCTCTACTTGATTATAGTACAGGGAACTTGCAGAACAGTCAATCAACTTAGAATTTGTTGAAAGGCAATATATATATATAGTTGATGGTTTAGATGAAGTTTTTGTAATTTCTAAGTTTTCAGCTTATTGTACTTTGATTTTTGCAATTAGAGCTTTGTTTTCTCTATCTTAAGATGTTTTATTTCCAACTTGTGGTTGAGTAAATTGGATCGAATTCTTTTCAATATTCCATTCTTCATGTACACTTGTTTCATTTTTTTAAACTTTTGTTGGTATACCAAAGTTCAGAATATAATTTTACTTCTGGAATTTGGTATACCATGTGGTATATCGGTATATCATCTGGTATTCTTATATATATTCGATCTAGATTTTGGTATACCGCTGGTATACCAGGTATACCAGCGGTATACCAAAATCCAGAATTGAGATTGACAATCTGGATTTTGGTATACCAGCGGTATACCAGGTATACCAAAATCCAGAATTGAGATTGGCAATCTGGATTTTGGTATACCAGCGGTATACCAATATCCAAAATTGAGATTGACAATCTGGATTTTGGTATACCTGGTATACCAAAATCCAGAATTGAGATTGGCAATCTGGATTTTGGTATACCAGCGGTATACCAATATCCAGAATTGAGATTGGCAATCTGGATTTTGGTATACCTCTGGTATACCAGGTATACCAGCGGTATACCAATATCCAGAATTGAGATTGGCAATCTGGATTTTGGTATACCAGCGGTATACCTGGTATACTAATGGTATACTAAAATCTAGAATTGAGATTGGCAGTCTGCATTCTAAGGTATACCACAATACATTGGTAGCCTTATGACACTCGTTTCATGATTTCAGCAAACTAGTAACGATTCATCATATAAAGAAGAAAGTTACCAAAACTACTTTTGTGTTTGAAAACTAAAAATTATTAGTCCTAATTCTTGAATAGAAAAATACAAGAGTGATGATATATAAACTATCATTAGATACAACCTCCTGGTTGAGAATCTTTCTTGAACATTGATATTAGCAGGATGTTCCATTTATTTTGGAACTCGGTAAATTTGAAGGCCAGGTTGCTTTTTTCTTACTTTTGTTTCCCCTTTTTCTCTTTTTCGACTAGAGATTTCAAAGGCGCACTTTCCTTCCTAATTCTTGATAGTGTACCCCCCAGGGAGGCCACGTACACATGGAATTTTGCATAATTGTTAAGGTTTTTTGTATATTGGTCAGTATACCTGGTATACCAGCCATATACCAAAATGTGTAAGTTATAAATGTAATAAAAAATTGGTTGTTTCTAACCTTTCTCAATCTCTGTAAGATCTAAAGGATACGCTGTGAGATCCGTGTCCCTCTTCTTCAATTCCAAGTAAAATTTCATGCTATTATCATCTTCTACTTCTAATGGAAAATCTTTGACAAAATACTTTATATTGATATGAGTTATTTCTGTAGTGATTTTTAATTGACTTGATATTATCCCAACAAAAGTTTCATAGCTACAACCATTTGGTATTAGTACTCATTTGACTTCAAATCCTTCAAATTTGTTATCATTTGTCCATTTTCCGTTATACTTAATCAAAACCGGAATATTATCCATCTCTGCATTAAAAAAATGTGAAAATACAATATCAATAAAGACATTTTGTGAAACGGTACGAATGCATTACAAGTAGTTAAAAAATTTCATGGATAAGAAATAAAGACAGCATTATAATTCAGGTACTGGAACTTTGGCAATAAGGTTAAACATTTTGGGAAAAACACGCAACAAATCATCAATTTTCAAAAGTAAAAGATGAGGTGTTATTACATTTAGATTAGTTCATATAAGTTTAGTTTGCAATTCCTGTTAAGTTATTAGTGAGTAAATATTTATGAAGGTGCCGAAATGTAGACATTCATATATATGGAAAGGTGTTGTGAGAAGTGTATGAAAATGGAGAATATATTTATTAGGAGTAGATTATTTTATAGAACATTTGCTCATAAAAAATTCATATTGGCATTTTGTCAAACACTTTGTATACAACAATTAAGACAGTAAATTTTACATCAGCAAATTAACAAATTAACTATACAAGAAATCACCATCAAATACAACATCCAAATGTAAAACACAATTCAAATTCATGTGGAAATCAGCATGCCAAGTCAGGGGGTGACTGCGGCACTTTGACACCTTTGAAACTTGTTCTACTTGTTTACATAAACATTGAACCTACTCGGACATCTTAAATCCAATTTAATGTTATGCAGCCTTTATCCGAAACATTTATAAAGAGAAAAAAGTTTTGATTAGATCTACAAATATCTTTACTTAGATGATACAAGGCTGCAGTAACATATTATAAATCATAACTGCATTATATCAAATTATAATGAACCCAAAATTTAGATGTCAAAGTATGGTTTGAGACATGATGTGATTCCTTAATGAATAAACGCAGGCCTATGTAATCTGAACTCATCGTGGATAGAAAAAAGATAAACCAGAAGTTTATGATTTGAGAAACACAAAACAGAATTAGTCTTAAAAAAACCGGTAGAGGAGACTCACCTTCAAAATCTTCATAAACAGAAAATGCAGAGCAGGTATTAAGAAAGAGGAAGCTTCAAAATCATCAATAGTCTTATAACAGCAGGAAGAAGATCAAAAGAAGAATAAGAGAAGAATAAGAACGAAAGAAGAAGAAGAACGAAAGAACATGAAGCGTGAAAGAAGAAGAAGGAAAGAACATGGAGTGTTTGGCTTGGATTAAAAAAGTGGTATTTTTAAAAATAAAAATTTAAAAAAAGGTAATGTTAAAAAGGAAAAAAAGATGATGGTATTTTTAAAAAGGGGTTCTATTTTCTGGGTAGTTTTGTAAAACTCCCATATAAGTAGGGATGGCAACAGATCAGGCACTATAAAAATTTGACCTTTAATGAATGAAAATTCCATCATTAAATGCCAAAAT
This sequence comes from Excoecaria agallocha, assembly GCA_037975025.1. Classification (NCBI taxonomy): domain Eukaryota; kingdom Viridiplantae; phylum Streptophyta; class Magnoliopsida; order Malpighiales; family Euphorbiaceae; genus Excoecaria; species Excoecaria agallocha. The sequence continues at coordinate 13,726,210 of CM075810.1, read as the reverse complement.
TCGATTGTTAAAAGCTCTTATGTTAAAAGTCGACAACTTTTTTTTTTGAAGCAAAAAGTCGACAACTTGATTTACATTCGGATCATTAAAAAACTTTTAGCAATTGGAAGAAATCCAGTCTTTAAAATTTTTTTTAGCAATCGAAATTTTTCTTAAACTAAGACTTTATATATATATATATATATATATATATATATATATATATATATATATATATATAATGCCTCAAACTTTTATATATATAATTTAAGCAATTGCAAAATTGTAAAGTCCCAAAAATTTACTGTTATAATTGTCTATTAAACTTGATCATTTAGAAGTGAATGTGTGAATGAGAGAAATAGGATTGGATTCAATTGTAAGAAATGATGAAAGTTGGGACCCAATTGAATAAAATAAAAAAAAGTTTAGTGGCTAAATAGGAAGATTATATGATTAAAGATAATGAAATATTAAATTGACCTAAGTATATATTACTTAATGTTAATAATAAGTAAGTGGAATTCAAGTGTTAATTATTAGTGAATCTTATGAGGAGACGGTGTTTCATGCTTTTATGCGATCGGCTTTGCTACATAGTGCTTATATGGTCATGTTATTGATATGGATTTGAAAATCTTGCTCTCTTTTAAAGATTGGTTTTGGCCGTTCGTAATCGATTTTCTAACCTATGTCGTATGCTCTGTTAGGCTACTAGTAAGAACATAAATAATGTTGTTTGGAATAGTTTTTCATACTCTATTGCTACTGTAAAATGGATGGCTGCCTCTACACACTTAGCTTCATATGGGAGGAATTTTTGGGTAAGGAAGTACACCGCATACTCAATCACAAAGTCATTTTCCTAAGCCATTATAGCACACATTGAACCATCTTTTATGGCTACGTATAAAATCAAAGGCTTATCTACCTATGGTGGCCTCAGTATTAGTGGGTGCAAAAGGTATTCTCTAATGGTGTTGAATGCCTTTTGACAATCTTTATTTCAAACTACTAGCTGATTCTTTCTAAGTAGTGAAAAAATTGGTTTGCAAATTGAGGTCAACTTGGCTATGAACCTACCGATGTGCTGAAGCCTACCCAAAAATCCTTTAACTTCCTTCTCCTTCTAGGGCAATAGCATTTCCCTAAAGGCTTTCACTTTATTAAGATCTATCTCTATTCTCCTCTGACTCACTACATCCTTTAGAAGCTTTCCTGAGGTTACATTGAATATGCATTTTTTTGGGTTGAGATAAAGGTTGTAGTTACCTATTCTTTGGAAGAACTTCTCTAATGCCTCAAAATGGCCTTCACCGATAGATGGATTGATCATCATATCATCCATATAAACATCAACCTCTTTGTGGATCTAATCATCTAAAATCCTAGTTGCAATCCTCTAATAGGTGGCACTTGCATTCTTAAGTCAAAATGGCATGACCCCGATTGGCATAAGTACCCTATTTGGTAATGAAAGCCATCTTGATCCTATCTATAATCTTATTCAAGATTTGATTATACCCCACATATCCATCCATGAAACTGTATATGTCAAAAGCAACTACACTATCCATTAAAACATCTATATGAGATAAAGGAAAGTCATCCATGGGCCAAGCTTTGTACAAATCTCTATAGTCTACAAAACCCTAACTCTTTCATCTTTTTTAACTGCAAGGACTATGTTTGCTAACCTTGTTTTGTATTAAACCTCAACCAAGAATTTGGCCTCTGTCTGCTTCCTTACCTCCCTTTTTACTTTCTCAACCCACTCTAGCCTAAATATCTTAAGTTTCTATTTGACAAGCTTATAACGCTGGTTGGTAGGGATGGCATGTTTAGCTATCTCTTGATGGATTTCGGCTTGTCCTTATATATATAGGTCCAGGAAATGTTCTTTTATATTTTTTCAGTATTTTCTTAAATTTTGCCCTATCCTTAGGAGTTATGTCTAATATCAATAAGATTTCTTTTCGATTTTCTTTTGTTACAAGCTTAAATGAACATATATAAGTTGAAATGATGTAAAATATGAATGTTTTATTATCATAATTATGCATATCGAAATCAAAGGAAACATCACACAAGTAAACAAAATTGTTCATATTCAAAACAATGTCTATAAAAATATCTTCATCTTCAATCTTCACAGCAGCAAATGCCTCTTTGGCTTTCAAGTTTGGCTTTGGTGGAGCTTTAGCTTCCATCTTCTCTTTGCCTTTTTTTCTGGACAGTAAGCAATTTCTCAGTTATAATCTCCTCATGCACTTTCCTACCCATGTTGAGTGATGCAGAAAGATCTCTTCATCCCATAAACCCTCAAAACTAGCTTGATAATTCCTTGCTTTCAATCAAAAACATCATTGAATAGCTCAAAATTGGGCACAATTTTATCCCCCACTAGTTGAGGCTCATTCTCTCAACAATAGAAGTAGATCCTTAAAGTTGGAGAGAAGCTTTTAGAGATATGAGAGATTTCACCTGCTACCACTTTCCCTTTACTCTTCTAACCCGAACAAGTGTAGGCTAACCCCTTCCGATCTTTCTACCCTTTGGTAGTTATAACATTCTAAAGCCCTTGAGAATTCTTACAAAAATCGATCTATTTTAGCATATTAATTACTTATAGGTTATCAACAATACCATCTTCACTCTCTTCATCACTAATCATAGAGACATGAAATCCATTAAATGGCTTTTTGGCTATTTCAAACACAGGTACCTAATTCTCTCTCATAGCTTTAATGTTGATTACTTGACCATTATAAGGCATCTTAATCATTTAATGCAGCATATAAGGGGCTACCCCTAACTTAGGTAACTATTCTTCTATGTAGTACAGAGAAGTTAACAAGAATGGGTAACACTGCAAATTTAGCTTTAGTTTCAATCGGCCCTATCTTCACCATAGCATTGAAAGTCTTGACACTTACCTCTTTCAATTATCATAGGAAAAAATAGTCAAATAAGATTTATTCAACATACTCTTATCAGACCAAAAGCAGAAAGTGTAACCAATGAACACATGTTAATTGAAGACCCATTATCTACCATCACACAAGTTATATCACTACTAAAAAAATGCATTTTACCTACGGATTTGTGCTTTTACCGACGGCAAATGACCTTACCGATGGTTTTTTATTATTTTACCGACGAAAAATATCCGTCGGTAAAATGCTTATAGGTACCAAATTACCAGCGACGGGTTTATAAAAAACATTCCGTTGGTAATTTTATTTAAAATCCGTCGGATGTTTCGTCGCGTTGACCATTCACCGACAACAAATATTGTCGGTAAACCGTCGGTAATATTTAATGAATAAATTATTAATTTATTTTAGTATAAACAGCGATGGATATTATCGTCGATAATGTTGTCGGTAGTATAATATTAAAATTATTGGAATGACAGCGACGGATTGTCCGTCGGCGATTTGTCGGTAACATTAGTTTTTTATAATTTTTTGCAGTATTATATATTTACTATTTGTAAATCCCAAATTAAACACAATAAAGTCAATATAAAAGTATAAAATTGAAATTCAATATATATATTAATTAATAATTTTAATATATATCAAAAATAATTAATACAAAAAGTTATATAAAATCTATAAAAATATTGTGCAAATTACAATGCCAAAAACATAAAACTCAACACTAAATATACTTAGAACATTCTTAAAAATAAAGAAAACTTTAAATTATCAAACAATTCTTGAAGGAAGATCATCAACTAGTCGATGACCAATATAACCTGTACGTAATATGCACCTTGCTTCCTGTAATGCACAGCAAGCAACATGCTCCCATTCTTCACAGTTCTTCAAAACCATGTCAAGCATTCTTCTTTCATCCAAAGTTATTTTAAGTAACCTTGACTGTGAAACCAATTCCTGCATCACATTTTAGATTTCTTTTAATAATAATGATGCATTTGATCATTAAATTTTTAGTAAATAAACAGAGCCTGAAAACATCAAACCTTAAGGTCTTCAAGTTTGGGGAAAGGAAAAGAGCCCAATCCCATGCTAGAAGAAGACCCCAAAAATGCCTTAGAATTCTTTAACCAGCACTTGGTTGTTGCTACAGCATCTTTAACATCACCTAGAGTAGGCAAAATCAAATGGATGTTTTATGTACACCTATGAGATTGAACTTGAAGATTATAATTTAGAAAGGAAAATAAAAGACAATATAAAACTCAAATAGATCTACTCCAAAACCATCATGAGGGAGCCAGTAAATGGCCATAACTTTTAGCAAGATGCACAACAACTACTGAATAAATAACAGAAAAAAATGAAAAAGATTAGATCTTGTAGTTGCACATGCAACATCCACCACCTACTAACTTCCATTCACATCCTCTCTCTACCACATATAAACACTAAAGTTGAGATGCAAAATGTATGAATTACTTTTCCCACAATCTTCTAAAAAAATCCGTATTTCTTATGTAGTAATCTACTCAGTAAAAGAAGAGAGCAATATCATATTCATGCCTTTGAGTATCAAACCTGTAGCACACTATAGACTGGAACTCGATTTTCTTGCAAAACAGATGGATTTAGCATGGTGCAAGCTAAAAGATTAAATCTGGTTGTGCATCAAAAAGATCAGGAAGACTATTTCGCATCACCTACCCAAGAAAAGGATAATGTCAGCTATCAACAGAAAAAAGTGTTTTATTACAAAAGGCATATTCATTAGTGAAAAAAGGAAAAGCCAGAAGGCAAAAAAAAAAGGTGAAGTTTTCCATAATAAAATGAATCCTCAACTGAACCATTGTAAAAATACTTTCAGGGAGGGATTATCTAACAAGGTTATCACACCCTAGAATAAATAAGAGAGCTCAATCGCACAAATGCAAAGTAGACTATAACACAAGAAAAGTAGTTGCATTTTGGCTCTCCCCTATAACACAAGAAAAGTAGTTACATCAACTTTGTGGAAACCAAAAATAGATTATCCAATGTATATATAAGTTAAAAGCAAAACAAATCAATCCAAATCACAGAACCACGGTAGGGAAATTTTTTATCACATGTTACAAAATAGAATATGTTGAATAAAACTATATTGCAATGCAAGGCTCATGGATGGCTATAGCTGACATCTCAAGGACTGAGATCAAACAATCAAACAGTAGTTATCTCCAGGACCCCATCCGGTGTTTGCAGCTCTCTAGAAGCAGAAAGAAAGAAAAGAATACTTAAGCGTGTTCATATTCCTACTTCACCTTTAAGTCCTCAAATCCAAAAAGCATTTCAAAATTTTCTTATCAAGGAATGTACATTTAAAAACTTCAGAGAGTTATAAGACAGGCATGAGAGAAGAATATTGAATAAACAAACCCAAAACCAATAGAAAGATGAATATAAAAAGTAAATAAAGAACAGTAAACAAATCAAAAGCGTCAACATCAGTGGTTGTAAAAACTGAAAATATGGTTATTACAAAATATTCACAATTGTGTAATTATATAAACAATATTACTATCCATATCCGTATGAATTAATGAGCACTCATTATGTATGCATGATCAGTTCCAAAGAAACCAAGCATGACCCTTAAAACCCTCTCAACAGAAATAAAATGAAGCAACCACCCCCAAAATGCAAGTGAGACTCACAAATTCAGCAGAATTTTTACTCAAAAATGGGAAAGAAAAAAAATCCTTTTAAGGCAGCAAGATGTAGATAATGCATATTAGAAGCAATCTCAAAAAATGATCGAAGTAATAGCCTTACAGCATTTCTTTGGGCAAAAGGAACAAACTTTGAGACAAACAAAGCCTAGAGACAGAGCAAGTTTATAGTGCATGATACAGCTAATAACATGTGGAGATTGGCACTGAAAAATTCAGCTCTGATAGTGTAACCAATGAAAAACTTAAGATGTAGCTAAATTGATAGCAATAATGAGAAGAGGTATATCAAAAAAGAATTATAAAGATGCGACAAATTGTACGAATGAAAAATTCAGCAACCACATTTATACCATTCAATATAAAGATCAAATTCATATAGTTTTCAAATTTAATGAGTGAATCCACCAACCCTATGCACTTCGTCAAAATTTTAAGTCCTTATTTCTCAAACCCTAGCTCAACACGTAACTATTATTAGGCAGATATCTTTGTTTACAAGTTAAATGCATAGCAACATCTCCAGCACAAATAGGAACTGAAAATGCTTATGTCCAATGAAAAATCTACTTATTTCAAAGAATTGATATAAATTATATATCAGACATGCAGTGATAAATGGTATTTTATTAAAAAAAATGACAATTAACAGGTGAAACTAAAAATCAAACAAAATTGATTCAGAATATAAAGGTTTTTCAAAAAAGAGGATGTATAAGAATAAAATTAAAATATAACATAAATTAATAACACTCAAATAAATGCTGACCTCCACGACATGTTATGGAATATAATATAAATAATGACTATAAGATGTATGCATAATATCATTGTAAAAAATAATTGATTAAGGTCTAATAATTAACTGAGGCCATAAATTAAAATGTCAGCAACATGCCCAATCCTTGTGAACCCAATAATAATAAAAGACAAATTGGCATGCTAAAATCATAAAACTATACTAAATGCAGATTTACGAAAAGGGGCTTCAAAGTATAAGATCAAAAAGGTAGTAGTTGTTGTATCATTTTCAAGCTTTGTCCGAGTCCACCGAAATTGAAAGGGACTTGACTTTCAGCATTAGCTACTTGAGAATTTGTAAGTTCAAATGCAAATGAGACAGAGACACTGTATTTGGATTTATACTTGTAAGTTGTCACATGAATATGGTCGACTTTTTTACACCTTTGCAGAAAATCAACATAAATAGAGGAAAAATATTAATTTTAACAGTGTAATAATATAGCTAAAATAATAAAACTATTATTATCCTAAAATAAACTCCTACTACACAATACCACATACATAATACATGATAATTCCTTAATACAGACACTTTTGTTTAAAAGAATAAAAAGTTATTGGTGTGATCACCGTAACAATTCAATATTGCACATTTTTATTTCCTTTAATTTTTCACTTTTTCCTTCCGCAGTTTACAATAATATTTATGATGAAAAACATCTACAAAGATATCAAATTCCTAACTAATATTCGCCATATTCCAATTAAGCATAAATTTTTTTTATAAGCCAAAATTTATTAAAATTAAAAAGAAGATTTTTTTTTATAAGAAAAAAATAAAAGCCACAGACTGATAGAGGTTTTCTAACTATCAAACTTCCATTCAAAAGAAGCTAAACTCAAACATACAAATATTAGACCATAATTGTGTCGGGGGAAACCAGACTGATGATGGTCACAAACTAAACACAAATAATAGCAAAGAATTATCAACTAAGTTCGATTCACAATCACACTGCAATTTGAAACAAACTGAGTTATAGTATAATAGCATGCATTACCAACTCTTCTGTCCAACACATAACAGAAATCATTACATAAAATAAGAATGAAATGTGAGAATAGCGCGTCCAGTCAAAATAAATATATTTTCACCTGTTTCCCATTAATGACATGATTATCTTCGATAATTTTGTCAACAACTGAAGGATCTGCATAGGTTATAAAACCAAAGCCCCTAGGTTGTCCAGTGTACCGATCTTTCATAATCACTGAGTTGATAACATATTCAATTATAAATTCCTTGTAAGGATCACTGATCTCAGCCCTAAACATCCATGATTTTATAAATCCACATTATGGTTCACATGAATGAAGAAAGATGAACTTGAGTATAGCAAGGTGAGTAGGATCAGCAACCTACGTGAAAGTAATTGCAACTAATTATTGTTGCAAAAAAACAAAACAAAACAAAAATGAAATGACATCTAATATTCACACTCAAGGAATTGCAACTAATTAGAGCATGGTAACCATGATCCCTGACAACATAGTTGGTATCAAATGATATAGAAGCCATTAATAAATTTCCAATTGTATCGACACTGATACAAATTTGAGAAGTTATTGTACTTAGTTCTTTTTGGATACAAATACTTCGGGCAGTATTAAGTTAAGATTAAATTAACTATTGTATTTTAGCAAAAGAAGTTCTTAATTTCAACCTAACAAGGTAAAACCATAAGGAAATAACTCACTTTGTAAAGCCTGTATATGAAACAATTAAAATATATGATTTTGTTGATGATTACATTTGCACATGGAGAGGGGAAAAAAGGATGAAAAGGAGGAAAACAACAAGCAATGAGAAGCAGACCTGCAATTGAGTATACAAATAAATAAGAAGATCTCCTCCGATGTAGAATTTAGAGAATCCCACGGTTGCTTTAGCAGTCAAGTCTTCAAGAGAAGTCACAGAGAAGTAAAGTGATATATCATATAGGCTGCATATATTTCTAAGAGCTTCAATCTGAGTCCTCAGTTCCTTTATGTGCAGATAGATCTCAAATAATGTAACTTCAGAATGCACTATGCTCGTGAGAAATGTTTCCTCATAAGCCTCATGCAAAGGCACATTAACAGACTTTGCTGAGCACCTTAGGCCAACTGATGCATATACTGTATTAAGACCACAAATATACCCTTTTAATATCTTCCTTACGGCCACAGCAAAAGTCTGATTAACTACACTATAAGGCAAATGTTGTTCCCTCTGCATATCACTTTGACAATTGCTTTCAAATGTTGAGTGAAAACAAGAGAACCAAAGCACCCTATAGAGTTTAGTATCTTTCCCAATGCATGAGTGCTTGAAGATCGGTTCCACAGACTTGGAATTAGACGGAATGACCTGTCAGCTGGGTCAGTACAGAAGGCAGCAAAAAGTTTTTGGATGCAAACTAGAGCTGATTGCAAACCTTGCATAGCATTCAACGCTAATTTTACTATACTTGCCTCCTAAGACACAACAAGAAGAAAAAGGAAAAATCATGTCCGTGAGTTGACAGAAGAATACACCATTATATGCTACTGCTCAAGAAATTAAGAATAATATCATATTATCCATAAAAACTAAAAACCAGTCTATTAAATTACAAGAACTTCGAGTTAACATGTTTCATCATTTGGGTTTCTTGTTGAAAAAACAAATACACATTTAACTTATCAATTTTATTATTTTTAGATGCCTTTTGCTAGCTCTGCATTGATGTAGTGATGCAGCCTAAGAATTAGGTCATTAAAAAACACCAATGTAGAAAAACAAATTTGGAATTCACATAGAAATCAAAAGAAAATTTCACATCACAAATATGCCCAAGTTATATTTTCAGCTACCAGCCTAAAGAAAATTTTAAAAAATGGAAAATAAAAACGCCTTAGATTTCTCAAGAATTAACAATTATACACTTGAACCCACTCACAGAAATGGAAGAGAGAATGTGAAGCGACGATTGAGGGGGAGAGGGGTTCAGAGAATTGGAGGAGGAGCAAATGCCATTTTATGAAGGAATGGATTCCCAAGTAGAAGGAGGAAGCCATGGATCTTCCACCTTCAATTTGTCAAACAAAGATACGAAGTTGGTGTCCATTGACATTCTCTCGCTTTCTTAGTCTATGCTATAACGTGAAATGGCAAACTTTAAAGAGATGGTTTTTTTGCTCAAGGTTAAGTCGATGCCATTGGCATCGTCAAGCTTCATGGCGGACCCCAGCGGCGGATTGGAACCGGGGGTAGATTGAAAGAGAAAAGGGGCGGCAGCTTTTTGGGTAAACGGAAGAGAGAACAGAAATAGGGTTTGGGTTTTATATATATATATATATATATATATATATATATATTACTTTATCACACTTGAAATATATTTTTTAAAATTTTAAAAATAATTATATATATATATATATTATTAAATATTTTTTTATTACTTTTTAATTTTAATTAAAATTTAAAAAAATTAAAATATAAAAATATTTTTATCAATAATTATAATTTTTTTATAAAATTGATGTATTATAATTATTTCTTTAATTATCGTAAAAAAATAAAAAATTATCATTTAAGGTGGAATAAATATTTAATAATAGTGGACTCAGCATTTATGCTCTGCCGGTAGTAATAACGGATCACTATTGATTTTCCTGCATGTCCTTATCCTACAAATTAATTACTGCAATAATGAGCATGATATGCTACAATATGTTCAAATTGTGGACCGCCGATTTTTTTAAACTGTTGACCGAAATCGAAAATTACAAATTTTATAAACCTTAACCATTTATTTCGGTCCGGTTAACCTAAAAAATAGGTTCGATTTCGGATCAATTTTTCGGATTTTTGTGCTCAGCCCTAAAAACGATACCTTTCAGGAAAGCTATTTTTCCCTAATAAAAAGAACATCTAATATTATATATGTATGTAACTAAGTCTATTAAGTCAATTCATCATAATTATAAATTTATGAATAAGTATGAGTAAGTTGAACTGCAAATTTTATTGTCAAGCTTTAATTAGTACAAAAATTAATCTTTACACCATTAATTGACTCACAGAGCCAACCTATGCTATATCTTTAGGGCGTTTTCGTCCCCCTCCTGTTTCCCCTTTCTTTCAACATATATATATATATATATATATATATATATATATATATATATATCTTAAGTAATTTTTCCATTTGGCGCTTTAAAATTTTTGTTTGGCTACATGGCTCTCCTTCAAATTTTTTTTCTTCTCCCGCCTGTTGTTAAGCTTGATAATAAACCTACCTAGCTTTTATGTCGACAATTACTCAATGTTGCAAACTATTTTATTAAAACATTAACTTTTAATAATAAAAGGAATACCAACGGATTTACCAATAGAAAATCCTCTCACAAATAATATAGACTAATGTCTACTATAAAAATGTATTTATATATAAAAACAATATTTTATTAAAAAATAAAAAAATTTTAATTTTAATCATTTATTTTGTATTATTAAAACAAATAGCGAAGGATTACCGACAAAACTACTGTTGCTAAATGCCTCCAAAATATGTCCCTTTTTTTACTGACAGATTAGGACTTCCGTCGCTAATCTATCGATAAAACATTTAAAATAAAAGCATACATTAGATTACCGACGGACATTCTGTCGGTGCATAGAATAAATGTTTGTTATATTTACCGACGTAATTTATCATCGCTAATCCGTCACAAAATAATGGTGCCAAGAATTTCCGCCAATGTTACCGACCGTTTTTATCTTCCATCGCTAAAAAATTCACCATTTTGCAAGATTTTTATTTTTACTGATGGATTTTTAGTTCCGTAGCTATGCCGTCAATAATATCCCATTATTAGCGATGGATTTTATTTTTATAGTGTATGCTTACCATTCACTTGGGCTTTGATGTAGAAATGACGGTTATGATGTCTTCCTTCAACGGGAAAATCAACATTAAAGTACACAACATTTTCCCTAGTTCCTCCTTTGACCAAATCCAATAGCTTAGATGGTGAAATGATAGTAGCAACAGTAGACTCATATAAGGCCTTCACTAACTTGTACCTATACGATAAAGATTATCTCAACAAATCCCAAATGAAAATCTGGGCCTCGATCTTCTTCAGCTATTAAATGATCTAGTTCTCTTCAACCTCCTTTTTCAGTAGGCATCGTAATTAGGGCTTGATGCGTTTTGACCTCAAGCACCACCCTTCCACTTCTGGTTATTACCTTTACCTTTTTTATCCCCGATTTCCTCTTCAACTTTACTGGCCGAGCTCTAAATGTACATGGGCACCATTGCCCCTTCATCTTCACTTTCAGAGGGGGAGTCTCAATAGTCAATCATTGAAATTGGCCGATTTTCTTCAACTGGCTCTGTTACTTTTGGGGTAGAATGAGTAATGGTCATGTACTTATTCCTAAATAGGTCTCTTATCACATACCACTTAGGTAAGTTAGATCTAATCATAAACACTAGAGGCGGTAAAGCATTGTACCCTTCTTTCTTATTTTTTTTCTCTTTTCTCAAGATCTAAAATCTATTTACTATTTTACAGATTGAATCTTGTTCCTAAGGGTACGATAGTAATCTATGAGATGCCTTGTGTGCTGATGGTAGGCATAACATTGGTCCTCTCTGTGGTATAGCATCCCCTGACTCCTGATGGGTTTCGATGTCAATGGTTGCAACTTTTATCTTTTGTCAACTGATCTAACACCAATGACTTTCCTAAGTTAGAGTAGTACCTCTGATTGGCCTCCATAGTAGATACTTTAGCTGTCTTCCCACTTCTATTTGCTCTACTACTACTTCTAACAACCTTGTTTTTGCTAAAGTTCCTCTTTGCACCCTAATTACTAGCCTTCTTGGCCAAATACTCACTTTTAGCCTCTATCGTTATGTCTTTCAAGGACTCCCAATCCTTCAGTCCCTTTTATCTTTAAGCCATCCCTTAGCTAGGGACTTGCATTTTAAATAAAAGACCTAATATGGTTAACTATATCAGGCTTGGTCTTTATCTCCATCACTTAGTTCCTCCACCTTATTAGGTTCTTATGAACGGACTCATCTTGCTTTTGTAGGAGCAATTAGAGGTCTTTCAAAATGACCTCTATCTTTATCTTACAATCATACTATTTGAGGAACTCTTTAGCCTGTAAGTCCCAATTTTCCTTAGTGTGCTTATCAAGCCCATAATCCTAGTCTATTATCGAGCCCATTAAGTTAAACAAAAATACTTCACCTTTTGCTTATTGGTCAAGGTTGTCCCCTTCACGATAAAATTACACTACTTAACCTACGCAGAAGATTCAAAAGTACCATCAAATCTTAATAGACCTCACATCTTAAACCTTTGAGGGTGTTTCTCATCTCCATCTAAATTCCTATCCTTAGGGTTTATTTCTCTACCAGCAGACAATGATCGGGATATAGCCTTAATTCTCTCCTCTATCTTTTTGAAGGCTACATCCTCACCACTAGGGCCTCTATTCTTCACTATTACCATAAGAGGCTCAACCTCTTCTTCTCCTCTTCAATGTAGTCATTCTTAGGCTCATGCCACCTTCTCTCCTCACCTCAAAAGGCAAGACTCGAAGCTTTATAGCAACTATCTGGATAATGTCCCTAACATAAGTTAGCTCTGATAACATATAGGAAGGTGCTCCATGCTGAGTTCCGGGAGGACATGCTAAGGGAGCCACCAAGCCATTGAGCAGGGCTATCATCCTTTCCTTAAACTGTTTGAATCACCTATCTAACCTCCTATCTATCATATCCTATAGAACTAGAGTAGCTGAAGCTAAAACTAATCTATCCTTTCACTTGGACATCCTTATACCAAGATATTTTATCATTCTACCTATCTTAATTCGCTGTCTCTCATCATCATCCATTTCTTCTTCTATTGTAGTTTCTCTACTACTTTTTGAAAGATCGATTAAACCAAACTTTGAATTGATCTAAGACCCTAACTCTGAACTTGACTTTGATTATAACATTAGTAGCTCAAACACTGATCTTGGGATAAAAGATAGTTTGACCCTCTAGAGCACCTAAATGAATCTATGATGGCAGCAAAAGTCTAATGTCAAGGATGATACATGATGATTAATGCATGAACATGGTATATACATATGCATAGATGCAATGAATGTGTTAATTAGAAATCAATCCCAACCACATACAAGTAAAATAAAGCCTCTCAACCTTATCACTCCTACAGAAGAGGTTGTGCAATCTCTTTCCCAAGTGGGGTTAGCTTATAGATCAACAAGGAACCTAATGGATGTGTATAGCGCACGGTGGAGAACCTATAACATAACCTCTTTTAATTGAAAGCATTGGCACATGGATTTTAGCCATTATGAATTTTTGAGCAATTTATACAAATCAGGTTAGGCCTGATGAGGCATGGTAGCCTTTGACTAATGCCCTCCTAATTTGTTTGAGTGTGTTCAATACATAAGGGTCCATATAGCAAGCAAGGATTGTTATGGTTATACAACCCAAGGAAATAGCTATCATCATTACATAGGTTGCATTCGAGTGATGAAATTTTAAAGACACCCAAGCATGATTGCTAATAGATCTAGCTCATCACGTGAATAACGATCGATGGCTCACGACTTCATATATCAATTAGTACTAGACTTGGGCTGTTGGGTCTCCTTAACACCTCCCAAAATTGAGTGAATATAGGGCATGCTTCAGGATAGCACCGAGGCTAAAAAAAAGACGTTTAACTTAATTCTAAGGCTCTAGCTTGTTTGTAAGAAATGCAATTTCAAAAGAAGATAGGATTAATAATAAAATTTAATCATAAGTAACTTAACCAAAATGCTTTTAGGAGCAAGGTCTTTTAGTTTTCCAGTAGAGTCGCCACTATACACACGTCTGAGCCTACTCGATTCCAGTTGGGTTCTTAGGGGCCCATTTTTAGGTTCTAAGATCGGATTATGCTCTCTATAAATTATAGATTGGCCACTTCCAATAAAAAGGGGTTAAGCCCTAATTATTATTAATGGTTAACCTATGAAGGAGTCCAATGTGGGCTCAAAGAGGCAAGTATCATGAAGTTTTCATGTAATAGGATGTTGGAAATGATTTTCAACCTTTTGATTCCCAAATAGAGATTGACATTTGGGATATAACTCTTACTTGGCATCTCGATTAGTTGTTTCTTATAATTAATTTTTAATTTCACAATCCACTACCTCCCTTCTCACACGATTCAATATGATAAAATTAAATAAACGCATCAATCAACTTAAGAAAGTGGTAAATAAAGCAAGTAAATAAAAAAAATAAATCCCCTACTCAAGCTATTATAAAGGCAAATTATCCAACTGAAAAGGATAAAATACATATATAAATCAAGAAATTCATTAAGTTTGGAAACATTGGTTCCCACATGTATATTTACAAAAAGGAAGATAAAGAGTTTTTATTAATTTTAAGAAAACATGAGATGAGTGATCCCAATTTTAATGAAAATAAGACCCTTCCTTTATTTATGTGATTTTGAGGTGAATATTTGGACATTGGTTCATTTTATTTGAAAAGCCTAAATTAATTATATACAAAATATTTAAGTGACTTTTAATTAATTAACGTGCTAAAAATTCCTTTTTTACTAAATTTTTACAACTCAAAATGATATACATCAAAAATAAAATAAGGTATTAAAAATAAATAATTGAAACAAACCATGAAACAAGAGATAATAAATCAAAATAAAAGAGAACATTAATGAAATATAATAAAAAAGGGGTGAAAGGGGGTAGAAAAGAACCACCTAAGAATAAACCACCAAGCCAGACTAATTCTTCCAAAATACTCCATAAATAGAGAAATAAAATTGCTCACATGAGTACATAAAGAAAGTAAATTATTTCTCAAGTAAAACATCACAAAGAAAATTAAAACACATAGAAAAACATGTTGGAATAATAAAATATGGACAAATATAATAAAAATCATGCTAAAATAAGGAAAAATTAATATTAAAATTCATTTAAACATATAAAATTAACTAAATTAGCAAAATAACATTAAAATATGTTAAAATAGGTGAAATAGGGGCCACAGACGACCTAAGGCAGGAGACAGATAGCCATAAGAAAGGGAGAGACGCGATGAGGAGAATATGACCCTAAAACATGCCAAACTAAAGAAAACATTTGAAATATGACTTAAATCATTCCAAAACAACAAGAAAACAACAAACTTAAGGACTAAAATAAGATATTTTATCATGCATCAATGGAAGTATATAAACCTAAAATTTATTCAAATACTTTAAACAATAACAAATCATCATGGCATTTATGAAAATGCATATAATATTAAATGACATAAAAATAACAGAAATCATGACATTATAAATAGAGATCAAACATAATTAACTATATGATTGTGATATGGCTTAGACAGAAAAAAAAAAGTTTAGGGTCCAAAATTTTACCCTCAATATTTTTAATTATGTAACGCTGGAAACAATAATTTTAACTTCGATCCTCGATTCCTTAGTTCAAAAAATAAAAAAGTGTGTATATTTAGTGTGAATGATCATATAGAGCCTTGGCTTTCGAGAATAGAGAATTAACTTTCTTTCTCTCAAAATTTTGCTCTTTTCCCAAGTGTGAGAATCCCCCTTTTGAATCCTTAATTTTTTCCCTTTTTATTTCTGGAGAAGAGTTAAAGATCAACTCTAACTCTAATTCTCCGAAAAAGGAAGATTTCATCCCCTAAAATCCAGCCTATAATAAATCCTTAAAATATGATCTTTTATCCCAAATTTTCAAAACTGGAAAATGTAAAAAATCTACAAATAACCCTATAAATGGGCATTTATCATTGATAGATGGTTGCCCCTTATATGATTCTTTAGAATTATAAAAATACCCTTGAATCTAACCTAAACTGAAGGAAAATAACCACAAATGGCCATTTCTCTAAGATAACTGATCGTCTGTCATTGTCAGCGGTCCAAACTCATGGTATTTTGAAATTATTTTCAAACTCTTGGAAAACCAAAAACATTTATCAAAATGTGGATATTAAGGTGAAAGCTTCAAGATTCACGTTCTTTTTCAAAAATATATTATTTTCTCATCATCAGGTAACCCGAATCTAGGTTGCCTCAAGACACGATATCTATACCCTGCTCTTGACAATCATTGTGACCCTACTTCAAAGCTATAAGAACTTGCCTTCTTAGGTAGCCATTCCCCATTTGTTCTTAGATCATTTTCTTGTTCAGTGTCGATCAAGTTTTGGATTTGATCTCTTAGAGTACAATAGTAATTAGTCTCATGCCTTGTATATTTATGGAAAGCACAGTACCAATCTGCATTATATCCAGTAACTTTTGGTTCCTTGCTGGCCTGGGTGTCACACGACAGAACTTCCCTTCTTTCATAAAATGAGTGAGATACCAGTATAGCGACTTATCTATGAAGGAATACTATTGCTTAGTGGACTTTATCGCTAACACTTCTGTTGCCTCACCATCACTATCTCTACTATTACTGCTACTGTTGCCATTTGAATTAAGCTTGAAATACATGTTCCAAGTTTGAACCAAATTACATTAAACAAATAAGTACTCAAATTTCAAAGATAGTTGGACATATGGAAACCAATATAGGTTATATGTATCTAAGTTATAGTTATATCTAGTTGTGAATAGTTGTTATATATGAATAAGTATGTAAGGGTAAGTGTGATAATATAGTAGCATGAGACCTACAAATGAATGCTAGTTAAATGATATTTAATAATATGAAAAATACATGAATATTTAATATAGGAAGAATTCATAGGCATGAGATTGCATCTCGAGGTACCTTATTGTATTGTTGGCAACTGGCCATCAGGACTCGTCTATTAGTCCTTTATTTCTCTTATTCTCCCATTTTGCTCTCATATTTCTCACTTAAGTGAAAAATTACAATTTAATGCCTAAATTTTCCTTTTTACATAAATTTCATAATTTTTCACTAATTTTGATAATTTTTTCTTTCTTTGGCCTTTACACCACATTAAGCCTAAAATTTACACTTTAGTCCCTATACTTACCAATGAGGCTATAAATTATACTTTGGTCCCTGAAATATTTCCATAATTATGATTTTGCTCTCCTTTGCATATTTTATCGTTTAAATTACTTTAATCACTTTTTTGAAAATGATGTTCAAAATTTCATAGGATTTTTGGGCAAAATTACAGACAATTATAGACCTCGTTAGGTTGTCCTTAAGTCTACTAAACCAATGGTCAAGATTCTTCCATTACTGTTTAATTTAATGGCTTATTTTTAAGCCACTTTTCATGGTTTCATTAGTTTCTACACTTCTTTATCCCATACTAATGCATGTAGGTGATCATGGCTTATTTCCTAATGAAAAGTATGCCCATAGATAAATTAAATATGGCATTTTAGCCTACTAACTAATTTAACTTTAGTTTTTCATCATTTTTTTGAAACTGGTGTTTAACTCACTAGAGTGCTTTGAAAATTTTCTCTACTTGAATTAACATACGTAGAAGCATGTGGTTAAAATTTTAAGTCATTATCACATCGGTTCGGTATATTTCCAATTCCAAAGGCAAAATCAGCCAATCCAAAATCTAAAATTTTAAAACTATTAGAAAGTTTATTTTTCATTTCGAATAGCTATTTTGTGCTATTTCTAATGGATCTATGTGATCAAAATAATTTTTTGAGGTCTTCGAAATGTTTTAAGACTCGGTCAAACTTATGGTCAACTAATTTTATAGTACGGAGTAAAAATTTCACTATCTATTTTGTGGACCTAATTAAGCTCAATTTCATCTCAAATCGCACCAGTTGACTCCATTTAATACCTATTTTCTTATCTAGTAGTTAAATAAAACTTCTCACAGGGTCACCCATCTTAGTATTTCCCTAGGCTAAGTTTATTTAACACTTATATACTTTTAAATTTTTCCATATAATGCCATTGTAATCATACCAAAAACTATCCTAAGGTTACTGTTCTTGCTCTAAAATTTATCTTGCATGTCAAATGCAAATTTTAAGGTGTTACGATTTAATCCTCATTTTCTTGCATTATTAAATTTTCCCCTAATAGTGCCAAATGAAAATTCTGGAACCGAATATACAGGATAAGGACTCCAGTAATGTAAATGGGCTGGAGGGGCCGCTTGACATAATCCTACTACTTTAGATTATATGTGTATGTGTGAGGTGACTACTTGATGTAGCCAATGCCTCAATTGTAAATCTAGTCTCATGGTGCTACCATGATATATGTGTCCCTATGGCTAGCCATTATATCCTATGATCCTGATTACCCATTATACACTAAGAGCAATTATTTTATTCACTTTATTTCATGATTTCATGAAACTTTTCATGTCATTCAAGTTATGCCATAATTTTTATTTGCTTATATCTTGCTCATTTATGCACAATATATGTACAATCATCATAATTAAGTGCAACATTATACAAATAAAGCATAAACATGTAATTTCCATAAGGTAACATATTTGGCCACATTAGGTTCATCAACATGCATTATGAATTTTTATGTCATTTCACATCTCATAAGTTCCCTTAATCATATTTAGCCTTCATCTAAAAGTACACATTCAAAATATGATTATAACCTTTTAATACCTAAATGGACACCAATATGTTCCAATTATGTACATTATGTTCACATGAAATTTAAGATTCTAATCATGTATACTACATTCATATATCATTTTATTGTCCTAATGATGCCAAATCTTCTATCAATTTGTCAATTGTTACATGATAACCTTAGGTACCCTACTTGACCACATTGAGTTTCCTCACTTTTTAATTTGTTTATTCTTTAATTCTTTGTCATTATGTGTTATTAATTCGTTTTATTAACATATATGAAATCATTTCACATTTAGACCTAAGTTGTCATAGTTACATAATGTAAAATTAAGTTAAATTCTAAGAATTAAATGATATTGAGTATAAAATTGTATCTACTAACCTCAAATGGCTTGAAAATCACCTATTCTTCTTTCTCTTTGCCTTTCCCCTCCTTGCTCTTTTCTTCTTCTTGGTTTCCACTTTTAGGCTGAATTGGAGGAGGGAGATTTTATGAGTTTATGCCATAAATTTCAACACATAAATGCTACTAAACAACTATATGATGGTCTACAAGTCTATAATAAAATTCCTAATTAATTATAATAAAAACTAAAGATTTACCTAATTAATGCAACTTTATCTCATTAAAATTCCTTATTTTCCAAGCCTTATTTTGCTCTAATTTGATTTTTATGATGAAGAGGATATCTTCTAGTGTGCATATTAAATTAAGGCTTAAGATTTGGTGGGAATTGGAAGAAGTGAGAACAAAAATTGTGGGAAGGTAATACAGACGGTGATTTGGTTTTATGAGGAACAAGAGTGAAGCATGGTAGATTTTTGGATAGAAATATAGAGAATTATAGACCTTCTAAGTTGTCCTTTAGTCCACCAAATCAAGGGTCAAGATTAATCCATTTACTATTTGATATAATGGCTTAATTTTAGGCCAACTATCAATGCCACATTAATCCCTATAATGTCAATGCCACATTAATCCCTACAATTTCTAATACAAAATTAATAGATGCATATGATCTTACCCCATTTTATAATGACATTTATGCCCTTGTTGTTGGTTTTTGATAGGGAAAAATAAAACAAAAATATAGTGGATAAAAAGAAACCTACCTGGTCTATACGATCCAGTGGACTCAATCAAGAAAAAGTAACAATTACCAACCTCGTGAAGCTTAAAAAATCATTTTATAGGTGTTATGTCACACGAAATGAACACCCTTTACTGGATCCACATTTGAACGTAATGAAAAAATTCACCTAGGGTGCTTGCTCCATTCCTTGGTAGCTAGGGTTTGTGATTTTCTATTCTTTCTCAAAGGTTATAGAAAATTGTTTTCTTTCACTCACTCACAAAAGTGACGTTTGCCACTTTTAATAAGTGTTTTCATTAGGATTTAAACTATACATATCATGATATATATAGGTGATCTAACCCTAATTTAGAGAGAGAGAGAGAAAGAGAGAAAATTTTAAGCCCATATTTCGTATTAAAATAAGAAATACTTTATTTTTTATTTAAAATAAGAATTGTAATATTAATCTTAACTTTTTTTTATTTACTTATTTCAAATTTTAACTTGTCATAAAATCAAATTTGAAATGCCTGAATTAGCCCTTATTCCATTTATCACATTTTATGTGTACGACTTAATAGGTTCATATTATGTTGGCAGTAAGCCCCAAAATCATCACGGGCTCATAAGTTATAAGCAGCCTCTAGCAAGATATTATGACTACCTAAATAATATGAATATCGATAATTTAATTTTAACCTAATAGAACATGTTATAATCCCTTTGTCACATGATATCTTATTTAAACATAAGTCATCCTCTATGTCAAATTTATATAGTTCAAACATATAATTTCTCGATCACTATGTGGACTGATAATATCAAATGATATTGATCCCTCCATCAATTCACTGGAGCACAACCATGTATTTCTTAATCCTACTTATTGATAGGCCTAATAGATATCTCTCTTATAAGATAGGGAGAAATTCCATCTTTATTATTCACTATTGATAAGTATGAATTATATTGTATTATAAGTGTGTGTTTAGTGTGCTTATTGTGTGATTTTAATGTTAATTTAGTTGATTTAATATTTAATTTCTTAATTTGTTGTTTTAGTTGCTTAATTATGTAACTTGGTGTTTTTAGGGGTTTAATTGAAGAAAAAGAAGACAATCTAAGGATTAAAGTGAAGAATTTAGCTTTAGGAAGTTTTTAAGTAGTTAAGCTTTTGTTCGTGAGTTCCAAAGTCAAAACACTTAGTGGAGTGACTTTTCACTCTACCAAATGGGGTATAAAAGGAGTAAAAAAGGCATATGATGGAGTGATTTATCACTCTATCAAGCAATCCAAAGAAGAAGTACAGCATGAGGTTACTCGATGGAGTGATATTTCACTTTACCAAGCCAAATAGTATAGTAATGATTAAAATTCTTTTCATCTGCTGAAATAAAAATTTCTCTACTGAATAAGAAGTTTGAAGGCACAAAACTTCCTCTTTATATGCTATAAATACAAAACTAAGCACCAAAACTAGGAGAGACAATTTTTTCATAAATTTTAGCTTTAGTTTTTGTATAATATTTTTCCAGTAGTTTAGTTTATTTTTTCTTATTGTTTTTCATAGTTTTCAATCCTTGTAAAGACTCAAGCTTTTTATTGGTGTGCTGAGAAGTCATCAAGAGTAAGTTTGAATCTCCATGAGTATTGTATCTCTTTATCTTTATTTTCTTTCATTTTATTCATGTTCAGTAAGTAAGTTTCTTCTCTTTTTCTAAGGGAAACTTGAATCCTCATACTTTTACTGTAAAAACTTGAGTTTGAGCTTAAATTCAATTCTAGTTGTTATTTCTTAATTCCTATACTAATTCTTATTTTGAGTTATGATTGTGTTGATGATTGATGTATTGAATAAATTGTTAATTGTCAATTTCACTTATGATTTATGATATGTATGTTCTTAGCTTATTTTTCTCATGTTGATATATTATTACATTCTGAGAATTAAGGTATTGATTTATTGTTTATGGGTTGATTTTAAATTAAGAATGTCGAATTAAGAATGGGCTAGATTTAGATCTCTCGAGAGAGGATCGAATGAAGGTTTAGAAGTTTAAAATTGAATCTTTATGCTAGGTGTTAGATTGTTCTTAAATAAGGAATTCCATGCTTAGAATGATACTTTGAATAAGATATATGTATTTATTTTCATTGGTTTTTTCATAATTGCTTGTGTTACCTTTGATCAAAGTCATTATAGTATAAGTTGAGGTGGATAGTTCCTTTAGTAAAAGTGTTTTATTTATTGATTTATGTTTAATTTATGTTCATTTAATCTTAGTTTTAGTTTTAGTTTCGTTTTCTTGGTATTTAGTTTAATTCTTGCCTTTGATTCAAGAAATAGGAAAATAGTCTTAGCAATCCATGTTCCCTTGGGTATGATATTTGGGATCTTAATCATATTTTCCTATATTACTAGCTGATCTAGTATGCTTGCTAGACATCGATCAAATTTTTGGCACTATCACCTAGGAACAACGATGTTGTTTGTTTAATATCTTTGATTGAGTTAGTCTGAGATTTTTATTCTATTTTTTATTTGGTGATTTTTTTCAGGAAAATTTTAAGATTTTCTTCAAGATGATGCAAGATGATGTCTAAGATTGTAAATTGTTCTTTTTACAATAACAATTGAATGATTTAAAGAGAGAAATTGAGAAGCTCTCGTATACACATTAACCAAATTCACCACCATCCTTTGTTGAAGAGTCTTTTCCTCCATGGGTTTTGAAAGCACAAATAGAAAAATTGAGGAGAGAAAATTAAGAATTGCAATATTCATAAGAGGCTAGTGGGAGGTTACATTAAAAAGTCAAGAGGAAAAGTTTAGAGTTTAAGAGGAGAAGTTAAAAACTCAATAGGAAAAGCTTAGAATTCAAGAAGAGAAGTTAAGGACTCAGGAGGAAACAATCAATAATCAAGAGAGTTTATTCTGAGATAAAGAAGAAGGAATTAAAAGGTTGAAATCTAAACTAAAACTGTTAAGTGTTTCAATGCAATTTCAAGGTGATGGTAGTAAGGACAAGGAAACAAATCATTCATTAAGGGTGGATAAAGAAGTAACTAGTTGTGAGGTGTACAAAGATGAAAAGGAACAATTCATATTTGAAGACAAATCATGTGTTTATTTGGAAGGTGTATTTGAATCTCTTGTGAAGGATTTATTACCAAAAGAGCAAGAAGTGTTAAATTCTCAAGTGGAAGCACTGAATTCAGTCTATTTGAAGAATTTATTTAGGCTAGAATAGTCAATAGAGTTCATATTTGAAGAGCCAAAGGAGGATTTATATTTCATTAAGGATATGGAGTTTCCAGCTTTGGTGAACTATGACAAGTTTCTTCTACTGATCGGAGAAAATAAGGAGTAAAGTCCAAAAAAACCCATATATGGATCACAAGCTCGACCTCCAGAGAGTAACAAGAGTCGAGCTAGGACTCAATAAACTAAAACTCTTCTAACCCTTCTCTTTAATTTTTCAATCAATTTTTTTATAAGTTGTGTTTTGTTTTCTTTTTTATTTCATAGGTTTCTATAGTTTAATTTACGTTCTTCTTATTTTTTTTGTTTATTGTGTTTTTGGTCTTTTAATTCAAGTTTAAGATTTGGGGTGAAATGAAGCTACTTCTAATATTTTTGTGTTTAATGATTGTAATTAAAATAGTAAATGCTTCTGGGGTAATTATAGAGCTCATATTATTTTTGAAGTAAGGAAATCACAACTTAATTGAACTTAATATAAATTTATGTTTCTTAAGTTGTTTTCTTTATTTAGGTGTGAGTTTGACTTATATTTGCTTAAGGCTTTATGAACTAAAGAAAGAACTATTCATTTGCTAAGTTAAAAATGGATTTGATATGTACTTCAACTGATTTATAGGTTTTCATATTGTTTTGGCATGATCTTAAATTTATTTTGAGTGAAAAGGATTTGGTTGTTTTATATGACTTGATTCAATTGATTGCTAGATTTGCATATTACATGACATGAGTTAATTTGAGCTTTAAGAGAATTTAGATGGCTTGATTAAGAAAAAGGCTTATGTGAGTATGTATAAGTCATGTTTCATCCACTTTATGTTGTAACTTGTTTATATGTTTCAAAAATCAAGTTTGATAGAGTTTTAACATAAATTGGTTCACGCTAGGATTTACATGAGTGAAGGTTTAATTTTGAGTTAATGTTATTATTGGGGATTGATTAAAATGTTTTGAAGGAATTAAGGTAAGAATAGGTGAATTAAATTTAAGTTCGTGCTAGACTATGAAGAAAAAATGAATTTTTAGAGTGCAGTAGAAACATAACTCTCATGATCATAAAAACACTCACCTGTGTGTTAATAAGGCAAAATTTTATGTTGGAATCTCGTAGCCTCGAGCTCAACCAAGCACCTTCTTTGCTCTCCCACGCATACTGCCACCCTACTTACCATAACCTTGCTCAACCTAGTGCCTTGCTCACTCACCCACATCGACCTGCTACCAACCTTACTTGACTGCATTTCTTTGCCACTCGCCTGTATGGCTACCTTGCTCACCCGAGCCTCCGCTTCACTCAACCATGCATTTAGCTTCTGCCTTTTGGCACTCATCTCCTCACTCTCTTGTGCCCTCCTCTTCATATCACCTTACTTGCCCACAAAGCCCGCCCCACCTTGCTTTTTTCTCACCCACATAGCACTCGTTCACACATCAACCTTCACTCACTTAAAATCAACTCACATTCTCCCAAGTAAGTAAGGCTCAATAATATATTTGTTTTATCTTTTCTTAATTATTTCAAAGCAAGTAAGTGTAATTCTTTTACAATTTTAGCATTAACATTATAAATTGATAAAATTGCTTTTTGAATTGGTTTTTGTTCTTACATTCTTGGGTTGATTTTAAACCTTCTTTTGAGCTAAATTGCTTATTGCTTTTTACATTTTCTACCATCTAAGCTTGTAATATGCATGCTAATAATGAGTTATGTGATTTTTGGTTTAAATTTAACGTTCCAATTGGTTTTAATTTTGCTTTAGCAAGGTATGCACACAAAGTATTCGATGAGATGCCTAAGTGACTAAATATCAAAATTTTCGCGTAAATTTTCTTAGCTTATGCTTTGATTATTTACTCTCATATACAATTAGTTCATTCTCAATTGTCATCTATGCCTTTTGATACATTTATAACATGCTTGACTAAATTCTCTTAGAAGAAAATGTTAAACCAATAATTTTAGGCACATTTTTATGCTTGCTTTGCCTTATGCTACCTTTTGGTCAATTGGCATTATGTTATGCTATCTTCCCCATATCACATTGACTCTTACCTCACTACTCTTCTACTTTGGAAATAGATTGAAAATGTGCTTTTAACATGTTAAGAATTAAGTTCTATCCATTTATTTGTCTTAGTTTTATGTGTATTGTAGTTTCAAGGAAAAAGAGTGGTGACTTCTTAAAAGTGGTTGAACTTTGAAAGTAAAAGGAATTCCAGTGTTATTTCTTCCAAAAAAGTGCTTTGAGTTTAGGGGTTAAGGAAGTAAGTAATGGAGAAGGGGTATGTTCTAATTAGCTTGGAAATTTAGAAATATTGATCTATTCCATCAAAGAATGGTAATTCTTTTTTATTATCTATTATTCATTTTTTGATAACCACATAACAACCTTTAAAATTCCTAGTTATTCTATGTTTATTTTTTAGTTGTTTAGCGAAGATGACTTTTAGGTTTCGATGCTAAAGGAGAGGCTTATGGTATTTCTAGAGTTTTAAGCACGAAACCACTTGTACACTTAGTTATACATCAATTTTAAAGCTTGATTATGAAGTGCATTGGTGTTTTGATTTTGAAAATTGCTTAAAATATTTTGGTCTTGCACACACATATGGAAACTAGCTTATATGTTCTTGATTAAATCTAATTTGGTTGAAATTTTATTAAGTGCTTTTGCTAATTGCCAAAATTAGTTTTGAATTACATGATACTGAGTTAAAGTTTGATAGTTTTAAGGAGTTGATTTGTTTAGATTTGCTTGGAAGCGAGCAAAGGCTAAGTGTGGAGTATTTGATAAGTATGAATTATACTATATTATTAGTGTATGTTTAGTATGCTTATTATGTTAATTTAATGTTAATTTAGTTGAATTAATATTTAATTTCTTAATTTGCTGTTTTAGTTGCTTAATTATGTAATTTGGTATTTTTAAGGGTTAAATTAAAGAAAAAGAAGACAATCCAATGACTAAAGTGAAGAATTTAGCATTGGGAAGCTTTTAAGGAGTTAAGCTTTTATTCATGAGTTTCAGAGACAAGCCACTCGATGGAGTGATCTTTGCTCTATTGAGTGGGTATAAACGGAGCAGAAAAGGCTCACGATCAAGTGATTTATCACTTTATCAAGCCATCTAAAGAAGAAGTGCAGTAAAAGGTTACTTGATGGAGTGATATTTCACTCTACCATGTAAGAGAGTTCAATTACCGATTGAAATTCTTTTCCTCTGCTGAAATAGGAAGTCATCTACTGAAATGACAAGTCTTTTAGTAAATAGGAAGTCTAAAGGCATGAAAATTCCTATTTACAAGCTATAAATAAAAAAATAATCACCAAAACTAGGAGAGACAATTTTGTCATGAATTTTAGCTTTATTTTTTGTATAACAGGTTTCCAATAGTTTAGTTTAGGTTTTCTTATTGTTTTTCTTAATTTTCAATCCTTGTAAAGACTCAAGCTTTCTACTAGTGTGCTGAGAAGTCATCAAGAGCAAGTTTAAAGCTTCATAAGTATTGAATCTCTTTATCTTAATTTTCTTTCATTTTAATCATGTTCGGTATGTAAGTTTTTTCTTTTTTGCTAAGGGAAACTTGAACCCTCATACTTTTACTATAAAGACTTGAGTTTGAGCTTAATTTCAATGTGAGTTGTTATTTCTCAATTCTTGTGTTAATTCTTATTTCGAGTTATGATTATGTTAATGATTGATGTATTGAATAAATGGTTAATTGTCAATTTCACTTTTAATTTATGGCATGCATGTTCTTAGCTTATTTTTCTCATGTCGATATAATTTTGCATTCTGAGAATTGAGGCAGTGATTTATTATTCATGGGCTAATTTTAAGTTAAGAATGTTGAATTGAGAATGGGCTAGATTTAGATCTCTTAAGAGAGGGTCTAATGAAGGTTTAGGATTTTAAAATTAGATATTTATGCTATGTGTTATATTGTTACTAAACAGAGTTCTTAATGCTTACAATGATATTCTGAATAAGATATATATGTTTATTTTCACTATTTTTTCCATTATTTCATGTGTTACCTTTAATCTAAGTTATTGCAATAGAAGTTGAGGTAGATAGCTCCTTTAGCAAAAGAGTTTTATTTATTGTTTTGCGTTTAATTTATGTTCATTTAATCTTAGTTTTAGTTTTAGTTTTGTTTTCTTAGTATTTAGTTTAATCTTGCCTTTAATTCAAAAACTTGCAAAATAATCTCATATTAATTTAATTCACTTAAAGATATTTGGCTTAGCAATCCATGTTCCTTTGGGTATGATATTTGAGACCTTAATCTTATTTTCCTAAATTACTAGTCGATCTTATACACTTGCTAGACGTCGATCAACTATCCTCTACATAATTCTCATAATGTCCAATCATAACCTTCATTATTATTCGATTAAAGATAATATTTGATTATGTCAAAACATAATGTTCCTCATATAGGATACTGTGATAATCTTATATCTAAGGATCAATAACATAACTATAATGAGATAACTGATGACATTAACCCATATAGTATCTCATTATGGGTTTATCCAGTTCCCTCTTTTCCAACAAGTACCTAAAAGTTTGATTTATATCACCATATATAATTATCCCATGATTATCAATAAAACTCATACTAGTCTTTATTTATCATTATTTCTTTAATGATAAATGACTAAGAATAGCCAAAAAAAACATTAAATTGTTATTTACAAACATTATTATATTGTAACATGCCAAAAAAATAATAATTTCAAGAAAATCCAATTTTATAAAATGAAATGTGATATTACATAAATGCATGGCCTAGGGCATAACCACTAACAATCTCCCACTTGCACTAAGCCTAATCATATAAGTGTCTAATACCTATGGACCTAGTATGATTATCATGTTTGGCTTGTGGGAGAACGTTTGTAAGTGGATCAATAATGTTGTCATCTATTGGTACTCTGCATATTTTGACATCTCCTCTTTTAATGATTTCACGAATGAGATGAAAGCACCTGAGTATATGTTTAGATCTTTAATGGGATCTGGGCTTTTTAGCCTATTCTATAGAACCATTATTATCATAATAAAAGACTATATGGTTTGTGATACTAGGAACTACTCCCAATTAAGTAATGAATTTCTTGATCCATATTGCTTCCTTAGCTACATCTGATGCTACTATAAACTCAACTTCTATTTTAGAATCAGTGACAATGCTTTATTTAGAACTTTTTTAGCTAACAACACCTGTAGCGCCCTCTATGCAAATACCCTATTACACATGTATCATGAATACTACTAATCATGCTTATGCTTCATATTCATTTAACTATCATTTAGCCATATGGTTTCATATGATTATATTCGTGCTACAAGTCTATTCCTGTTTCTCATTTCATATCTAGTATCATGCATACTAAACTATATGAATATTATTTCATGTACATCACATGCACACATGTTCTTTCGTAGCTTTACTACTAGTGAGTTACAATATTCCACATAGGTTATATACATATCATAAGATAACTGGCCATTATACAAAACATATGATAGTTGTAATACAAAACATCCTACATCAAGGTTATAAGTCGATGGTTGGCCCTTCCTGATGCAGAGATCATCCCTCAATAAAAGTCTTACTAACTGTACCTACACGGATAAATAACCCGTGCTAAGCTATAAAGATTAGTGGGGAATAACTAAAGATGGATGACCACTCACATAGGTCATCAAAACATACATATACAATATATAAATACTATAAACAACATGTACCACATATCATGGCAATAATAACATATACTTTTAGGCATAAAGCATATTCTCATGTACATAAACCTTGTACCCAAGAGAGTAACACATATTTCATTTTCATAATTCATATAGATGGCCATTTTTCATGTGAACATATTCAAATGAAACATAATCCCTGTGGGTAAACCAATAATGTAATCCACACTATCAATCTTTAGTCAAATAACTTTAACTGTTTAATTTTGATCATTACTGTGAATAACGTTTAGCCTGCCTTAGCTTTATTAGTGGATAATGGGAACTATGGATATACATCGGTATCAAAAGAAGGATATCTGAAGATATCAGATCTATAGACCCAAACGGGGCCAAACTGTACTGTGGACCGGTCAAGCAGACCCAAACAGGGTTGCCTATCAACCCAAATGGGGTTGATCATGATCCAAACGGGATCATATATACTATGGACCCAATTGGGCCAAACTATGGCAGCTGCAATTTCCCTATAGGCGCCTATCTATCCACATCTAAAACTCTATCGCAGGCAGAACTATATTCGTGTTCAATTCACATATTAATACTGTATTCATAGTATACTGTTGCACATATATAGAGTCTTGTAATACTATGAGTTCTCTGGTGCATAATCAGACATATGTACATTTTATATGCCAAGTTATACATCTGGCTATTCAAATCTGTATGAATTTACAATTTTCATCATAACATATAAGCATGACATATAATCATCATATCATATACTTGATCATGCTCTCATTAAGCATTTCACATGTTCGTAGTCATGCCAAAACATCTCCTATCTCATAGGGCAATTACATGCTCATATACTCATATATATAATCATAAATTTACATACCTGTGGGTACATTCACATATAGTTGACTTATTCTCATGAGCATGTTACCAATATATATATATATACCTTTATCATCATTCAAATCATGTGATGTACAAAATATCAACATATTTCCATATGGGCATATACACATGCCAAGGTCATACTATTATAGTTCCTATTTCATAGCATAGGTACATGTCACAATGTGTACTATCATGTCATAGGATTACATGTGTATATATATATATCAATTTGGCATGTGACAATCATGTACAAAACTATTTACATGTATAGGAGATATTTCATCACTAGTCTTTATTCATATACACAAATGAATGCATATGTATGCATATAAATCCTTCATTGATAGTCATATTACATGCCTTATGCAATTAACTTTACTATCACATAAACAACTATTTGTCTCAATTACTTAAAAATCATATTATCAAGTGTAGCAAAAATCTGCACATTAATGTAAATTCTATTTCTGTGAGCAGTCTAGGAAACTAGTCCGGATTCAACCCTAGATTACATGCACTTAAAGACATATTTAAGATTAGGTTTCTTCATATGAAATATAGGTATAGAAGTCTATTTTTCAATGCAAAAAGAATCACTCAATTTGCTATTTTGTAGCTCAATTATGAGCAAAACAATCCAGGTAGGTCATTCAGTCGTGAAGGAGTGTTCGACTCATGAAGAGCTTCACGAGTGAAGCAAATAGGGTAAATCTCACGACTCGTGAAGGAGTTCACGAGTGGAGAAGAAAGGCATATATCACGACTCGGACTAAAATTCACGAGTGACCCTAGATAAAGAAATGCTCGACTCGTGAAGAACTTCACGAGTGAACCTAACAATGGAAGAAGATGCACGACTCGTGAACTCCTTCACGAGTCGGACAAAAGTTCACGACTCGTGAAGAACATCATGACTCGGCAAAGACAATCTTCTTCAACCTCACATCGTTAAAAACCAGCAAAATGTAACTTTGAATTATGTAAATCATACCCAGTTCTAGCAATGAATTTCACATGCATTATGAACAGCCTAAATTCCCGTACCTTGGCTGACAAATCCTATATCTTCAACCTCTAGCAATGTCCTTTCCTTTGCTCCTTCTTCCCTCCACTTCTCCTTCACAAATATCATCATCATCAACTTTTAAATTTCCAACATATGTACATTTTCCTCAGTTAACTTGAAAAGAAGAAGAAGAAGAAGATGGAGATGATGAAGGGTTAAATTAAGAGTTTAATTACCTTAGTTTACTGCACTAAACTCATGATTAACCCACAAACATTATCACCTAATTGCTTGAGATGATTGTATGAAAATCAAAGGAAGAAGAGATAAACAATTTTCTGGTTTTCTCTCTTCAAATGCCGATCTCAAGGTCTCAACTAGCCACCTCACTTTCCACTAACTTCTTATCTTTATACCAACAAGCAAAATTCTCTCTATGGTCCCTTGAAAGTTTGCATGCCACACAAATGCCACAAACCTTTATGCATGTTAGACTTTAACCCCTCCACTAACTCTTTTTCAAAAATCAACCTATCAATTTATTCATCCTTTCAAATTAACCTTGAATTAAATGCTTCTATTCACAATTGGCCACTAAAATGCCAAAAATATAAATTTACCCCAAATTAATACCTTTTACTTCAATTGCACCCTCAATTGATATTAAACCATACTTTTTTATTTTATTTTCATGCAATTAACATAATAACATGATAATTTACCCCCCTTACTTAAACACAAAAATATGCAAATTAAATTAGGGTCATGTTAGGGGCCTTACAACACCTCTATTTAATAAAAACACATATCCAAATTGCGATCTATAGTCATCTTTATCAGTTTGGAAGCTTAAATCTGTGTAACCATTTACTACTAGCTCATTTTCCAATCATCCATACACTAAGAATACATCATTAGTTCTTCTTAAGTACTTAAGGATATTCTTAATAGTTGTCTAATGACTTGCACCAGGATCTGATTGGTATCTACTTTTCATGTTTAATGCATATGAAATGTCTGATCTAGTACATAACATGGCATATATGATAGATCCTATAGCCGAGGAATAAGGAATCATACTCATGTGGCCTCGCTCATTAGATGTCATAAGACATTGTGTCTTACTAAGAGTAATGCCATGAGACATTGGCAAAAATCCTCTTTTAAAATTTTACATGTTGAACATATTTAGCACCTTATCTATATAAGTACTTTAACTCAAACCAATTATCCTTTTAGATATATCCCTATAGATCTTAATCCTAAAGATATAAGTAGTTTCACCTAGATATTTTATTGAAAAAGATTTCCCTAACCAATCTTTGGTCTCTTGCAATATAGGAATATTATTCCTAATAAGTAATATGCCATCGATATATAAGACGAGAAACATTACTGCACTTCTACTAACCTTCTTGTACACACAAGGTTCATATTCATTGTTATGAATCCAAACTCTTTGACTGTTTTATCAAAATGAAGATTCCAGCTCCAATAAGCTTTCTTTAATCTATAAATTGATCTTTACAGCTTGCATACCTTCTTGGAATTCTTAGGATGAACACAACCTTCAGGTTGTGTCATATACACATCCTCAAGTAAGTTTCCATTAAGAAATATTGTTTTGACATCCATTTGCCATATCTCATAGTCATAATATGTAGCAATGGGAATAAGAAGTCTTAATGATTTAAATATTGCAACTCGTTAAAAAGTTTCATCATAGTCAATACCATGAGTTTGCTTGAAACCTTTTGCAACAAGTCTTGATTTAAAGGTATGTATGTTCACATTTGCACCCAATGTTTTAATTCCTTCATGTGGATCAATCAATTTCCAAACTTGATTGTCATACATGGATTGCATTTCAGATTTCATGGCCTCTAGCCATTTCTCAAACTCTGGACTTGACATAGCATCTTAATAGGTAGTAGGCTCATCTTGATCCATATACATTACTTCACGACTATCTATTACAAGAAATCCATATTTATCGGGGTGATGTCATGTCCTATTAGATCTGTGCAGTTTTTGTGTTACTTGCATAGGTTTCACAACTATTTGTGAAACTTGGTGAGTTTCTATCGATGGTCCTATGCCATCTTATGGTCCTCGAACTTCAAGTTCTATTTTACTCCTATTAATTCTTTTAGAAATAAATTATTTTTCTAGAAAGAAACCATTTCGAGAAATAAACACTTTATTCTTAGAGGGATTACAAAAGTAATATCCTTTAGTTTCTTTAGGATATCCAAAAAAAGCATTTATTAAATTGTAGTGTAATTTATCCGAGACTTATCATTTGACATGAACCTCATAATCCTAAATCTTTAGAGAAGATAGATTAGGAGTTTTCCTAGTCCATATCTCAATTGGTGTCTTTTCAACCACTTTAGATTGAACTCGATTCTAAGTGAATGCGGCTATTTCTAATACATAGCCCCAAAAGGATAAAGGAAGATCTATTTGACTTATCATTGATCGATCCATATCTAACAAAGTTTGATTCCTTCTTCCATAAACACCATTCCATTTTGGAATCCATGATAAAGTAAATTGTGAAACAATTCCACAATTTATTAGATGATTGTGAAACTCTTGGCTCAAGTATTCACCACCCCAATTAGACCGGAGTGCTTTAATAGTTTTACCAAGTTGATTTTCAACTTCATTTTGAAATGTTCTAAACATTTCAAATGATTCATATTTATGTTTCATTTGATAGATATATAGCCATATCTACTGAAATCATTAGTGAAAGTAATGAATTATTGAAATACTCCCCTAGCATTTGTGCTTAATGGGCCACATACATCAGTTTATATAAGGCCTAATAAATTAGTGGTCCTTTCATTATGTCCAATGAAAGGAACCTTTGTCATCTTGCCTAATAAACAAGATTTGCAATTTTCAAATGATTCAAAATCAAATGATTTCAAAAGTCCATCTTGATGGAGTTTTGATATGCATTTCTCATTTATATGACCAAGGCAATAATGCCATAACTATATTTTATTTGAATCATTGGATTTAGATTTCTTTGTAGTTATGTTATATATTTCCTGATTGTTGGATTTTTCTAGATTTAGGATGTAAAGGCCATTATATGAATTAGCAACACAATAAAGCATATCATCATAACAAATAAAACATTTCTTATTCTTAATAAGAAAAGAAAAACATTCATCATTCAAATAAGATACTGAAATACTATTCCCACTCAAAGTAGGAATATAAAAGTAATTATTCAAAACTAACAAAAGCCCATTGGTCAAAGTCAATTCATAAGTCTTAACATCTAAAATGGCAACTCTCGCTCCATTTCTAACTCATAGGTCCACTTCACCCTTTTTCAGTTATCTACTCTTTTTAAGTCCCTACATATTTGTACCAATGTGAGATCCTCATCTAATATCTAATGCTTATAAAGTAGAAGTAGATAAATTAATTTCTATAACATAAATACCTAAAGATGTAGTCTCACTTCTTTTCTTCTTCTTAAATTCGTACAAGTAAAGCTAGCAATTCCTCTTCCAATGACCAGGTTCATTCCTATGGAAGAAAACTCCCTCCTTTGGAGCTTTTGCCTTGGGTTTGGGTCCAACTTGTGCCTTAGGTTTGCTAGCAACTTTTGCCTTAGCCTTAGCCTTACCCTTGCCCTTATTTTTCATCCCCTTTCCTTTATTAAAAATAAGAATATGATTTGGATTTTTCTTAATGCTTTGCTCAACTGTTTTAAGCATCATATGTAGCTCAGCAATGGATTTCTCAATATTATTCATATTATAGTTCATAACAAATTAGTTATAACTATTTGGTAATGAATTAAGGATCAAATTCGTGGCCTGTTGGATAGTGATGGGAAATCCAATCCTTTCAAGGTGATCAAAATAACCTTTCATTTTTAGAATATGAAAGCTTACTGATGCACCTTCAGCCATTTTACAAGAATGCAAAGCTTTGGTAGTCTCATGCCCATCTTGCCTTACTTGTTGTTAGAATATCTATTTGAGATAATTTCTCAACTCATAAGCCTCCAAATGTTCTAGATCCTTCTAAAGTTCTAGGCATATTATGGCTAACATAAGACATCCTATATCAACCGAATCATCATCATGTTTCTTTTATTTTCTTTGACTGCCCTTTAGGCATCAGCAGGCGGCATAGGAGAAATATGGTCATTGAGCACATATAACTTCCCTTCTTACTAGAGAACAATTCTCAAGTTCCTAAACCAGTCAAGCAAGTTAGTGCCATCTTCTTTTAGCTTGTCCTTCTTAATGACTGATTGCAGTGATTGAGTGAAAGTGTTATTTGAATCCATTGATATACAAATATGAAAAATAAATATTAAAACTAGTACCAATTTCATTTTAGGGTATTTCTCAAAATTTCCACTAAAATATTCACCCTTAATATTAATTACAACAATTTTAATGATTTAGTAGGCTAAGATCTATATTTCACTTAATTCTAAGTCAGCTTTGGCATGATGCTTAAAATCAAGTTATTTAGGTAAATAACTCCTGACTAATTACATCTCATGTTACTCTTAGATTCTTTATGGGATTTTGACATCGTATGTCCTGGCATGTTATAATCCCATCTAATGCCTTAGGCCCAAAACCATTTTGATAACCCGATTAAGTCTAACCATTTTTTAAACATATGGGTAGCACCATTACCTATCTTGCCATACTATGATAACCTAATGTACTTCACTTTGGCAGAACCTACATTTTGGTGATCTTAGTCTTGATAAGTGTTATAATTATGAATGGCATATGACTTAAAATAATGGTAAGGGAATTTTAATTTTAATTTATGATGTCTATTTATTTACATATCATGCATCATCCCATGCATGGCATCTCATACACATATATAATAATTCATAGCATCACATACCGATATAAATGGATAGTATATAAAACATGTCATAGTATAGCCAAAAACTATATGATCTTCATCAGCCAATATGAATATCAAAGGTCAATCCTAAGTGGAATAACATAAAATTATCTTGATCAAAAGCTTCCACTTTGCACCTCCATCATCATAAAATTGGATTGATCCCCTTTATGGTCTTCATGAAATTCCTTCATCTTTATTACAATAATGAAATCAACAATTCTACTAAAACTATTAGTAAAATAAACTTACAACAAAAGAACGACACGCATGTCGTATTTAAAATTACAAACCTATAAAATGAATAAATATAATAAATAAAGAAAACCCATCACAAGGGCCTCAATTGGCCATGCTATACACTAATCAATTAAAATCAAGTCATCTCATATCATGCTCAATTAATTACATTAAATTGATGTATTAAAATTGGTGGATAATAACTTCAATAATATTTTAGGCACTACAATTAGATAACACGATGGTCCCGCTAGTCGGTTAGTGGGCAGGGTTAAGGAGCAACGCCCTTATTTTGTTCCAAAGGGGCAGTTCCCTTCGAAGCTTTGAGACAACATTAATCTCATTGACAATTTTCTACCCCAAAATCCCATTTTGTATCTATGAAAATTGATTCTGCTGATCATATCAGCAATTATTTAATCACAATAAACATTCATTATAAATACAGAATGCCATCATAATTAATTTATTATAGATTACACATTTAATCTCATGATAATTCGTTTAATCATATTACTACACAATTATCACATACACGTTAAACATATTAATATCTATTAATTTTGCAGCCTATATACATAATATTATAACTATCAATTAATCAATTATATTCATATCTCATTTAAATAGATTGATTTCATTCTATATCTCTTACAAATAGATTTATTTCATTCAAATTACATATAAACAAAATAATTATAACGATTAAAATAGTAATTAATTCATCATATATCAATATACATACTACTTATATCACATATAATCAATTTTATATACATCACATACATATAAAACACAATAATTGAATCAATTGAATTCGTAAGTGGCTTCGATACCACTATTGCATTTTGATAGGGAAAAATAAAACAAAAACACAGTGGATAAAAAGAAACCCACTAAGATCCATGTAATTCAATTGATTCAATGAGGAAAAAGTAATAATTACCAACCTTTTGAAGCATAGAAAATCATTTTATGGGTGCTTCCTCACACAAAATGAACACCCTCTACCGGTATCCACACTTAAACTTAACGAACAAATTCATCCAAGGTGTTAGCTCCCTTTCTTGGCAGCTAGGGTTTACGATTTTTTGTTCGTTCTTAAAGGTTACAAAAAATAATTGTTTCTCTCACTCACAAAGGTGACGACTGCCACTTTTAATAAGTGTTTTCATTAGGGTTTAAATTATACATATCATGATACATATAGGTGAACTAACTCTAATTTAGAGAGAGAAAATTTTGGGCTCACATTTCTTATTAAAATAACAAATACTTTATTTCTTATTTAAAATAAGAATTATAATATTAAACTTAACATTTTTTATTTACTTATTTTGAATTTTAACTTGTCACAAAATAAAATTTAAAATGTTCAAATTAACCCTTAGTCAATTCATCACATTCAATATGTGCAGCCCAATAGGTTCGTATTATGTTAGCAGTAGACCCCAATCCCATCACGGGCCCACAAGTTATAAGTGGCCTTTACCAAGATATTATGACTACCCAAATAATATGAATATCGATAATTTAATTTTATCTTAATAGAACATATTATAATCCCTTTAACTCCTGTAATTAAATTAAATCTTTATTTTTTGCCAATTTTTGGATTTTGATGTTCCCTACACTAGAATTACCTAAAATGCTTTTCAGGGTGCAAAAACATATGTGGGAAGGAACGGTTAAAAGTTTAGGTCATTCCAATATCATTTTGATATAGTTTCAGTTTCAGCAAAAAATTCACCGATCTATAACTCGAAAATCCAAAACTATCGAAAAAATTATTTTTCACTTCTAAACATTTAGTTAGGCTCTTTCTAATGGGTCTATATAATACAAATAATTTTAAGAGATCTATGGAATATTTAGAGCTTGGTCAAACTTATGGTCAACCTAAATTATGGTACCGAAGAAATTCTTCACTGTTTATATTGGGGACTATCTGAGCTCAATTTCTCCTCAAATTATATTATTAGACTCTATTTAATCCATATTACCTCATCTAACAGTTAAATACCACACTTCCCAGTAGGTCACCCATCCAAAATTTTTCCTAGCTCATGTATATTCAACAAATGCTAATGTAATTTCACCAATTATCAAACTAATATTACTGTTCATAGTTAAAAAGGTACTATTCATACCAGATGAAATTTTAAGGCATTACAGATAATGAAGATTTTGATCAGTAACATAAAATGGATTGACCAAAAGCTAGACCGAACTCAGAAATATCCTATAGACCTCCAAAAATTATTTCGATCATATAAGCCTATTATAAATAACATAAATAAGCTATGGGAAGTCAAAAATAATTTTTCTAATAGTTTTAAAATTTTGGATTTAAGACCGACTGACTTTGCCACAAGAGCTAAAAATATATCGAAATTATGTTAGAATAATTTGAAAATTTAACCACGTGCTTTTCCATATACTACTATACATGGGGAAAAATTTTAGAGCATTTTGATATGTGAAACATCAATTTTAAGAAAACGGTTAAAAATCAAGGTTAAATTAATTAGTGGGCTTAAATGCCATATTTAAATCATCCAAAGGCATAAAATGTCATTATGAAGTTGGCCATGATCACTGATTGGTATCTAGAAAGTGTACTAGATTGCCTAGTAATATCGAAAAATAAGACTAAGATCCTAAATATCATACCCAAGATAACATGAATTGCTAAGCTAAATATCTTTAAGTGAATTAAATTAGTCTGTGATTATTTCCCAAGCTTTTGAATTAAACGCAAGAACTAAACTAAATTAACAATACAGCAAAACAAAAATTAAAAATAGACTAGCATTAATTAAAAATAAGGGAATAACTAAAACACTTATATCAAAGGAACTATTTACCTAGACTTCTACTACAATGACTTAGATCAAAGGTAACACAAGCAATTATGGAAAAATCAGTGAAAATAAATACAAATATCTTATTCAAAATATCATTCTAAGCATTAAATCCTCTATTTAGGAACAATCTAACACCTAGTATGAAGATCCATTTTTAACTCCTAAATCTTCGTTAGACCCTTTTTTGACAAATCTAAATCTAGCCCATTCTCAATTTAAAATTCTTAAATTCAAATTAACTCATGAACAATAAATCACTGCCTCAACTTTCAGAACGTAACAATACATGGACATGAGAAAAATAAGCTAAGAACATGCCTATCATAAATCATTAGTGAAATTTACAATTAAGCATTTATTCAATACATCAATCATCAACACAATCATAACTTAAGATAAGAATTAGCATAGGAATTAAGAGATAACAACTTGCATTGAAATTAAGCTCAAATTCAAGTCTTTAGAATAAAATTATGAGGGTTAATAAATTACTCACCAAATATTATTGAATTAAAATAAAACAAAAAAATAAAGAGATAAAATACTCATAAAGCTTCAACCTTGCTCTTGATGACTTCTTAACACACCATTAGAAAACTTGAGTCTTTACAAGGATTGAAAATTAAAAAAACAATGAAACTAGAAGAAATCTACTGTAGAAATTAAGCTAAAGAAAACTAGGTTAACAACTAACTAAAATTTGTAATTGTAATAGCCCCCATTTTTTGGTGTTTTCCTGTCACTTAAATAGCTTGAAAAGAAGAAATTTTAAAGCTTCAACTTCCTAATTAGCACAAGACTTGTAATTCCATCAAATAACTTCATATTCAGTAAAGAAGAATAATTTAATCGCAATCCAGACTCTTTGGTTTGGTAGAGTGCAATATCACTCCACCGTGTAGCTTTCTGATGGAATTCTTCTTTGGGTGACTCGATAGAGTGATATTTCACTCCATCGAGTGGCTTGCCTCTATAACTTGTGAAGAAAAATATTAACTCCTTGAAAATTTTAGGAATGCTCAAATTTCACTTTAGTCCTTCAGTTTTCTTCTTTTTCTTCAATTACTAAAAACACCAAATTACACAATTAAGTAACTATAACATCAACTTAAACAATTAAATATTAAATCAACTGAATTAACATTAAAAGTAACTTAAAAACACACTAAATACACATTAATAATATAGAATAATTCACACTTATCAATCACCTACATGTATTATTTTTGCATAAAGAATTGTAAAAACTAATGAAAGCTTGATAAGTGGCTTAAAAATAAGCCATTAGATCAAAAAGTAAAAGGATGAATTTTGGTTTTAGATTTGGTGGACTTAAAGGCAGCCTAGAGGGGTCTAGAATCATCTACATTTTTTCCTAAAAATCTACCATCTTCTCCCATTTTCTTCCTCAAAACGAAAATTTCACCAATATTCACCTTTCCATCATTTTCTTCTTCCTCTTCTCAATTCCCACCATATCTTAAGCTTAAATTTTATCTACATACGCTAGCAAACCTCATTTTCATCATAAAAATCAATTTTGGGCAAAAGGAAGCTTAGAAATAGAGGATTTCTAGTGAAAGAAAGTTAACCTGATTAGGTAAATTTCAAGAGAAAGAAAAGAGTAAAAAGGAGGAAGGTAAGGGAGAGGAGAATTAGGTTATTTCAAGTTACTCTAAGGTTAGTTGATACAAAAACTACATTTAATTTCATTTATTTCTTGAATTTTACATGAAAAGTTCATTATGTAACTATATGAAATTAAAGGGAAATGAGAAATATGACACCTTACATTTATTCATACTTTCGTACGACATGATGTAATATTAACGATATCGATTAATTACTTAACCTAATTTAGTTGTCAATTCATGCCATTAGTCAATTGTTAAATTACTGTTCCATTTCTAAACACATTTTGACATCGCTAAGTTACTATTTATTTGTTATAAATTTTGGCAGCATAACAGCTTATAATTCATGCTACCCAAACCTACAATAGCCAAAATCACACTCCCAATTAGCAACCTCCACCTACAATACTCTAGCAACATGCACAACACTTCTAATATTAACCCATAACTTATTGTCACATCATGCATCATATTACACATTTATATATAATCAAGTCTACTAGCATTTAAAGATTCATTACAAGCCATAATACATACATTGAATTCACAATTGCCTAAGGTTTATAAGTCCACAAAAAGTATGTGTCCTAAAATGTCTTCACATATACATGCCACTTTGTCTTTTCTTACTTGACCTTAATTTACCTATCCTTTTGCACAGTCAAAATAAACCACACACTAAGCAACATTGTTGCCTAGTGGTGCATACAACTACACAAAATTTCACCTAGTAAATTAATTCAAGTAAACTCACCATTTTGCCCTTAGTTATTACTTTTAGTTAATTAACTTGAAATTTACTCTTTTAATACCATGAATTCCATTTAATTCCTTTCTTACATATTTTTCTTATTTAAATTCACCTATTTCTTTATTTAGGTGGAAAAATTCAATTAGGTCCCCATATTTTTTAATACATTTCATCCTATTTAACTCCAATTTTGACTTTTTTTACTTTTAACCCTCTTTAATTGGTAAATTTACATTTTAGTCCCCATATGTATCCATAAGATATAAAATTTCATTTTGATCCCTAAACTTTTTCTTATTTATGATTTTACCCTTTTAAGCATATTGGACTATTTTAATCTTTCTAACCACATTTTTAACACCAAAATTATAGTTTTACCCCCAGCTTATCTTGTAATTAAATTTTTACCCATTTTTAATCTATTAATAATATTTTTCACATTATTTCTTATTTATTTACATTTATGGCATCTTTTATGCAAATTTTACCATTTTTTCCTATTTTCTTGCATAATTATGATTTTACCCATAGTAGTGACCAGTGGAAATTCTTGAACTGGATAAGCAGGATAAGGACTTCGATGATGCTAATAGACTGAAGAGACCACACACTTAATGCGATACTATTGCTCCAGTATATAATAAGCCAGTTATTTCTCAGTGTACGTAATAATCATATCTTATGGTAATCTCATGGTGGTACCATGGTATAAGCGTCCTTATAGCTAGCAGTTATATCCTAAGGTTTAGGATTACTTATTGTATACTAAGGGTAATTATATTTTTCATACTACATTATATTTCCATACAATTATTCATGTTAATTACATTATGCCACCAATACTATGCACTTATTTAACATCCATTCAATCGTAATAACTATATATTCTTCATGTGTATATATAATATCATAAGAAATTAATTAAAACACATCATTATCACCATATGTACCATTCAACCTCTTAGTGTTCTCACACATACATTATGTTTTATTTTTTATATACATGCCATATGTGTTTCTATATTCATTTTAGTTGTCCATGGTATTAAAAACCTAATTTACATTAAAATTCTTAAGTTATCTTTACTTCCATCATTATGTTCACTTGTACATAATTATGTACACTTGCTATTTTTAATTCACATAATTTTTATTACATTTTTTATAAATTATATTGTTTTGTTCTTACGAAATAAACTATTATTCTTTAAATTCTCTCACATTATATTTAAGTATATAATTTGGCCATCTTATAATATATCATTTCCAAGTTATTTTCTTCATTTATTTGCATTCATATTATAAGAATCCATCATTTTATCGAGTTATATTAATTTATTTCATAGATCTACTCAAAGTTATACAGTTACATAATGAAAATTATAGGTTAAATTCAATGAAAGAGATGAAATTAAATGTAATTTGTATCCACTAACCTCAAAGTGGCTTGAAATCTCCTTATTATTCCTTTTTTCCTTTTTCTTCTTTGGTTTTCTCTTTCTCTTGGAATTATTTCTCTCTCTAAATATCCTTATTTTTCAAGCTTTTGTTTTCTCTAATTTAATTTTTAGGTTGAAAATGATGTCTTTTAGTGTATTTGGGTGAAATTAGGGCTTGAAATATGGTAAAAAGAAGAAAGAAAGAAAAGAAAATGGTGGAATGGCAAAAAATGGATAGGTTTAGATTTCTCAAAGAAGAAGAGAGAAATTTCAAAAATTTTGGGAAGAATTAAAGATTATTCTAGGCCCCTCTAGTCTCCCCTTAAATCCATCAAATCTAGGTCCAAGATTCCTCCATTTACTATTTGATCCAATGGCTTATTTTTTAAGCCACTTGTCATGATGTCATTAGTTTCTCCCCCTCTTTATGCAATGTTGATACATGTAGGTGATCAGGGCTTATTTCTTAATGACAATTA
The DNA here is from genome assembly GCA_037975025.1 of Excoecaria agallocha. NCBI lineage: Eukaryota > Viridiplantae > Streptophyta > Magnoliopsida > Malpighiales > Euphorbiaceae > Excoecaria > Excoecaria agallocha. The sequence continues at coordinate 13,682,850 of CM075810.1, read as the reverse complement.
TTCTCTTAGGTGATTTAAATATAGCCTTTAAGGCCTTTAATTAATTTGGCATCAATTTTTGATCATTTTTATGAAACTAATGTTCTACTTGTCAGAATGCCTTAAAATTTCACCTCATAAGCTTTAACATATGCAAAAATATGTGTTTAAAATTTTAACTCATTACAAAATCATTTTAGCATACTTCTGGCTTCGAAGGTAATTTTAGTCGGTCCGAAATTTGAAATTTTAAAACTATCAAAAATTTTATTTTTCATTTCCAATATATCACTTATATTATTTCTAATGGGCCTATGCAATTAGAATAATTTTTTGAGGTCTATAGGATATTTTGGATTTGACCAAACTTTCGTTCAACATGTTTTACGCTGTCGAGTAAAATCTTCACTGTATATTTTAAGGACTTATTTAAGCTCAATTTTATCTCAAATTACAACACTAAACAGCATTTAATACCTATTGTCACATTTAGGGGTTAAGTTAGACTTTCCATTAGGTCACCATCCTTTGATTTCCTTTGCTTGAGCATATTTAACACTTATACACTTTTAAATTTTATTACATTATTCTACTTTAATTACTCCAAAAATTGTCTCAAATTTATTATTAATACTCTAAATTATACTATGCATATCAAATGCAAATTTTAGGATGTTACATTTCTTCTCCACTAATAAGAATTTCATCCTCAAAGGTATGGATACTACTATCTCATAGCTTCTTCTGGCTCCCAAGTCGCTTCCTCCATATTATGATGGGTCTAGAGTATCTTGACAAGTGGGATATGCTTGTCCCTCAACTATCTAATTTCCTAAGATAAAATTATCACCATTTTCTCATCATAAGATAATTCGAGTCATAGCTGGACTTCCTTCAGTGTAATAACATATGATGGGTCTGATCGATATCCCTTCAGATGTGGAATACATAATGGATCCTCTCTAATTTTGATGGCAACTTCAACCTATAGTCTATTGGTCCAACTTGTTGTAACATCTCATATGGCCCAATAAATTCGAGGCTAAGCTTGCCATGGTGAAAATTTCAGGAATACTTTGTCACCCACATTAAACTCTATGTCCTTTTTTAAATTTGCATAAGATTTTTGCCTATCTGTTGTAGCTTTCAAGTTACCTTTGATCAATTTAACCTACTCTTTCATTTCTTTGATCAAGTTTGGCCCCACTAGCTTGCTTTTATTTAACTCGGTCTAACATAAATGAGTTATGCATTTCCTTCCATACAATACTTTGAATGGTGCCATTTTGATGTTAGACTAGTAACTATTATTATATGCAAGTTTTGCCAATGGAAGGTACTTCTCCCAATTACAGCCAAACTCCAACATGCAACATCGCAGTATATCTTTGAATATGTGTACTACTTATTCAAATTAGCCATTTGTCTGTGCATGGAAAGCAGTGCTACAATCCAAGCAAGTTCCTAAGGCTTCTTAAAGTTTCTTCTAAAATTTTAATGTGAATCGACGAACTCTATCTGAAGTGATAAAAAATATGAACACCGTGTAGCCTTACCATTTCACTAATATAAATATCTTTTAGCCTCATTAAAAGAAAATCATATTTCACTTGTATGAAGTGTGCAAACTTTGTTAATCTATTAACTATTACAAAATAGAATCATATTGCTTTCTGGTGAGTGGAAAACCTAACATGAAATCCATGGTAACATGTTCTCATTTTCGTTTTGGTATAGTTATAAACCAAATGATTTGCTTTCACTTACTAACATGTTATACATTTAGTCACAAAGTCTGCTATCTCTTTTTTTCATTTTGGGCCACCAATAAGTTGCTTTTAAATCTTGATACATCTTGTCGTTGCCTAGATGCATAGCATAGTTGCTACTGTGAGCTTCTATCAGGATATTCTTCTTTAAAACTACATCATCTGGTATATAAATCCTTCCTTTGTAGTATAAGCAATCATCGGGACCAAGAGAGAATTCACTATCCTTTCCCTTTTGTATTTGAGAAATGATAAAGGCTAACCAATCATTCTATCTTTAGGTGGTTTTTGCTTACTGCAACCAACCTGATTTTAGCTACATTTCAACTATAAATGGCCTATCTTGAGCTACATTTAACTTGACATTCATAGCTTGCAAGGCCACTAAATATTTTCTGATAAGTGCATCGGCTACCACATTTGCTTTGCCAGGATGGTAGTCAATCAAGCAATCATAATCCTTGATGAGCTCCAACCACTCCCTCTATCTCAAGTTGAGTTCTTTCTGAGTGGAAAAATATTTCAAACTCTTGTGATTAGTATAAATATAGCATTTCTCACCAAATAAGTAATGCCTCCAAATCTTCAATGCAAATACAATCGATGCTAACTCCAAATCATGGGTTGGATAATTCCTTTCATATGGTTTAAGTTGTTTGGAAGCATAGGCTACTACTTTACCTTTCTGCATAAGCACACATCCTAACCCATTCCTAAAGGTGTCATTGTAAATGACATAAGATTTACCTAAAGTTGGTTAGGTAAGCACAGGTGCTTCGATCAGCATGTCTTCCAGCTTTTTAAACCTCTGCTAGCACCTATCAGTCCATCCAAACTTAGCATTTTCCCATAGTAGCTTGGTAAGTGGAGAAGCTATCATAGAAAATCCCTTAACAAATCACCTGTAGTAACCAGCCAATCTAAGAAAACTTCCGACTTCAGCTATATTTTTAAGTAGTTTTCATTTTAAGATAGCTATTTAACTCCAATTTTGACTATTTTTGCTTTCTTTAACTTTTAATCCTCTTTAATTTGTAAATTTACATTTTAATCCCTATATGTACCCATGAGGTGACGAATTTCATTTTGGTCCTTAAACTTTTCTTATTTATGATTTTACCCTTTTAAGCATTTGACTATTTTAATCTTCCTAACCACATTTTTAATATCAAAACTACTATTTTACCCCAGTTTATCGTTTAATTATATTTTTACCCATTTTCAATCTATTAATAATGTTATTCATATTATTTCTTATTTATTTACATTTATCACATCTTTTATGTAAATTTTACCATTTTATCCCTGTTTCATTGTATAATTATGAATTTGCCCCTAGTAGTGACCAGTGAAAATCCTTAAATTGATTAAGAGGGATGGGGACTCTGATGATACTAATGGATTGGAGGGATTGCACACTTAATTTGATACTGCTACTCCAGTATATAATGAGCTAATTATTTCGCAATGTATGTAATAATCATATCTCATGGTGATCTCATGGAGGTATCGTGGTATATGTGTCCCTATGGCTAGCCATTACATCTTAAGATCCTGGATTACCTATTATATACTAAGGGCAATTATATTTTTCATACCATATTATATTTCCATACAATTATTCATGTTAATTACATTATGCCACCAATACTGTATACTTATTTAGCATCCATTCATGCTTAATAACTTTATATTCTTCATATATATATATATATATATATATATATATATATATATATATATATATATATATATATATATATATCGTAAGAAATTAATAAAAACACACTATTATCACCATATGTACCATTAGGCCTCTTAGTGTTCTCACATATACAATATGTTTTATTTTTCATGTATATGCCATAAGTGTTTCTATATTCATTTTAATTGTCCATATGGTATTAAACACCTAATTTACATCAAAATTATTAAGTTATCTTTACTTCCATCATTATGTCCACTAGTACATAATTATGTACACTTGCTATTTTTAATTCTCAACATTTCTATTACATTCCTTATACATTATATTGTCTAGCTCTTGTCAAATTCGCCATTAATCTTCAAATTCTCTCACATTATATTTAGGTACATAATTCGGCCATCTTAGAATATACCATTCCCAAATTGTTTTCTTCATTTATTTGCATTCATATTATGATAATTCATCATTTTATTAAGTTATATTAATTTACTTCACAATTCTACTCAAATTTATATAGTTACATAATGTAAATTCTAGGTTAAATTTAATGAAATAGATGAAATTAAATGTAATATGTATCTACTCTTTCTACTCCTTTCCTTTTTCTTCATTGGTTTTCTCTTTCTCTTGGAATTATTTCTCTCTCTAAAAATCCTTATTTTCTAAGCTTTTTTTTCTCCAATTCAGTTTCTATGTTGAAGAGGATGTCTTTTAGTGTATTTGGATGAAATTAAGGCTTAAAATATGGTGAAAGGAAGAAGGAATAAAGAAAAATGGTGAAATGGCCAAAAATGAAGTATTGTAGATGATTCTAGACCCCTCTAGTCTACCCTTAAGTCCACAAAATATAGGGCCATGATTTCTTTATTTACTATTTGATCCAATGGCTTATTTTTAAACCATTTGTCATAATTTCGTTGGTTCCTACCCTTCTTTATGCAATGATGATACATGTAGGGGATTAGGACTTATTTTCTAATGACAATTATATCCTTAGATGATTTGAATATGGCCTTTATGCCCTTTAATTAATTTAACCTTTATTTTCGACCATTTTTTCTAAACTGATATTCCACTTGTTAGAATGCTTTGAAATTTTATCCCCTTTACACTAACATATGAAAAAGCATTTTTTATAAATTTTAGCTCGTTCCAAATTCATTTTTGTATACTTCCATGTCCAGAGGCAATTTTAGTTTATCCAAAACTTAAAATTTTAAAACTTTTAAAAAAATTTCTTTTCCACTTCCAATAGCTCATTTATGTTATTTTTAATGGGCCTATGAAATTAAAATAATTTTTGAAGGTCTATAGGATATTTTTGGGCTTGATCAAACTTTTGATCAACCCTTTTTAAAGTACTAAGCAAAATCTTCCGAAATTACACCACTGAACACCATTTGATACCTATTTTCACATTTAGGGGTTAAGTCAGACTTCCCGTTAGGTCATCTATTCTTAAATTTCCCTGGCTTAAGCATGTTTAACACTTATATACTTCTAAATTTTACTGCATTATTCTATTATAATCACTATGAACACTGTGAAAGGATCACTATTTTTACGTTAGATTATTCCATGCATATCAAAAGAAACTTTTAGGGTATTACAAATAATTTAAGATACAATTAAAAAATGATGTTTTAACATGAAATAAACAATAAATGAGGAAGAAATTAAGTTTAGAATGAAGAATTATGTTGTGGCTGAATTAAACATAATGTTGTATATTATGATAATTTAATGTTATTTGGTATATTAAGCATAAAAATATGTAATACTAAGTTGAATAAACATAATTTGATTAATTTGGGTTTAAAATAATATATGGACATAATATTGATCATGTGAACATAATGTTGTATAGTTATGTAACTGTGTAAACTTATATAAAAAATTTGAAATAAATTATGATAACTTGATAAAATGATAAATTAATATAATATAAATGTAAATTATTAAAGAAAATAACTTAAAAAGGAGAAATCTCATAATGGCCGAATTATGTACTAAAGAATAATATGAGATCATTTGATAAATAATAGCATAATTAATGTGAAATACATAATATAATGCATAAAGAATGCAATAGAATTGAATATAATTCAAAATAACAAGTAGACATAATTATGTACTAGTGAATATAATGGTGGAATTAAAGATAACTTAGGAATTTTAATGTCAATTAGATGAATTTTATCCTATGAATGGTTAAAATGAACTTAGAAATATATATAACATTTAACTGAAGAAAGAAACATAATGTATGTATGAAATGACAATGAGGCTGAATGATGGATGTGATTATAATGGCATGTTTCATTTATTTTTATGTGATATTAAATGTATACATGATGAATATATGATTGCTAGATATGAATGGATGCTAAACAAGTATATGGTATTTGTGACATAATGTGATCAACATGGTAATTATATAGAATATAATGCAAAATAAAATAAACATTTGCCCTTAGTGTAAGGTTGGTAATCTAGAATCTTAGGATATAATGGCTAGCCATAGGAATACATATATCATAGTATCACCATGAGATCAATACAAGATTTGATTTATTGCACACTATAAGGAATAGCAGGCATATAACACATTATGGAGTAGCTGGATCATGTTAAGTGGCCCCTCCATCCATACTGGAGCAGCAGTATCGCATTAAGCATATGGACCGTGTTGTCCATTAACATTATTGGGTTCTCATTTCATATATTTTATTCAAGGATTTCCACTAGTTACCAATAGGTACAAAATTGTAATTATGCAAAAAAATTAAGGATAAAGTGGTAAACTTCACATAAAAGATGTTATCAATGTAAATAAATAAGAAATAATGTGAAAAAAGTGATTAACATATTCAAAAAGAGTAAAAATATAATTACGCAATAAACTAGAGCCAAAATGGTAAATATGCATAAGAACAAAGGTCCAACAGTAAATCATGCTTATGGAATGTCATATAGGTGGTTATATAAGGTATAATATAGAGTATGCAATTAATATTTTTAAAAAGGGAAAATTATAAATATGCAAGAATATAGGGGTAAATGGTAATTTATGCATAAGAAATATCAAAAATGTGAATAAAGGAGAAATAATGTGATAAACCCAATTAATAGGTTCAAAAATGGCAAAAATATAATTACACGATAAGTGAGAGCCAAAATTATAATTTAGCATCAAAAAGGTGATTAAAAAGATTAAAATAATCAAATAAGTAAAAAGGGTAAAATTATAATTAATAAAAAGTTTCAAAGATTAAAATGTAATTTATCATTTCCTGGTCAAATATAAAGATCAAAAAGTAAATTTTACATTTAAAAGAAAATAAAAGTCAAATGAAGCCAAAGAGTCAAAATCGAAGTCAAACAGGTTTAAATATGATGAATTAAAAATTTAAGAACTAAATGGTAATTTTTCACTTAAGTAAGGAATTAAATGAATTTAAGTGAGGAAAATAAATAAGAAAAGAATAAAATGGAATTTAGGGAATTAAAAGAATAAATTTCAAGTTAATTAATTGAAAATGACAACAAGGAGTAAAATGGTAATTTTACCGTAATTTGCCATTACATAGAAAAATATAAAGATTAAAATATAAATTGAAAAACAAAAGCAAAATAAAAGTTAAAAAGGAGCAAAAGGATAAATTTACATGTTAAATAATAAATTATGTTTTAAAATAAAAGTTTAAAAACCAATTTGTAAATTTTTTACCCCAATTGAGAGAGTAAGAACAAAATAAAAATAGGTGATTGTAAGGATTAAATAGTAATTTGAGAAATCAAAAGAGATAGTTGAGCTAAAATACATCTAAGTACAAAAATGTGATAAAATAAAGGCAATAGAGACTAATTGGTAAATTACCATTGTGTATAGGAACAGTAAGTATAATGAAAGATATGGAGGAGACAAAAAGATAAATTAACATAATAGCTATTGAATTACGTGATGGAATAACAGTTCAAAGATTAAACTGTAAATAGCATTAAAAGTTAAGGAATGAGAGAATCAAGGATAAAAATAATAACAAAAGTAATTAAAATGCAATTAGAATTAAAAATATAAATTGAATATATTAAGGATGAAAATATGCAAATAATAGAATTAATAAATACCAAATTTAATTAATTATTTCTGAAGATTTAATAAGAAAAATGAATATATAAAGGATTTAATAATAAATTTAGACAATAAGAAAGGAAATTACATTAAATTAATAAAAAGTAATATAAAGGGGTAAAATATTAATTTATTAAAAATAATTTTATTAGATGAAATTTTGTGTAGTTGTATCCCCCACTAGGTAACAATGTTACTCAGCACGTGGTTTATTAACTGCGCGTAGGGACAGGTAATTAAGGACGAGAGGGAAGCAGCGAACTGGCATGTACATGTGTCGCTCTTGGGATTATGAAACATATATATTTTATGTATTAGATTTGGAATAATTGACATGTAAAATATATATATTATGTTGTATCATGGATGCTAATCAAAACTGCTGACATGTATATGTGTTACAATATATTTGAGTGATGAATTTGTGATTGTGTTGTGATAATGAGATGGATGATTTTAGAAGTGCTATGAATGTTAATGAAGTATTGAAGGTGTTGGGAGTGCAGATTTGACATTTTATAGGTTTGGAAAGCATGGTTTACAAACCGTTATGTTATCGAAATTTTGATTAAATGAATAGTAACCATGTGATGCTAAAATATATTTAGATTTTACAGGTTGAGTTAGGCTAGTAACCAACAATAAAAAAAGGGGTAATTACATTGATAATCCATATGACATCATCAATTTTAATATACCATGTATAAAGATCAAGAATGAAAGTAGGGTGTTATATTAAGTGGTATCAAAGCAAGGTTTAGGCGATCCAAAGGTCGGAGTAACCATATGAGTATGAAAGAATGTTTGAACCTATACTTGTACATGCCATAAAGGACTAAGGGAATTCAAAGTTAAGGTTTACCTATCCCTTTGTGTATCTTAAGTGATAGTCATGCCTTTTGGTTTTCAACAAGTGATTGAGATGGCGAGTGATGCTGAGAGCCGAACTACAGCCAGTTCAATTGTTAGTGAGATGACTCCTACTGCTTGGTTTCACCATCCTAGCCAGCATACACCGCCACCAGATTTATAGCCTCCTCAGCTAGTTGTACATGCACCCGTCACACATATAGTCATCCAGTATAAACACACAACTACACCATATAGTAATACAATATATTTATACAGTTATATCCCCCAAACTATGCTCAGATGGTGGCAAATTTGTTATATCAGCGGTTACAGGCCCCAGCTCCTCTATAACCATGACATCAGCCACTATCTTAGCCACATAAAAATTCATATTAGATAGTTGAAATAGTTAGTGGCTGAAGATTTTATAGTTGGAACTCATCAAAGCCAGTGATTACCTAAATGTTTACCACCCTATTAAAGTAAAAGTTACAACTGATGCACATAGTAAGAAGCACCCAATAGTTTTGAAAGCTATGAATGTCAGATTGACCACAGTTGAGAATGGAGCATTTTGTAGTTGAAATGCACTTAGATTCAACTAATTATAGCAGGAAAAAGTCACACAGAGACACGATGGATACTTAATGTCCATCACTTCACAAATATAATCAAGAAAATATAATGAGTTCTCCCTTGGTCGGGATGATTAATTATACTGTAAAGATAGAATATGGGTACCCGACAATATAGAGTTAAAGAAAAATATCTTGATAGAAGCTCACAATAGTAGTTATGTGATACTTTCAGCCAGCAACAAAATGTATCAAGACCGGACCACTTTGGACTTTGTCTCTAGTTTATCATTCATTAGAAGACAACAAATAACTACAGTACTGCTCTCCATTCATAAATAGATAGATGGTTAAAGCCAGTGAAATAGATACTAGAAAGAATTCATGATGCAATTCATATATCAATGTTGAGAATACATCGATCGAATCCTTCACACAGGCTACCATCGATAGAAGTTTTGTTTTGACCAGATTTATCATATGAAGAAAAAACTAGTAGGAATTCTGGCAAAAAAAGTTAAATAGTTGAGGAACAAACAAATATCACTCATTAAAGTACTTTGGATAAGACATATCATGATATGGAAGAAGTAACTTGGAAACTGGAGGAAACTATAAGGCAACAATATTCATAACTTTTCCATTCAGGTAAATTTTGATGACGAAATTTTTATTAGTGGGGAAGAAATGTAACACCCCAAAATTTTCATCTGACATGTATGGTACATTATAGATTATGAAAAGTAATCCTAGGATAATTTTTGGGGTAAATACAGTAGAATAGTACCAAAAAATTTAAAAGTGCATAAATGTTAAACGTGCTCAAGCTAGAAAAATTCAAGGATGGGTGACCTGGACAAAAGTTTGACTTAACCCCTAAATGAGAAAATAGGTATTAAATGGAGACTGGTGGTATAATGTGAGATGAAATTGAGCTTAAATAGGTCCTTAAAATAGATAGTGAAGATTTTGCTCTATATAGTAAAAAGGGTTAACCAAAAATTTGATCGAACTCATAAATATTCTATAGACCTTTAAAAATTATTTCAATAATATAGATCCATTAGAAATAACATAAATGAGCTATTGGAAGTGAAAAATAATATTTTTGACAGTTTTAAAATTTTGGGTTTCGAATTAGCTGACTTTGCTACTGGAGCTGGAAGTATATCAAAATAATGTTGGAATGACTTGAAATTTTAATCACGTGCTTCTTCATAATTTAGTACATGCAGGGAAAAGCTTTATTGTATTTTGATAAGTGAAACATCGATTTCAAAAAAAGGTAAAAAATTGAGGTTAATTTAATCACTACAAGAAAATTCCCAAATACCGACGAAAAATTATCGATGGAAAATTTTCTGTAGGAAATTACAGACAAAAAAATTTTTTTCGTAGAAAAAATTGTTAGAAAAAAATGTATATTGCGACGGAATAATAAATCCGTCGTAAATAATGGAGGGAAATTTTTCCTCCCAAATTTAGCGACGGAATTGAAATATTCGTCGTAAAATTGATGCCAATATTTCGCGGCTAAAATTTCATATGAATTTTACCAACGGAATGTTGATTCCAACGGTAATTTACCGACGAAATCCTTTTTTCGTCAGTATTTTCCCTCCATCGGTATTTTTCCTACGGAATTAGATTTTCGTAGGTAAATTTTTTACAGAATTATGTTTTTGTAGGTAATTTTCCTACAAAAATTTCATTCCATAGGGAAATTGAAAAAAATGAAAACCCAATTTTGTTAGCAATTTCTCACTGTGGCATCGTGACCATAACGCCCTTTTTATTTATTTCTTGTTTTTATTAAAAAATACATATTTTTAAAATGCTATTTTTTATTCATTTTATTTAGAAATTGTGGTTCAGGAGTTTCAATTAGTAAGTTATATATATATATATATAAGTAAGACAAATTTAATAAAAAATATTCTTTCTACTATTTGATTAATTATTACACAAAAAAACATAATATTTCAGGCTATAGAACAAATTTAACCTAATAATAAGAAAAAACAAAAATGTGTTACCAAATGATAGACAATGTTAATTAGCAAATATATTAACCAGTTAGAAATTCCTTAAGCCACCACTAATTTTATGGTAATGGTAGATTAATTTCTAAGTCTACATACATAGACATGCTTATTCACTAAGTTTGCTAATTTATTTGACACTTATTTTGAAATCTCTTCAAGCAATTCTCAGAAGTTTTATCATTAACTAATTACTAATTAGGAAATTAATATCTTAAATTAGGTTTGTTCACTAAAATTTTTTGAAATGAAATGTAATAACTATGTGCTCTTATAGAATTTCGGAGACAGCACAAAATAAGTTTTCCAAATATAAACAAGCTCTTTTTCTCTAATATATTCTTATTTTTTATCGATATTCATGTTAATAATAAAATTGAGTATGCACCACTAGATTAACTTATAGTGATTTATTTAATAATTTAATTTTAAAATTAAGAATAATAAGAGATTTAAATTACTATTTAAAAATAGTATGTCTTTAGCGTGTAAGGCATCTAATTTTAAAGTGGATGGTTATGGATACAATATTGATAAATATTTTTATTCACAGAAATATAATAATTGATATTTTTTGGATACATTGAATGTAGACATTTAGGAAGAAAAAAAAAAGAACAAATATTAAACAAGAAAGGAAAGAAACAGAGAAACGGGAAAGGGAGAACAGGGAGAGAGTGGGAAGATCGAGAGGGGGGAGACAGAAGAGAGCCAATGTCGGTTAGAGGCCACGCCGGCCGGCCTACCCCTGTAGGCGCAAACGGCACCCCGATCAGAGCCTGCACTCTCCTTCAATTTAACCCCTATTCTCTTCTCTTCTTCGCCATTTCCCCTTTCGATTTCCCATCATCCAAACGACCTTCACTATACCCTCGACAAACCCACTTGTTCATCGCCTTTATACTTCGATCTAGTTGCCTGTAATTTCTGCAAGTTTTTATTTTTTTTAACTCTTTCCATTTGGTTTTAAGCTTCCTTTCTCCGAACTTTGTTAGGGTTTTAAATAAGGATTCTGGATAACAGGGTCTTAATTTGATTTGTTGGAGAATGAGTGTTGTTAATATTACCAATGTTACTGTTTTGGACAATCCAGCGCCGTTTTTGTCCCCCTTTCAATTCGAGATCTCTTATGAGTGCTCGACTCCTCTCAAAGATGGTAATTTTTCTCTTCTCTAGGTTGGGCCTGCACTATTTTTTTCCACTGCTACTACAGTCAGCATGCTTGGCTGGGACGGAAAAGTGAGGACCATTCTCTCTCTTAGTATGCCTTATGTAGGTATAATTTTTCTTTTTGTGACTAGTTTGTAACAGCCAGTTATTTTTGCATCTTGATGTTTTTTCTCATGTTATGATTTGTTACTAAATGCAGCTCTATACTGTAGTGTTATGGGCTCTCATTGTTACTACAATGCAACAAATATTTGAGCAGAAGCTTGACCTTCCAAAAGTACCTTACCAAATAACATCAAGGTTTTCTTTCTAACTAATGCACGTGCTCCATTTATGTTAATTGTAATGTTGCTTCATAACCGAGTAAAAGAAGATTAATATCATAATGCATAGAACTTTAGGAACCTATTTTTTTATTTTTTTTATTTTTTTATTTCTTTTGATGCATGCTATCACTGATTAAGCATGAGCTGTTCAATCAATGTTTGGTGATATCAAATCTGAGATATCCTGTGTGTTATCTTAATGAAGGTTTGACAGTTTATAGATTACCCCATGATCTCTTGATATTCTTGCTAGAGGTCCTCCTGTTTGCTGAGATCTTGCAGTTTTATTATCCCAAGCTGGCCCATAGTTCACCCAGGTGAGCTGAATACATGTTGCTTTACATATTAATCTTTTTCAAGAAGTTCACTATGCAGTTTTGAATGATGGACAAATAAAAATACTAAAAATATTGTAAGCTTACATCCAATTAATCTTGATGATTATTGCTTTGTTTTTTCAGTTCCAATTTTAAAGCACCATAGAAACTGTCATGTAACACTATAGAGATTTATGTTGAAACACTTCATCTTGTAATTTCAGCCTTCCTGACATCTAGACTTTTGTAGCTTTTGTTACTTGTTTAATTTGGAGCAATGTTTATGAACCTTTTCTTGTGTGAATATGCACTTTAAATGACTCAGTGTCTTGCTTTAATAACTTGCACACTTCAAATGTAGGTATGGCCAGTTTGATAGTGCAAAGGAAACTTTTGAAGTTATAGCAGACTATGAAAGCATGCTTGATGTAGATGTAAATTAGATCAAAGAAGCAATAAAGACATTTAAACTTGCAGCATCATTGCCTCCTTCTGGGACATATCTGGCAAAGATAGATCAAACTTCTCAGCAAGTTAAGAGTAACAAGGTAATGCCTAATCCACCTGTTACTTCTGTAGCTGATGTTGGTCTTCCTGATGGTCACAGGTCAGACTATTATACCACCTCAGCCTCATTAGGCACCTTAGATCCCTCTTTCATCACAACCGCTTGATCTCAGTGCCTTTGGAGTTCCAAATTCTGTAGATTCAGGGAAACCTACTGCACAAGTTGGTGGTCCACCATCTGTGCGACCTGGACATGTAAGACTTATGTTTGCCATGTCTTCAATTTTTTATGGTAATATTTTTCTGGTTGATTGAGCTCATATTAATGATTTTTTGCTCTTAAATATTAAATATGACAAAGTGTGCTTGTGCTTTTGTGTCTTTCTGCGGAGGGTAGCAACGTTGGCTTCCTTAGAACTTAGGAGAACTCCAATCCATAAGCATGCATATATGACAAAGTGTTAATGCTTTCTTATGGACACTCTACATCTACCTAGTTCTAGATTAGGTCCACTTAAATTGGCTAAATTAGCCTTAGCTTGGTTAGATGAGGAAATGCAACTATGAAAACAAATCAATACTTAGTATCATTTATTTTTTGAATTTTACATGAAAATTTCATTATGTAATAATATGAAATTAAAGGGAAATGGGAAATAATTTAAGATAACATTATAAAATGATGTTTTAGCATGAAATAAGTAATAAATAAGGAAGAAATCAAGTTTAGAATGAAGAATTATGTTGTGCCAAAATTGAACATAATGTTGTATATTACAATATTTTGATGTTATTTGGTATATTAAGCATAAAATGTGTAATACTAAGTTAAATAAACATAATTTCATTAATTTGGATTTACAATAATATATGGATATAATGTTGATCATGTGAACATAATGATGTATGATTATGCAACTTTCTAAATTTGTGTAAAAATTATGAAATAAATTATGATAACTTGATAAAATGATAAATTAATATAATATAAACGTAAATTAGTGAAGAAAATGACTTAGGAAGGAGAAATCTCATAGTGGACGAATTATGTACTAAAGAATAATAAGAGAAAATTTGATAACTAATAGCATAATTAATGTGAAACACATAATATAATGCATAAAAAATGCAATAGAATTTATTAGAATTCAAAATAACAAGCAGAAATAATTATGTACTAGCAAGCATAATGGTGGAATTAAATATAATTTAGGAATTCTAATGTCAATTAGATGAATTTTATCCTATGAATGGTTAAAATGAACTTAGAAACATATATGACATGTAACTGAAGAAAGAAACATAATGTATGTATGATATCACAATGAGGCTGAATGATGGATGTGATTATAATGGCATATTTCATTATTTTTATGGAATATTAAATGTATACATGATGAATATAGATTGCAAGAAATGAATAGATGCTAAAAAAGTATATGGTATTTGTGACATAATGTGATTAACATGGATAATTATATAAAATATAATGCAAAATAAAATATACATTTGCCTTTGGTGTACAGTGGGTAATTCGGGATCTTAGGATATAATGGCTAGCCGTAGGGATATATGTACCGCGATATCACCATGAGATCACCATGAGATTTGATTTATTGCACACCATTAGGAATAACCGGTATAAAACACATTGTGAAGTAGCTGTATCGCGTTAAGTAGTCCCCCAATTCATATTGAAGCAGCAGTATCACATTAAGCATGCAGTCCCTTTAGTCTATTAGCATCATTGGAGCCCTCATTTTGCATATCCTATTCAAGGATTTTTATCGGTTTCCACTAGGGGTAAAATCATAATTATGTAAGAAATTAAGGATAAAGTGGTAAACTTTAAATAAAAGATGTTATCAATGTAAATAAATAAGAAATGATATGAAAAAAATATGATTAATAGGTTTAAAAAGAGTAAAAATGTAATTATGCAATAAACTAAGGTAAAACAATAAATATGCATAAGAAAAAAGGTCGAACGATAAATCATGCATAAAGGATGTCATACATGTGCTTAAATAAGGAATAATATAAAATATGTAATTAATATTTTCAAAAAGGGAAAAATTGTAAATATGCAAGAAGATCGGAAGGAAATGGTAATTTATGCATGGAAGATATCAAAAATGTGAATAAAGGAGAAATAATGTGATAAAATTGATTATTAGATTTAAAAAAGGTAAAAATGTAATCACGCGATAAGTCAAAGGCAAAATTGTAATTTGGCATTAAAAAGGTGATTGAAAAGATTAAAATAATCAAATAAATGAAAGAGGGTAAAATTATAATTAATGAAAATTTTGAGGGATAAAAATGTAATTTGCCACTTTCTAATCAAACATAAGGATCAAAAACTAAATTTTACATTTAAAAGGAAATAAAAGTCAAAATTGAAGTCAAATAGGGTTAATATGATGAATTAAAAATTTAAGGACTATATGGTAATTTTTCACTTAAGTACGGAATTAAATGAATTTAAGTGAGGACAATAAATAAGAAAAAGAATCAAATGGAATTTAAGGCATTAAAAGAATAGATTTCAAGTTAATTAATTGAAAATGACAACTAGAGGTAAAATGATAATTTTACTATAATTTGCTATTACATGGAAAAATATAAGGATTAAAATGTAAACTGAAGAATAAAAGCGAAATAAAAGTTAAAAAGGAGCAAAAAGATAATTTACATTTTAAATAATAAATTATGTATTAAAATAAAAGTTTAAACACTAAATTGTAAATTTTCACCCCAATTGAGAGATAAGTAAGAAGAAAATAAAAATAGCTGATAATAAGAATTATATAGTAATTTAAGGAATCAAAGTAGATGGTTGAGCTAAAATATAACTAAGTACGAGAATGTGAGAAAGTAAAGGCAATAAAGACTAATTAGTAAATTACCATTGTGTAGAGAAACATTAAGTATAATGAAAGATATAGAGGGGAGGTAAAATTAGCATAATAGCTATTCAATTACATAATGGAATAACAGTTCATAGATTAAACTGTAAATTGCATTAAAAGTTAAGGAATTAGAGAATAAATGACAAAAAATAATAACAAAAGTAATTAAAATGCAATTAGAATTAAAAAAATATAAATTTAATATATTAAGGTTGAAAATATGCAAATAATGGAATTAATAAAGACCAAATGTATTTTATTATTTCTGAAGATTTAATAAGAAAAATGAATATATAAAGGATTAAATAATAAATTTAGACAATAAGAAAGGAAATTACATTAAATTAATAAAAATTAATATAAAAGGGTAAAATAGTAATTTAATAAAAAAATTTATTAGATGAAATTTTATATAATTGTTTCAACCAGTAGGCAACAATGTTACTTAGCATGTAGTTTGTAGATTGCACGTAGGGACAAGTAACTAAGGACGTAAGGGAAGCAATGAAATGGCATGTACATGTATATCTCTTGGAACTATGGAACTTAGATATTTTATGTATTAGATTTGGAACAATTGACATGTAAAATATATATATCTTATGTTGTATTATGGATGTTAATCAAAAGTGCTCACATGTATATGTATTACAATATATTTGAGTGATAAATTTGTGATTGTATTGTGACGATGAGATGGACGATTTTAGAAGTGCTATGAACGTTAATAACGTATTAGAGGTGGAGGTTGTCTATTGGGAGTGTGGATTTGACATTTTACAGGTTTGGGTAGCACGGTTTATAAGCCATTATGCTCGCAAAATTTTGACCAAATGAATAATAACCATGTAATGTCAAAATATATTTAGATTCTAAGGGTTGAGTTAGGCTAGTAACTAACAATTAAAAAGGGGTAATTACACTGAGAATCCATGTGACATCATGAATTTTAATAGATGGTGCACGGAGATCAAGAATGAAAGTAGGATGTTACAAAGACAGTAGAAAGGGATGCTCTTAAAAGTATTTCAAAAGTGTTTAAATGTGAATATGTTCCATTATTTATAGTTTTTTCAGTTGATAACTATTCTCAGGTGTACTTTAGATTAATGAATAGGGCAGAATTGTCACTTATGGTCTCTTTGTTTGAATTCAGAAGCTTCTAGCACACTTATAATTGTCAAGAACCCATGCTTATGGGAAGATCTAATTGGTGGGACCCATATGTAGAACATAAAGCTATTTTGGGTTTGGATGCTTGACTTGGGCTTTTATATTAAGTTATTATAATTAGGGTTGTGTAGAATCAAACTAGAATTGAAAATCGAACCAAACTGAATGGATTTTGATCTATTTGGCTCGATTATATATATATATACACACACACACACACATACACACACATATCAACTCGGTAATACTCAATAGATCTGATAACTTCTTTGATTTTCCATTTTTTGGTTTTGGTTTCGGTTTCTCAGTCTTCTTCTTGCTCACATTGCTATTACCATTAACCGAAGCTGACTTAGCCAAGGCACTAGTTGTGGCGGAAGAAGAAAAGGAAGAATGCAACAACAGAGAAAGCAATCTAGAGATAGGAATGGCCAATGCTGGCGGATGTGGAAGTGATAGGATAATGCTTGAGAACTAAAGATTTGACTTTGTTTTGGTGACACTTGGCCATGTTCGTAACAAAATAATGATCGAGAACATAGACGTTGAGTTCAAGAATGAGTGAAAGAGAGTTTTTTTTTTCTTTTTCTTTTTCTTTTATTCTTTTTGGGCTTTCCTTGGATTGTCTATGTAAGTTAATATGAAAAATTTATTTTATTGGGTATAAGGATCCATTTAGGTTAAAAGTCTAATTTAAAAAAAAAAACTATATTTGATCTATAATTAATTAAACAGAACCGATCAAAATTATTTCAATTTATTTAGTTTTCAATTCTAAATACTTTGATTTTGATTCTGTTATCTCATTTTGCAAAATTCAATTTTTAATATTTTTGGTTTGATCTAAAATCAAATCGAACCGATCGTTTGTGCTTCCATTAGTTCCCTTAAGCAATTGGACACAATGCCATATGACTACTAAAACAACATTTTTAAGTTTATATTCCCTTAAATAATAATAATAATAATAATAATAATAATAATAATAATAATAATAATAATAATAATAACCGCCTTTACTTTATAGCAAACTTAACCAAAGACAGATAATCAGGTCAATGAGTGGATATATTCCTTGAGAAATCAACTTTAGCCTTCAAATCTAATTTTAATATTTGTTGCATACTTCTAGTAAGCAATAAAATATGAAGTTGAGATTGAAGCCAATGTTATTAAAATCGGATCGGATTGATCGGTTGAATTGATTTAATCGTGAACCGATAGATCAGTTGGTTGGTTTAACTACTCAAAATTGGATTGGCAAAAATCGAATTAAACCTAAAAAAATTGGGTTGAATCGAGAACCGGATAAAATCGGGTTTTTGGCTAAATATTGCAAAAATTATAATTTTTTATATTTTTTCACCCCCCATATATGTGTATGTGTGTGTAGATATATATATATATCTAAAAAATATACTTATTATCTATTTGGTTCATATTATATATATATATATATATATATATATATATATATATATATATATATATATATATATATATATATATATATATATATATTTGATTACAATGAACCAAATAGATAATAAGTATATTAAATTATTAAGTGACATCTTTAAAATTTAAGATATAATTTTTTCAAGAAATAAATAATAAAGATTTAATATATATATATATATATATATATTAAATTTTTATTATTTATTTCTTGAAAAAATTATATCTTAAATTTTAAAGATGTCACTTAATAATTTAATATACTTATTATCTATTTGAATTTATTGTAATTAAATATAATTATGCTCATATATACAATATTTATATTTTCGGTGTTTGCTTTATTAATACTGCATCTAAATAATTTTTTTTTCATGATATAATTGTATTTTTATGTTTCTAATATATGATATTCAAATATCCATAATTAATCACTTATAATAATAAAATTAAAATTATGTTTTGTAATTTATTATTATAATATTTGTGATATATATTAATGTTTGATGAATATATTTTTTTAATTTTTATATAATAATATTTATAAAATTATAATAATTAATAATATTTTAAAAATAAAAAAAAAATTCGATTGAATCTGGTTGAATCGATCGAACCACGAAACTTCAGCTTCGTTAAATTTTTATCCGATTCGATTTTAATAACATTGATTGAAGTCTAATTCAAAGCCTCGAAATTTCATGTAAACAATGAAATATTAAAATGAGATTTGAAGTCAAGCAGATATTTCAAATTTCCAGATAAACTTAATTCATAATTGACTCATTGATTTTCCTATATATATATATAATAGACTCGGTGACCATCGTTTACTTTGATGGAACTCGTTGCTTTGCTTAATCGGCTATAAAACTGGTTTCTGTTCCAGTTCAAGAATCATAATTTAATCTGATATTTGCAAGTAAGCAATGAACCAACTTCCCATGTAAGTGGAAATTTTCTTTTCATTATAGTTCTTAATATGAATATGCAGAAGTTCATATCTTTTTTCTTGTTCTTATTCGCAGATTTCCCAGCGGATTAGTGTTGGCAAATTTAGTTATTAACTCTAATTTACTCAGTCTTTCATTTGGAGCAATCTCTGCTCTTCAATCTGAAATCGACCCATATCAGCACCAACCTTTTTCTATAAAATTGAGAGTGTTTACTCAATCTAATTTGAGGATTATAGCTTTTGTAGCGTCTCCTTTATGTACAGTTCATCATCTTCAACAAGGTGGAGATCTGGTTTCTTCAGAAGCCCTTAAGCATGAGAATTTTGATCTCTTTGATTTCTTGTGCTCTAAAGGCAGCCCATCGTTCTCCATTAACAGAGCTGCAATTACCCTTTTCTACCAACATCTCGGAGATCTCTCTGCCATAAAAAATCAGGTACTCTTTTCAATTTGTTAGAGCTTATTTTCTCCAAATATAAATGATTCGTTACTGATTAATATTATGAGAGATTTTTTTGGTTACATTGGTATGGATTTTGTTTTTCTTTTTAAAAAATAAATTGGTATGAGTTTTGATGGTTAATTGATACAGAAATCCTAACCATTAAAAATGTTCAATTTGGTCTAGCTGCTTTCTCCAAATATATATGATTCAACACTGATTATGAGTGATTTTTTGTTATAATAAAGGTATTATAGCGGATAGTTGCAAGGTCAACAATTCAGACAGAAATCTTAACGATTACGTGTGTTCAATTGGGTGTAGCTCATTTTCCTTAAGTATCAAATGATTCAGGTCTGATTATGAGTTATTTTTGGCTATAATGGTATTATAGTTGAGAGTTGCAAAGTTGGGTGATGTTGTTTTCTTATTTATTGTTCTTGGATGTTTGTATGTTATTGGCTAGTTAGTTGATTCCTCCGGTAAATTGTTAGTGGAGAGTCCATTAATTATCACTGGGAACTCTCTGGGTGGATCAGTAGCTTCTCTCTTTACCTTATGGCTGCTAGATAGCATCAATCAACCATCCAAAACCAAGCGTCCTCTCTGCATCACTTTTGGGTCACCCTTGATTGGCAATTTAGGCCTGCAAAAGGCCATTGTCGAGCGTTCATCATGGAATTCTTGCTTCTTGAATGTTGCTGCAAATCGAGACCTGGTTCCATGTCTATACATGCCTCCTCAATCTTTTACCTCAGCTCTGCAAACCATTCTTTACCGGCCTTTTGGTGCATTTATCTTGTGTTCTCAAATCGGCTGTACTTGTGTTGATGACCCTGAAGAAGTTGCGCTTCTTTTAGACGCAATGGGCTTGGAAAGCAGAATGGGTCATATAGCTGATGATCTCTTGCTGACTTATTATGGGAGTACAGTGGAGAATCTGAAAACCAGGTTTCTCTTAAAGGGAAGTCCAGCTAGTAGATTATTGGTCACTGATTCAGTTGACGCGAGCATAATTCTCCAATTGGAAGCAATTGGAGATAAAACAATGCAGGTAACTCAATTTTCCCCTGATTAACCTTGCTTTTAAACGTTGATTTGTGCAATGAAGTGAAGAATTCCATTCACACACAATGAACTTATAGGAACTCGCGAATGTTGCATAGTGTAATTAGATATGCATCTACTTGGCAATCCTTAACAAGTTCTGCTCTGATCTTAGGTGTTCAATAGATTGGCAGTTCTTTTTTCCCAGGCAAAAGATCTTCCTTACTTTGACCACCTGAATTGTGCTCTTGTATTTTCAAAAAACTAACATCAAATTCTATGATGTTCTTAACAGCAACCACAGCATAACATGGGCATCACCACTCTGATCACAAAACTGAAAGATAGGGAACACAAGTGTATGTTAAATAAAAGAAAAGCCTTGAATCCTAGTAGGAAACTAAATGATATAAAGATAAAAATGGCTTACCTAGAATGGTACAAGAAGACCTGCAAGGCTAAGAATATAGGCTACTATGATAGTTACAAGAATCAAGTGTGCAATAAACATATGTCTACGAGTGACATAGATGTTGCCAGGCATAAGAAATTTCTTACAAAATATTGGGTAGACATGGTTGAAGAAGCTGAGAAAAAACCCCAAAAAGAAGGCACATTCATTCGACTGACATGGCTTTTTGCTGGAACAAATTATAGAAGAATGGTTGAACCTCTTGACGTTGCAGAGTACTATGCAAATGGAAAAAGAAACTATGAGGCTGAAGGAAGATCTAAGCATTACATTCTGTTGGATAAGTGGCAAAGAGAGACTGCAGAGAAACCTACAGGCAGTCCAAGTAAGGTAAAGAAACAAAATGTAGCTGGTAATTTGACTAAAGATTCTTGCTTTTGGGCAAAGGTCGAGGAAGCTCTCATTTCATGCGGGTTGTTTAAGGATGCAACATCTGATGCAAGATTGAAACAATCATCAGGAGAGTACCTTGTTAACTTTGAGCACTATGTTATGGAGCAAATAAACAATTATGCAATATCTCCAGAGATTTTCTTGAGAGGAAGCAGTTTTATGAAATGGTGGAATGGGTATAAGGATATTGCCTCTAATTACTCACTTGTAGACTTCATGACAAATTGCAAATTTCTCCAATACGAGAATGGTATCTTCTGATCTTGTCGCTAAGCTTAGATTGTACTTGGTTGATGAAAATAAATGAGTCCATTTGCTCTCAAAATTGTGTAATATGAAATTATCTAAATGGCATCATCTTTCTTTATATTTCTATTTTTTTTTAATCTTTTTTGTTTACTGTCGTTTAATATTAATCAAAATCATATCAATCAAGCTGCATTATTGTCAAACATTAATTAATAATATCAAACCTATACGTCAAACATTTTGTTGTAATCAAAACCTACAAAATAACAAGTTCGTATATTCTAATCTTTAAGTTGCGAACATTTTTCACTTCTTAGTCTTTGTATTAGACAATTATTTCTTGGATGACTTGTTTCGAAAACTCAAGTCTACAATTCCAGGTTTTGGTTCAAGCTTTAGCAGGAATTGGTCAAGTGTTTTCGCTCCAATTCTTACCCTCTACAAAGGTAAGAAATGTAATCAAACTTATTGCCAAAGGTAGCAGCATGTATCTGCATGTGCGTTCATGCTAGTAGGAGAAAAAATAAATTATATACATACATTTTTCTTTTTTTCAAATATTGCTATTGGATAAAAAAGTTGTTGCGTGTCTACCACTTCCATCAGTCCCATTTAATTTGAATCTAATAAAGGTATTTTAAAAAGTTTAAAAATTTAATGTCAACTATTTGACATTTAAGAATCTAATGCAGAAACCATTGTACATAAAGGAGACAAATGGACGGATTAGACGGGTTTAGGTTGGATCATTAATGGATGGGTCACTAATGTGTTGGATTACAAATGGATTAAAAGATATATTATAAATTGATCAATATCCAAATAGGTTGTATTGATTTAGGTCGACCTATGGGTTTAATATAAATTAGTATAAATTTTTTCATTAATTAATCAATAAATCCGGTAATAATAAAATTCAATTGAAAATATAATATAAATAATAAGTTAAAATATAAAAATTAAAATATTTCATTAATAATT